>RCWM02000776.1:77500-402000 GCA_003667255.2 Euschistus heros | reverse complement strand
ATTTTAGCATACGTCAACCTCTGGGGCTTCTCCTCTTTCCTTTCCTCTTTCTTTCCTTCCTTCTTCTTCTTCCTTCTCTGGACCAGTGTGTACTGGGCCTCTTCTTCTTCTTCCTCTGGCAGTCCTTTGTCCATAGGGTCTTTGCCCCTCATCACTTTCCTATCATCGTCTCCACTATATGGACATGGTGCTGGGGCCATATTACCATATTTAGCCTTGGAGGACCCTGGTTTAGGCTCCTCAATACTTACTTTTTTCCCTTTTCTTTTAAGTTCTTCAATTGTTTTTTCCCTTTCTGCCAGGGTCCTCTCGTATTTGTCTCTCTCCTCTGATATTCTCTCATCTGTTATGGCAATTGCCGTGTCAATGACCCCTTTAGCCACCTTTGTTTGCAGCCCTCCTACGAATTCTTCATCCTGGAGGACTGCCCTAGTTATTGTTCTTGGCGATTGCTGTTCATTCCGCCATGTGCCAATCAATGATTCCAGCGTCTCGCATCTGGTCCTTAGTACGTTGTTTTTTAGTACTTCTTTCGTTAATAAATCCGCTGTGTCTATCAGGCACTTACATAGGACCTGCTCGGCCTCCTTCTCTAGCCCGGCCCGTCGCAGCCTGGCCTGGAAGACCACGACCAGCCTCCGGGACTCATTCAATATTTCTTGTGGGGAAAGGTCTTCTTCCTCTTCCGTGGAGGTGTCCCCTGCCGCTTTCTTCTTATCCGGGGATTTCCCGGATGGCGAAGCCTCTGATGAGACGATTGATACCTCCGACAGCCGTCTTTTCTTTTGCTCATTGTCAGCCATTTTGGATTCTAATTCTGTGGCCCCGCCATCTTGGTCCGCCATTTTTTTTTCCCATCCTCTGCTGTTTTGGGGTCTCCTCCGTTGATCGGAGCCTCTCCGCGTCCTCAATCTCCTCGAGCAGCGATTTGGATGTCATCATCCAATTTTTACGTAAGTATTTACGTAAAATAGGGTTTTCGGAAACCCTATTTTTCCTAATAGATTTTGGGTTTTCAAATAGTCTTTGGATTACTCCTTAACCCTTAGAACCACTATATTCACACTCCTGTCCTCACTGTTAACACTAATTCAACAACAAAAATTTTAAAAATAACAACAACAAAGAGTTTTGGTTTTTGAAAAAGTTTTTTCCAAAAAACACCACTGTGGTAGGGAGTCCCGATTCGCATTAATGTCCGTCGGGCCTCAACCACACACACACACCATTTATAACACTCTAAAGGCGGAGCCCGTGTAAAACACGTCTTACCTTGTGAGCTGTTGGTAGCAGACTGACTCTGTGAGACGGCTGGTAAGGTGGGGATAATCCTCGAGAGCAGCCCAGCGTGCGTCCTACCTCTACGACAGTCGGGGAGCTACTAGCGCTTTTCCCGGACTGTACGCCATGCTGTTTGTCGCGCCGCACGTGCCTGCGAAAGTTGTTCCCGCAATACATCGTTGTTGACCGTTATAAGATCTCCCCGATCCCGGCGAGTTTGTCCGAAGACGATTTCCACCGGTGATAGCCCTGTCGCCGAATGAATCGTGTGGTTATACGCGATCACTGCTCGCGGCATTGCCTCGTATGGGTCTAAATTCCGCCCCAGCTTGAGGAGCCGGAGGTGTTCTCCGAGTGTATTGTGCAGTCGCTCGACCGCCCCTCTCCCTGTAATGTGGTGAGGTGTATTCAGTCTCCATGAAATCCCTAGCGTTTTGCTTTCCTCCCTTATTAGTGCATTATCGAACTCGCGACCGCAGTCCGAGACAATTTCCTCCGGCACCCCGTACGTTGCGCACCATTGAAGCACTCCTTCCCAAACAGCGCCCGGTGTCTTCTCCTCGACGGGATATGCCATAGCCAACTTGCTAAAAGAGTCAATAGCCGTAAGCCAGGATTGACCCTCATTAGAATACACGTCGATCTGAATTAGTCTCAAAGGTTCCGATGCCGTGGGGGAGACTATCTGTTCCGCTACCGGCGGTCTCCTGTCATATTTAGCCCTTTTGCAAATCTCGCATCCTTCGATAACCTCCCGTACTGTACCTCCCATTGCCTTCCAAAAATATAGCCGTTTTAGGGCCCGCAAGGTTTCTTCAATCCCCCGATGATTTGATTTCCCTACATGATGGTCTGACACGATTTGGCGTTGCCTCGCCTTATCCGATATCGTCTCGACTTCCCGCAAGCACCTCGTTATCGTATAACCCATCTCTATCCGTTCTTGCCGCCATAACCTTCGCAATTTATCAATGAGGAGCTTATTTCCAACGAAAATGTGGCATCCACGACCGGGTACAGCGAATTCCGTGAATACTCGTTCTAGTGCGTCGTCCTCTATCGTAGCTATTGCTCGTAGCTATCGGGCCCTCACTATTGCCACAGAGGAACCTTCCGCCGTATGTGCTCTGGTTTCGACGCCCTGTCCTTGTTTCGAGCGAATAATAATTTGTACCCGTTTGTCGTTTATTATTTCGTCGACTTCCGGTAACTCCCCAGGTCGGTCAAACCCGATCGAATTATCCTCAGAATCTCGACGCACTGGTGGTATTTCGGGTCCGTTCTCCGCCCAGTCTCGTAAATACCGCAGCGCAAATGGTTCCGTGGAGGTACCTTCCCCATCGATAGTATTTACTACAAGATCCCGCGAGAGCCAATCTGCCACCGCGTTCTCCACCCCCTTCCTGTGGATGACTCGGAATGTATAAGCTGCTAGCCGTTCTTTCCACCTTGACACCCTTGCTGACGATTCTCTAAGGGTGTTCAAGTAAACCAGAGGTTTGTGGTCGGTAAATAATTCGAATGTTCGCCCGTAGACGTAAGGTCGGAAATATTCGATCGCCCACACTACCGCCAATAATTCCCTCTCTATGGTGCTGTAACGACTCTCTGCTCCGTTCAATTTCCGACTGGCGTATGCTATCGGCTTCTCACCTTCGGTGAAGTTCTGCGATAAGACGGCTCCGATAGCCACCGCGCTCGCGTCCGTGGTAATCCGAAACATGAGTCGGAAGTCGGGGAATGCTAGTAGGGGTTGTGATGTCAGGGCTTCCCTGCATTTCCTAATGCTTTCCAGCTGAGCTGGTCCCAGCGCAAATCGCCTACCCTTTTTCAGTATCTCTGTCAGCGGTTGCGTTAACTCTGCGACACTCGGAATGAAACGTCGATAATAGTTGACCATCCCCAAAAACCGCCTAACCCCACGGACATTACTCGGCAATGGAGCTTCCTGAATCGCCCTTACTCGTTCCTGATCGGGTCGCACTCCTGATCGCGACACCACATGCCCGAGGAATCTAATTTCACTCAGCCCGAATTTTGATTTTTCCCGCGACAGCTTAAGCCCAAATTGTCGGATTCTATGAAATACAGTTTCCAAATGTTCAACATGCTCCGCTTCCGACCTACTGAACACTATGAGGTCGTCCATGTAGACCTGAGCGAAATCTTCCCCTAACCCTCTCTGGAATTCATTCATAAGGCGTTGAAACGTCAGTGGGGCCCCTTTTAACCCGAACGGCATTCTTACGAATTCGTAATGCCCCCTTTCCCAGGAAAAAGCGGTTTTCTCGATATCCTCCTCGGCCATCCTGACTTGATGATAGCCGCTTTTGAGGTCTAATGTACTAAAGATGGCCGCTCCTGCCAACCTATCGAGTATATCCTCAACCCGAGGTAGGGGGTAGCGTTCGTCTTGTGTTACCTCGTTTCAACTTCCGATAGTCGACAACGACGCGATACTGTCTCTCTCCCCCGGGCATATTTTGCTTCTTCTCGACGACCCACAGAGGGCTATTAAAAGGGGAATTGCTTCGTCTAATTATTCCTTGTCGTAACAATTCCGCTAGCTGTTTCCGAATAACCTCCCTCATCGCTTGCGGGTACCTCCTATCCTTAACGTAGACCGGCCTGTCTGTCTTAAGTGCGATCCGGTGTACCGTTTTCCCCGTAGTTGGCAGGTTTTCGCCCTCACGGTAAAACAGATCAGAATATCGACCTACGACATCCTCAACGGTTTTCTGACCACACTCGACCGCCCCGATCTCAACGCCCTGACCTGATCCTACCACCGTGGTCTGGTATTCCCGTTCGTCGTAATAGGTCACATCCGACTATCAGATCGTATTCCAGTCTTAAATTCTCCGTGATGTGTAATTTGATCTTCACGTCCTTTCACGCCAGCCTCGTAGCATCAAAATACCCCTCACCCAACGTACTGCACTGCCTGCTCACTGTGGTGATTTTGCACTCGCACCTTTGATGTGATCCCCATATTCCTAGTACTTCTGCCCCACGTTTGCTAATAAGCGAATTTGTACTCCCCGTATCAATTAGGAACCTAATATCCGACCCCGGCAAAGTCGCCCTCTGATTGGCCCGATCTCCTTTTCTCTTTAAGTAGGTAGAATGTGTCTTCGTCCGGAGACCATCTACCTCCGCCATACAGTTTCTTAAGACGTACCTTAAGTGTGTCCCACGACACAGTGGTGTCCCCTTGAATTGTGTTGAGAATCTTCCTTGATATTCGGCCCACTAAGGACGCCTCCAACATCGTTACATCGGCCTGCAGTAATGTCCGTGTGTCCAGCCTTGACTGCATGAGCTCCTTAATTTGGTCACCACCTTTTATGAAGTGTTCGAGATCACCCGTAACTCCGGTGAATGGCTCGAGCTGGCCTATGACCTCGTGAATGAAAGCCGAATTCTGAGTTCTTACTTTTAGTAACTCCAGCTGCATCGTCTCATTCATTCGCCTTCGCCAACTGTGATTCGAGTTTCGCCCTCTCAACTTGCGACTGAGCTAGTTGGTATTTGAGTCTGGAGAGTTCCTCTGTGTCCGGCATCTCACTGAAGGCTATTGAATGCAACTTCTTAAAATTGATCAATTAATTCCGGCACGATAACACTCCCGGGTTTCGGCACCAGTTATGATAAGACTGAACTAATGACTTAAAAAAAAGGGGTAATCGGGTAGAATGACAAACACGGCTACTGTATAACAACTGACTTTATTCATATAGATCTCCTATATATAAGGTCCTTATCTGTTTACACTTAAACTAATAACAATCCTTAATCCTGAATCCTAATTCTATTACAATAGAGTCTATCCATACTGATAACTTATATATATATATATATATATATATATATTTTTTTTTTTTTTTTTTTTGAAGAGAAAAGATTTGACCCGGTTTGGATTCGAACCTAAATCTCCACTTTTTTAGCGTGGTGCCTTATCCACTAGGCCACCGAGCTCGTATCCGAACGAGGGAAATCTCCTCTTTTCACTGATCCATACCCCCGGTCAATTGCGATGTACAACTCGGGGATTAATGTTCATTTAAACATTACTGTTACATGGATCTATTGACGAGCTGTCCTATATATATTAAACTATGAAATAATTCTCGGTTAATATTTTTTATTTTATTTTTTTTTTTGAAGAGAAAAGATTTGACCCCGGTTGGGATTCGAACCGAAGTCTCCACCTCTCTAGCGTGGCGCCTTATCCACTAGGCCACCGAGCTCGTATCCGAACCAGGGAAATCTCCTCTCTTCAGTGATCCATATCCCCGGGCACTCGCAATTGCGATGTACAACTCGGGGATGAATGTTCAATTTGAACATTACTTTAAATGGATCTATTGACGAGCTGTCCTATATATATTAAACTATGAAATAATTCTCGGTTAATATTTTTTGAATATATTTTTTTATTTTTGAAGAGAAAAGATTTGACCCCAGTTGGGATTCGAACCCAAGTCTCCACCTCTCTAGCGTGGCGCCTTATCCACAAGGCCACCGAGCTCGTATCCGAACCAGGGAAATCTCCTCTCTTCAGTGATCCATACCCCCGGGCACTATTATATATTTTTGAAGAGAAAATAAAAAAATATATTTAAAAAATATTAACCGAGAATTATTTCATAGTTTAATATATATAGGACAGCTCGTCAATAGATCCATTTAAAGTAATGTTCAAATTGAACATTCATCCCCGAGTTGTACATCGCAATTGCGAGTGCCCGGGGGTATGGATCACTGAAGAGAGGAGATTTTCCTGGTTCGGATACGAGCTCGGTGGCCTTGTGGATAAGGCGCCACGCTAGAGAGGTGGAGACTTGGGTTCGAATCCCAACCGGGGTCAAATCTTTCCCCTTCAAAAAAAAAAATAAAATAAAAAAAATATATTTTAAAAAATATTAACCGAGAATTATTTCATAGTATATATATATATATATATATATATATATATATATATATATATATATATTATTTCAGATCACCAAATTCGATTGTACCAGTTATAATTAATATATAACCATGTAAGTAATTTAAGTCTATACTTTATGAAGGCTATCTCGGAGTTAGTTATTTATAACTAATTAGGAGGAAATAGTTATTTTGCTATCAAATAAAATAAAATAAAATAAAAAATAAAAAAAAGGGAAAAAAAGAGGAAAAAAAAAAATAAAAAAATTTAAGAAAAATTTAAGCTAAATAAATCTTATGTAGAAATTTATAGATCATTGCATCCAATAAATAGACAAATACTACAGGAACAAAATACAGTGACAAAAACTCTGAATAACAAACAATAACGAAATGGCGTAAAAAACCTTGCAGTTAAACGCCTTAACACAAACCCTAACCCTAACCCTATATCCCATTTCCACTTCTTATCCCCTCTGGCACCAATGCAAGCATTACATCTAGCATTTATTTGATAAATTGCAGCTAAACATTGTTTTGATGATATTTGGTGCACTGTACCTATGATTCGGTCTCTTAATTGCTCTCTTGAGTTGATTGACTCCGAATAAACTTTCTGCTTCAAGGTTCCCCATAAGGAGAAATCCATGGGTGTCATATCAGGTGATCTGCGTGGCCAAGGGACTACTCCTCCACGTCCAATCCATCGTTGTGGATAATTTATATCCAGCCAAGCTCGAGCAACTCTGTTATGAGCTGGACATCCATCGAGTTGGAACCACATTTCAACCCGCTGCTGTAAGGGAATGTTATCTAAATAATTAGAAAAGTCCTTCTCCAAAAAATGTGTAAATATCATACCATTCAATCTTCCAGGTAAAAAATATGTTCCCACCAGTAATCCGTTCCAAATTCCAAGCCAAACGTTAATAGCAAATTCATGCTGAAACCTATTCTCACTAATAGCTCTGGGATTTTCAAGAGCCCATACATGATAATTTCTTTGATTAACAATTCCTCATCTTGTAAAGCTAGCTTCATCGGTCCATATAATTTTTAATGGAAATAAATTATCATCGCGAATTTTGTCACCTTGCTGCTTTGTATTATTAGTTATTCCAAAAATTCCTCTCCCACCAAACTTTCGGAACATGCCATATCCTTAAACCATACCTTTGATTTCGAAAAAACTTCTATTCTTGCCATGGTCCCTAACCATAGGAAACGTTTATTATCCGAATCTATTTATATCCATTTCGAGCCTAATCCCGTCAACCACAATAGTGACAAAGAGTACATTTCCCGTACTTATTCCCACGTTTTGAACCTTATTAAAAAACAATAACCTTCCCTCGGTCCTTTCCGCATCTTTTTGTAATTTTGACATTACATTATTATTTCTATTTGCTTCATTTTGTTATTTTTCTGTATCTTTTTATATTTGTGCTGGCCTCTGATCATGATGACATTGGCATTATTGTATTTATCTCTTTTTATTCTATTTGTATTTATTTGTTATATTGTTATCTTATAGTCTCTCTGTTGTTCTTTTTTCTTTTATATTTTTGATACATTTTCATTGTTTCATTTTCCTATTCTGCATCCATGTGTCCCGCGCCTTTTTTCGCTTTTACCTACTTACTTGTTACCGTTTCACATCAGTCATCGTTCGTCTCCTCACAAGCGTGGTTCGGTGGGTAAGTGTTCTTTGATATTCTTTTCATTTTCTTTTTATCTTTACACTTTTATTTTCCTTCACCTTTATTTTTTTTATCCTTTTCTTTTCTTTTATTACCTTCTACATTATTTCCCTTGTTCTTTCCCATACTTCCATATTTTTATTTATTTTTTTTTATTTACATTTCATTTCCTTCTATCCTTTTTATTATCCTTTTATCCATTACTATTAATTTTTATTTTATTTATTTACTTTAATTTTATTCATTTAATTTAATTTTATTTATTTAATTTTATTTTATTTATTTAATTTAATTTAATTTATTTAATTTAATTTATTTATTTGTTATTATTATTATTATTATTTCCATTACCATTCCTGTCTTGTCCTTATTCTTACCTTGCTGCTTTGTATTATTAGTTATTTATGTATCTGATCTTTTCTATGCGGTTTTTTTATATTGTTTTTTATCCATGCCATTCTGTACTCCATTTGTCATCAGTTTATCGGTCTGTTATTTTTGTCACATCTGGTATTTTCTTCATTATAGCCCTGAAGAAGACCTGCAAGGCAGGTCGAAACGTTGGCATGTATTAAAGAATTTCTTCTTAGACGTGGTGTTATTCTTTGACTGCATCCCTGATCATCTTCTCCATTCATCATACCAGTCAACTATACTTTTATCATTATGGATCGTAATCTTCTAGGCCAAGAACAAGAATCTAGAGTGACTTCTCTATTCCCTCCCTTTCCTTGATCTCCTAGTTATCAGAAATCCTGACCACTCCATATCCACCATTTATTTATTTTATTTCATCTCATGAAAGCTAGACTCATTGTATTTATTTATGTACATTATATTATTCTTAGGGGACATCGTCCCAGAATAAAGTTTATTTCCTATTCTATTCTATTTTTTCGTGGGGTACAACGCTTCTCTAAAACGTCTAAAATGAACTCACAGTTTCTGCATCTGGTTTCAGCGTCGTGATTGTGGAGTAAAGTTTTAATCCATCCGATGCTAGTAAGTTTTTAAGTCTTGCTACTTGGACTTCTCGCGATTTATACTCAGATTCTGTTGCTACAAAATAAATTTCAACTTCCGGAACCTTTTAAAGCTGTCACAAGTTATGTAAGGTGGATAAATAAATGCTTTTTAACAAAAAGTGTTTATTAAAATGTACAGAATTACAGGGTTACATCGTATATGACTGAAAATGGACGAAGAACAATCTGTAAGAGGCTACTAGTCTATTTATACAAAAAGAATTCGTCGTCAGTACTTCCTCAATAGGTCAGTGATTCCAGATAGCCTTCCTGTTTAGATTTCATAAGTCGTTTACATAACTGCAGGTGTTATACACATTGCCGTCGTATACTTAAGGTTTGTTGAATTCCATGGTGAGTTGAAAATCACTCACTTTCTAAAGTTCAAACAAAAACAGTCTCGACTGCGGTATGTTTGGATAGGCTATTTAATATGGAGGCGGGACGAAAATAACATAACCTTTAAAATAATCTATCATTGACTAGGAACTGTTATCACCAATAACCTACTACCGAAAAAACCCTGCTACCAGTGATCATATTTCAAAATATCTAAATTTATATTTTAAAATATCTTTTTTTTGAATCTACATGTGTATTTTATAATATCTATAAATAAACCTAACTTTGTATTTTAAAATAACTATATTTTATAATATTATTTATTGATACATTTACCTGTCTTCCACCAAAAATATTCAGAGAATGTGTTAAATATTTTAAATCTACATGTACCTATATTTTAAAATATCAATATTTTTAATTACAATTTATATTTAAAAATATTTGATACATTTTCTGAATATATGTAGTTAAAGACGTGTGAATTTATCAATAAAGTTAAAAAAAAAATAAATATATATATATATATACATATATATATATATATATATATATATATATATATATATATATATATATATATATATATATATATATATATATATGTATAATATTTCCATGCTATAATTATTGTGATTTTAGTACAATTATATATTTTCATAGATATAATAACTTAGCATTATATTGATTATAATTGTCGTAATTTATGTTAATTAACTCCATTTAAACAAACTATGATTTTCTTATTAATAACCACCTTTATCAGTATTAAGATTCCAAGTATGAAATTGATTAAATCTTCCATCGAGAACGATGGGGAAATAACAATAAATTAGGGTTGGAGTAAGGAGTTAGGTCGTAACAGAAAGGATCACCGACACTAGTTCGGTTATCAAATCAGTGATTGGCAACAGACCAGTTATCGTTATTAGGTCGGTTCTCAATAACTATTCCCAGTCTGACCAGAGACGGCAAACAGTCAACATCTCGTTACTTTTTTCCCTTAACTTCTTTTTTTTGTGTTAGTTTTCTTAGTTTTTTTTTGTTTCTCTATCTGCATATTTATAAACCTCATTAGTGAAGTGTAGCATCGTAATCCAGTACGGTTACTTCATAATAATAGAAAAAACGGAGTATTTAGATCACTCACCCGGAGCAAGCGGCTAATCCTCACAGTATTAAGTACCTGCCCACTACTGCTGTAAGTAAATAAACATTCATTCACCTTCATATTTACCAAATCAGCTGATATAACTAAATTACGCCAAAATGGTTCAATGCGCGAAGTGTGAAAATTCAATTACTAGAGACGACAAAAATAGTTTATTTTGCTCTAAATATAAAGGGATTTTCCTCGGTAGATGTTTCAACCTCTTAGACAAAGGCATTGAAGCGCTGAAAAACTCCAAAAAACCATGGTTTTGTCACATTTGTGACACTAAAAAGCAGAATTCAAGCACAGAAAAACCTTCGGAGCCATCCGGTTCCGAGATTCTAGCTGCTGTAAATACAGTAAACGAGGAAGTTAAATCCCTAAAAAACTCACTGGATAAATACGGGGACTTGAGTTTCGAATTGAGTGAGAGACTGGGAAAAATCGAAGCTCATCTAGAAGGGCAGACCAAACGTATAGAAGAGTTGGTCGATGAGAACAGTAATTTAAAAACAAAAGTTTGCCTGCTCGAAATCAGGATAAACAAGGCAGAGCAGGGACTTTTGAACAAATCAATAGAAATTCGGGGCATCTCGGTACACCCAGGAGAGACCCCCACGGCATTGGCTACAAGTATTGGTGCCTGTCTCGGCATCAAACTAAACCTACAAGATCTCGACCTAGTGGAGCGCCGGAGGCCCAGGAAGGATGATGCGCGACCACCGCCTGTAATCGCACGATTCGTCAGGGACGATCTAATACAGAGGAGAAAAGTCAAGAGGGACTTCTCGACGCGCGAAATCGGCTGGCAGGAGAATGACTCCCACCGGATATAACTTAGCGAGGAGATGAACCCGAGCAACAGGCATCTGTATTGGCTCGCCCGTCAGAAGAGATCAGCCGGCAAATTAAAATATGTTTGGTTCTCGGGAGGGCGTGTGCGGTGCCGTAAAGAAGATGGCCATCCAGTAATCTTCATATAGTTTTCAGTTTTTAATTTATTGGTGTCACTATGATATTACTTTTAGGATTGAGAAGGCTGTGGATTTTCGTGCTGTTGTCTTTTGTGTTATTAAATCCAGTTTTTGGTGTTTTGTTTGTTTCTTTTCCTTTATTTTATGTTCATTCATTGTTTATTGTTATTGTTTAAAGATTCCAATAACAATAAGACATATTTTGTCGTTTAAAGCGACTTTTAGTGAAATTAGGTCAAACCGTTAAGGTTAGGTTTCACAACATCAGAGGTTAGTAGTGATTAATCTATTCAAAAATGGAGGAGTATCCTCCAGGAAGAGCAATCGTTAAGGACCCAGGCCCATCTGCTAAAAGACCTAGGAACGGGTCTGATGTTGAAGAAGAAAAAAGAGAAATATTTAGTGATAACTGTCTACATGAAGCAAAAGTAATTCAAGAAAACTTACGTACATTCATTCAAACTTTTGACAAAAAGATGAATAACGTAACCAGGAAACATATCAATGAAAACATTGATCGATTAATAGGTATAATGGAAACCCTAAACTTGAAGGTCAAACAATGTGAAGACAAGAACAAAGGGGATTCAGTTTCGACGCTAGTTCAAAGAGTGGTGAAGGAAACATTGGAGTCTCCTATGGTAATTAATACAATAATAAGTAAAATCATGGAGAGGTCACAACCAAGGGTCGTTCAAAACCATTCAGGGGTAAAAATGGGAACCTCCTTACATGCCAAGGTCGAATCTTCAGAACAGAAGCAACTTGTCGACTAATGAAGATAATAATCTGAAGGAAGCTGAACCCTTTGAGATTTACAAGACCAAAAAAATAGGAGAAAGGCAAAATTGGAAGAAAAGAAAATTAATGAAGAAAGAAGAGAAATTGAGGAAAATATAATCGAGATCTCTCCACCTGATAAATGTCTGCCAAAGAATAAACCCAAGACACTGGCAGATATTGTTAAATCACTGCCAACGAAGCCGTCCAAGACGTCAAGACCAGCATACTTAACGATCAGCGGGTTGGGGAAAAGTCCTGTGGATATCATAAATGGGCTTCCATCGCCCTCACATTTGGGTGTTAATGCATCTGTAATAAGAGCGACCAAGGCGGGCTCGATTCTAGTTCGTTTAGAAGACGAATCCCATGCAACCAAGGTCATTGGATGGCAGGAGCTGCGCCAAAACGGGCTACAAGCTAAGCTAGCACTGAGGAAAAAACCTAAACTTGAGGTGAGGGGTGTGCCTCACGCATGGAGCTCAGCAGACCTAGTTAGGTTTCTGTGGCAAAAAATACCAGAAAAATCAGTTCCAACTCTCCTGGTAATTGAAGATCTCCGTCCACTATTCTCTTCAGTCTCAAGGAACGGCTTAACTAAAAGAATTGGGTATTGGAAGTGCACCCAATGATCCGCTTTCAGTTGTTGGAAATAGGAAGTCTAGATGGAGGATGGTGGTCAATGACATTTAGGGATTACCTGGACGCCCCTCGCTGCACTAAGTGCCAGGGCTATGAACACACCAAGGCCACTTGCACTGCAGATTCAGTGGTCTGCATTTGGTGCGCAGCGAGTGGTCATCTAATGAAAGAGTGTCCGAAGAAGAAAGCAATGGTGGACCCAACCTGCATTAACTGTGAACGGTCGAATGCTGATCCCAGCAGAACAAAGCACAAGGCTGGAAGTCGGGAGTGCCCTGTGCACTTAACGTGGTGCAAAGAAATGGCGAAACGTACCTATTATGAATAAGATTACCATCCTTCAGCTCAACATGGGTCGCCGAAGAATAGTGGCAGACGAGTTGCGAGTTCTTTCTCGACGCTACGACATTATGGCGATTCAGGAACCGACCAGCCATCGAAACTTCGTAACGGGATTTGGTCTCACTTCAAGAGTTAGCCCTCAACAATGGAGAGAGGAGGCCTAGGGCTGCTATAGTGATTAACAACCCAAATCTAGACGTGATGGATCTAAGGCAATATTCTTCGGCTGATTGTGTAGCCTGCTACATAAAGTGGGGCAGCCTATCCTTTACGGTGATCTCGGCTTACCTGCCTAATGGAATTAACATTGAGGAAAGTATTGCTGTCATGGAAACGATCACGTCTAGTACCAGGAATGTGATCTTGTGCTCTGATACCAATGCTTGGAACACTATTTGGGGCTCCAACCGAACAGACAGACGAGGTGCTATGCTAGGTGATTTTATAGCAAGAAGCCAGCTAGTAGTTGTCAACAACATTTCTTCCACTCCCACTTTCTCAGGGCCAATGGGTGAAAGTTCGATTGACGTGACATTGGCATCACCGACATTAGTAGGGCACATTGTTGACTGGACACTCAGATCTGAAACTAGTTCTGACCACAAAGTCCTGGAATTTAGCCTAGTACAAGATATACCAGGTTATCACGATATTGACAAGGGTTACGTAACCCGAAGGAATGACTGGAGTGTCTTCAAATGCATGCTGGAAGGAGAAATTGCCGATGAAGATTGGGAAATGGCGGAACCGGAAGTTGCTGATGACCTGGACTTCAGAGTTGCTAAAATAACCAATGCAATTCTAGACGCAGCTGAAAATTCTCTCCAACGGCGAAAGGTCAGAGCTCGAATAGTTCCATGGTGGACACCGGCCTTAACAACAGCAAAGAGAGAAGTCTACAAGGCGCGACGGTTATACCAGAGATGCAGATGTGAAGAGTGGCGTATTGCACTTCGTAATGAGTATAAGGCCAAAGCTAAAGCATATCGAAACGAAGTGCGCTTACGGAAGCGGAGTTCTTGGGATGAATTCATTGTCAAAGAGTCAAAGAAGAATCCATGGGGCATTCCCTACAGAGTTGCTCTGGGAAAGCTGACTCCTATGCAAACGTTAGCATCCCTCAAGCATGTGGATGTCCAGGCAACTACCATCGAAGAAGCAGCAACCATTTTCATTGAGGCAACATATCCTATAGACGACCCGTCCGAAGATAATGAAGAGGAAGAATTCGTTAGATGCACTACGGCAGGGGTGCTCAAACTTGAACTGCTGGCGATCTACCTCAATATTTTTAGACTACTTACGATCGACTCTGAGACTGCAAGTGTGTGTGATGCAGGGTTGTCGTACATACACGATACACCCTACCTACCTAGGTAGGGTGTACCGTAGCATATATAGATATTAGCTTTCTGCACAATATAGGTACATTATTTTAGTCAAGGTTTGGGTTAGGTTTAGTTAGGTTCTTCTCTACAATATCAATGAAAAAACTCATAGTTATTCAAAATTGCGAGTTTATTTGTTGTTACAAAACAAAAGAGTTACATATGGTGTTAAACTTAACTAAGGAGTGGCTTTGGATGTTGAAGCGTGGCACTGCATGTCCTCAGCATACTTTTCATAAGATGGTACGTAACCACTGAGTGCTAATCTCAAGCATGATGACATATGATCGTCAGTTAGTCGATTGCGATATTTTGACTTAATTATCTTCATTTCAGAAAATGCAGACTCGCACAAGTAAGTTGACCCGAAAAATGCCGTCAGTTGAAGGGCGATTTGCCTTACATTCGGATATTTATCTTCAGATATAAAACACCAGAAATTTGTATCAGATGCTGTAGCTTTGAGATGTATATCTGATATAATCTGCACCAACTCATTTTCAACAGAACATGAGTTCATATTAAACTGACTTGCTATTTCAGTAGCTAATTCCTCAATGTTTTTACATGAAAAAGGATAACTCATAAATGATGCTATATTTTCCAATTTACTGCAATCATAAAAAACGCATTTCGAATTGTCCCAAAATATTTGATAATTCAGCCTCATACGTATCATAATTCAACTGAGGAATCCTTGCTTTCAAAGACGGAAAATGTTTCAGATCCTTTCTTTTCAGTTGATCTATCATAAGTTGCAATTTACTTTTGAATGCGTTTACTGCGCTAATCATCTCAATAATAGTTTTTCCTTTACCTTGAAGCTCCAAGTTAACGGTGTTTAAGTGCATTGTGATGTCAGTCAAAAATGCCAAATCATTTAGCCATTTTTCGTTTTTCAAAATCTGAGTGTCATCACCTCTTTCGTCTAGAAAAGCTGTTATTTCGGGCAATAATTCTTGAAACCTTTCTAGGAATTTTCCGCGACTCAACCACCTGACGTCCGTGTGAAGAACTAAATCAGTGTGTTCAGCTGACTCCCTATCTTCCAACTGCAACTGAAAGAGCCGCCGTTGCAAGCTACGTGCACGGATGGAATTCACAATTTTTGTTGCAATGCCCATAATTTTCTCCGTGTTTAAAACTTTTGAACACAAAACTTGTTGATGTATAATGCAATGGAATGAAAAAAATGAAGGGAATTCTTCATTAGCTCGACACAATGCCACAAAACCGTTTTTGTTTCCAGTCATTGCTGGTGCTCCATCGGTTGTAATGCACACTAATTTATATATTGGTAGCTCGTAGTTTTTTACAAAATTGAAGAAAACGTCATATATATCTTCGCCACGGGCCTTCCCCTTCAGAGGAATGATTGTCAAAAATTCTTCCTTAGCCAACATGTCATTGAATACCATCCGAATAAAAATACACAGCTGGGCAGTGTCTGTCATATCGATGGATTCGTCGAACTGTAAAGAAAAGTATGTACATTCCATGATATCATGTTTTAGTTTATCTGCGATGTCCTGACTCATGACTTCAATACGCCTTGTGACAGTCGGACGAGATAACTGAAGTTCTCTAATAGCAGACATGATTTCTGTTTTATTTTTAAAATCTCCAAATAAAGTCTCACCCGCTTCAATAAATGCTTACTTCACCACCGATCCATCTTCAAATGGTTTCTTGTGTTTCGCCAAAATATGAGATATTTTAAATGACGCGATCGTAGCAGCTTTTGATTGTTTGGCTGGTCTTGTGAACATGGATTGTTCTTTTTTCAAACAAGATATCAAATCACTTACTTTTCGTTTTCTTAATTCACTCGGTAGCGGAAAATCCTTTTCATAGTTTTTATGAACCGTTTTATGATGCCTCTCTAAGTTACCACGCTTAGGTATTGCAACTGACGCACGACAAATAACACAAATGCACTTACCCTTCACCATACAAAAGAAAAATTCTTCCTCCCAATCCTTATTAAAATGATAAGTTTTAGATTTCTTCACTGCACTCATTTTCCACTATTTAATAATAAACTTTGTATCGACGTAGGATCGCCATCAAGTTACAATTCAGAATGACTCCAATTCCTGCAGGCGCAACATTTATATCGGCGTGAACGAAAGTCTCGAATGTTCCCGTCAAACGCGCCGCCCGAAACTAGACTGTACTGTCTCTCGTCTAGAAACAACACGGCTTTTCTTTGACAAGTGCCGCGCGTTCCTTTGATAAAGCCACCTTTTGCTGCAAGCAGTGTTATTTTATTACGTAATACATTTTTGTAGTTTAGTTACCTACCTACTTATTAAAATTTTTTTTCTTCTCGAGATCTACCCAAAAAGCACTCGCGATCGACTAGTCGATCGCGATCGACCGTTTGAGCACCCCTGCACTACGGCATACCCACCTGGTACAGACTTCTGCTCTCCATGGGACATTCACGATCTTCGCATTGCTGTTGATAGGCAGAAAACCGGCCGTGCTCCGGGGCTCGATTCTATAGATGCCGCGATTCTGAAGAATAGTATCCCCTATATTGAAGATAGATTATTGGGCATTTTCAATGACTGCTTAGATAGGGGGTATTTTCCTAGAAGCTGGAAGAAAGCAGATTTAAGACTGCTCTACAAGGGAGGAAACAAGGATAAACAACTTCCTAAGTCGTATAGGCCTATATGTCTCCTTCCGGTGTTGAGTAAGGTACTAGAGAATCTTATTATGATAAAACTGCAGCCGATACTTACAAAGGCAAGTCATCCACGGCAATATGGCTCAACTAAAGGTAAGGGAACTACGGATGCCATACTGAGAATTCGTGCAGATGTCGAACAGAGGAATGAGCGATATGTCATGTTGTTACTCTTTGATATCTCCTCTGCCTTTGACAGCGTCTGGTGGCCAGGGGTACTTAAACAGCTACAGAAATACGATGCCCCCAGTAACTTATATACTCTCATAAGTAGCTACCTTCATAGCAGGATTGTAAAGGTTCGAGGAAGTTCTTATGAGAGAGAAGCTTCTATAGAGAGGGGATGCCCCCAAGGTTCAGTTCTTGGCCCAGCCTTATGGAAGCTGGTTTTCGATGAAATATTGGGTGTGCTCGAGGAACAGCAGTTCCCTGCCTCGGCCTACGTCGACGATCTAGCTGCTATAGTGGCCTCCAACAGCAGGTCTGGAATAAAAGAAGAGGCACAACGGTGCGCCACCCTTGTAGGACGATGGTGGGGAAGTAAGAAGTTGAGAATGGCAACTTCAAAGACGCAGGCCATTCTACTAAAAGGAAAGACAGATAGGGCGCATCCTATAAATATATGTATTGGTGCAATAAGAATTCGTCCCAGTGAAGATGTCACATATCTTGGAATAAGAATCGGAAGAGGATTCAATGTGACACCACATTTGGAATACTTAAGAAATAGAGTGACACTAGCCTTAAACGGTCTTAGCCGCGTCGGGGGTGCATTTTGGGGTCTCAGATACCCAGCCACGATGACGATTTATAATGGGGTGATTCTGGGTATTCTGAGATATGCAACTCCCGCCTGGTACCAGAATCTATCACAGCGGCAGAAAAGCAGATTGGCGACCATCCAGCGAACCACTCTGCTCAGAGTAACTAAATCTTACAGGAGTGTGTCACATGAGGCGGCACAAGTATTAGCAGGAGGAATACCAATCGACCTCTTCTTACGAGAAGAAGTTTTGAAGGATAACTTCAAGAGAGGAGACTCAGCTGGACTTCCGGAGAACATTCGAGCGAGAATCACAGAAGAACCCAGAAAATGGAAAAAAGATTATCCGGGATCATTCTATAGAAGCGTGGAACCGGCGGTGGGTGGCAACTTCGAAAGGTGCTACCTTGAGAAAATACTTTCCCACCGTTCAAGCACGTTTGCATGCGAAATGGGTCCTCCCGGATTACTGGATATCGCAATTTCTCACAGGACATGGGGGTTTCCGAGCTAAACTCCATAGCCTTGGTGTAGACATAGATCCCTTATGTCCTAGATGTGGAATTCCAGAAACCGCAGAGCACATCATCGTGAATTGCACAGCCTTTGAAGCTCTGAGGGCCAAACTATTGAGGGACACTGGACTTTATGTTCTTTCGGAGAATGATTTTCCTCAGCTAATCACTGAAGAAAACTACCTGCACTACAAAGCGTTTGTATACGGATGGAAGACGGCAATTGGTTCATCCCATTTCAACCTTAATAGAAGAGGAAATATTCCTGGGAGGCCGCCGGACAGCGAAGGAGCTGAAGAAGACGGTGACATCCTTGGAGCAGCCTAAGAAGGATTTTTAGTTACGTTGCCATACGATTATTGTTGTTATTGTTATTATAGTTATTGTTATTGTAGTAATTATATATTGTTATTGTTTTTATACTGTATATATTATAATTTTACATTGTAATTATATTTATATGTTGTGATATTTTGGCAATTTTAAAAGTTAATATTGCCTAAACCTGTATTGCCTGAAGGCAAGGTAGGGTGAACAATAAATAAAAAAAAAAAAAAAAAAAAAGATATTATTTTTAATCAGTTAACGATCATTTTTCTTTACTATTTTCACTTGTTTATGTATCTTTATCTTTTATTTTATTTATTTATTTTTTCATCTCTTCTTTACCAACTCGTCGCCCTTTCGTTCTATACTATCCTTATATATTCACCTGTTAATACTTTTATTTTCTATTATTGTAAATATTTCTACTTCTATATATACTTTTTACATATCATTTTACTTTGTTCTTATCATCGATATGTATTTTTTCTTCTTGGCGTCTACTACTGTTTCTCATTTTCAGCGTCATCCTTTTACTTACTATCCTATGTTTCCCTAACTCCCTCCCATTATGACTAACATCCTAACCGCCTGTCACATAAACTCACAATCCCTACCAGCCCATTACGATGAGTTCCTAGAATTTTTCACCCAAAATTTTTACCACATCATTGCAGTCTCTGAAACCCTGCTTAAACCCTACATTCTTTCTTTCTCGGTTTCTCTCCCTAACTACTCCGTCATTCGTCATGACCGGGTTAACCGGACCGGCGGTGGAGTAGCGCTATATGTCAATGATTGCCTGAAGTTTCGTGTCCTTTTTCATTCACCTTCAAATCTCCCAAACATTGAGTCCTTATTTGTTGAAATATCCATTAATGTCCATTCTCTCCTATACGTAGTGGTTAACCGTCCACCACATGTTCCTTTTGACCTATCATTCGAATCTAACCTTTACCATTATGTTCCTCTCTACTCCAATATAATCATCTCCGGTGACCTGAATACCAATCTCCTATGTGACTCCTATGACAAAATCTACCTTGAAAACCTTTTTTTTTCCCTCCACCTTTTTATTGTACCATTCAGGTACAGGACTAAAAGGTAAAGGACTACCGCCCTATATCCATACTTTCCAACCTTTCTAAGCCCCTAGAAAGATTGGTGGAATCCCAAATTTCCAATTTCCTAGAAGATTCCAAGGTACTTGATCCCTTCCAATCTGGTTTCCGTCCCGGCTTCTCAACACAATCCGCACTCATTAAAATTATCACTGACATCCAAGCAGCGATGGACAAAAAAGAACTGACCATCCTGATCCTCCTTCATTTCTCTAAAGCATTCGATTCCTTAGACCATAATATCCTTTTTTCCAAATTGAAATCATTGAACTTTTCCCACAGCTCCCTCCTTTGGTTTCAATCTTTCCTTTCCCACCGCACCCAAGCAGTTGCCACTCCTAACCAAGGCCTATCCTCTTTCCTCACTCTACAGTCAGGAGTAGCTCAAGGTTCGAGCATTTCCCCTCTACTGTTTAATTCCTACATCAATGATCTTCCCCATTCAATTAACCATTGTTCCCACCATCTTTATGCCGATGACTTCCAAATTTACTTCTCCTTTCCTCCATCCGAAATGTCAGCTCCGTTTGCCAAAATTCAGGAAGACCTAGACGAAACCTGTGCCTGGGCTGATCTGAACAAATTAACATTAAACGCAGCTAAAACTCAAGCAATTGCCATAGGATCACATTCCCTTCTCCATTCAAATGCCAACTTTCCCAACTTTCCTTAATGGTCATCCAATAACATTCCATTCCTCTGCTAAAAATTTAGACTTAACCATTGATCAAACCCTCTCCTGGAAATCCCATATTGCACAAATCTCCCGAAGATCAATCGGTATCCTAAAACTATTTCACCGATCCCTACCCTATTTCACCTCCTTCCCCTACCCACACGCAAACTTCTAGTATCCTCCCTTATCTTCCCCCAATTTGACTATGGAAGCGTGATAAATGGTGGGCTCTCGACGATTCTTGAAGACAGATTAAAACGCATCATGAATTGCTTCATCAGGTTTGTCTTCAGAACATCGAGACGTTCCCATGTTTCGTATCTCTACACCGATTTAAATTGGCTTTTCCCCTCCTTCCGCAAAAAGTACTTCCTAGGCTCCTACCTATTCAAAGTTATCAACACCCGTCACCCTCCCTTTATTTACAGTAACCTGAAATTCAAGTCTGCTATCAAATCACTGCATACAAGATCTCGTCTTTCCGATCTCTATACTCCATCCCACAGAAGTACTGCATTCCAACGTTTCTTCCTTGTCAGATCATCTACGCTTTGGAATTCCCCCCCCCCCCCCCCCCCTGTATCGGCAATGCTTCTTCCCTTGGAACATTCAAAACACTACTCTTTCACCATCTTCTTTCCCTCCAACCCGACGCTCTCTAATTATAAGGATGTATGTACTATGTATGTAATCGTCTAGTTTATTTACTAAGACCGTCAGACATAAAACATTAGCCAAAATTATAGTTTGACTATGATAATGTTTTGATTTCTTGTAATGCTAATTTTTGAGTTTCTATCTTTTATATTTCTTTAAGTTTCTGTTTGTTATTTTTCTCTTCTGCAATTTTGTTTTCAGTATTAACCTCTTCATTTGTACATTTATTTTTTCACTCTCTTTTTATTAATAGTTTTTTCTTTTTCTAGTTTTTCTCTGTATTTTTTTTCATACATATTTGTATTTAATTTTACCTATGTTGTTTTATTTTTAACAGCCTCTCGGCCAGTTATGATCTTACTTTGTATTATTTAATGTTATTCTTAAGGGACTTTGTCCCAGAATAAAGTTTTCTTTCTATTCTATTCTTTTCTAACTGGTGTGTCAGTTCTGCTATCCAATCTCTCATGTGGCAGTCCTTTTATTCAAGAACTGATGGGCTAGGAACTGGTCACGTGATTTAATAACGCAAACAAGAACTTGTCACGTGATCTAATAACGCAAACAAGAACTGGTTGTAGATGGGTTATGACTAGAGGTGGGCAAATTAGTTCCTTTTGAGTTAGTTCATTTTAATGAACTAGTTCAAATGCACTACATAGTTAATTTTTCAAAAGAACTACAGATATGTACTGAACTAAGAGAGGAATTGAACTATGGAAAAAAGGGATGGAATTGAGATGTTAAATGAACTAGAAAAAATAAAAAACCACTTTTATCTTATTTCTGCATTTATTTACATTTTCTAATATTTATGATATATTTACATAGATTAAACTTATTTTCTATATCTTTTATTACCATCACCTGTATGAAACTGAATCGTTCATCGTTATTTTCACTGATTTCCTGCAACCTGATTAACTTGAAAATTTGCACGTGTTTCAAGGAACCCTGTGGATAGGGGTTAGAATATATCCACGGTATCTCTGCCTGTCGTAAAAGGCGGCTAAAAGAGCAGGGGTTGTCATTCCCCTATCGGGTTCCTCCCTAGGTGGCGGATTGGGAAATGCTAGATAGTCGAGTACCAAGAAATCTGGGATGGACTGAAACTGACATGAAAATCCAGGAGTGTCTGTCCTATAGTAGGCGGCTAACTGGTCTGCGTCTGTTCCCAGTGGGGCGGCAGCTTGTAAACCTGGCAGGAGGTATAAAATGCAAGGAGAAACAATGCGATGGATAAAACGAACGGATTAACTACCCCAGGTGGTAACCCAGAACTTCTGGTCAATCCACCCTCCTTTAGGGAGGCCGGCCCTACGGATTCTGGGGAGGGCCATTTTTCGCATGTTCACCTAACCCAAGCATGTTCAATGAATGAACAAAATGAATCAAAATTAATGAACAGGCTACACGAAATGGAAAAAGTTATTTCTCAGATGAATGAACAGTTGCAAAAACTAACAAAAGAAAATGAACTTCTGAGAAATAAGATAATAAACCAAGAGCAACAGCCTGGCACTAAAACTCAAATCGAATAACATACTGATGAAGAAGAACTCGCAAGAGAAACTGATTGGACTATCGAGAAACGAAGAAGAAACAGAAAAAAACGAAAAGCAGAATCTTCACCAGAGGTGACAGTAGGAAGCTCACCTTTTAGTAATGTAGGGGAAGTTGAAAGCAAACCCAACCCCAAAAAAGAACATGGGAGGCTTCTTAGGGAATAGTGGATATAGCGGAAAGGAGTGAATCAAAGTGGGCACCTCCTCCACCAGTGCACATTGTTGGAATAACAACATTCGAAGAAATTAAAACGCTGGTAGAACCAGTAGTAAGCCGTGACTACGAAATCGTGGGACAGAACAATAATAATTGGAAAATAATCACAACTAACGCAGACTCCTACAGGAAGCTAGTAAAAGCATTGGATGATAATGAAAAAGCACAATGGTATACGTACGAAGACAAAAATACCAGACCAATTAAGGTCATGGCTAGGGGCCTCCACCATACTTGTCATAAACAACAAATTATTGAAGATCTACACCAAAAAAATTATAATATTATAGATGCGGTGAATATTATAAAAAAAGAAAGGATAAGAGATGAGGAGGGCAATGTGGAACTTTTGAGAAGAAGGCTGCCTTTGTTCATGCCTACATTTGATCAAAAAGAAACCCTGGAGAGAATATATAATATAAGATCTATCCTTAACATTAAAGTTAAAATAGAGCCCCTTCGGAAAACTAGTGAAATGATACCGCAGTGCAAAAGGTGCCAAGAATTTAACCATACGCGGAAGTTCTGTCATCGTGATCCAAGATGTGTTAAATGCGCTGGAAAGCATTTAACTATCGACTGCAAGTTGAATCGAAACGCAAAGCCCACTTGTATTAATTGTCAGAAACAGCATCCTGCTAGTTATAGAGGTTGTGAGGTGGCCAAGCAACTGCAAAAAATGTGGCAACAGAGACACAAACAAAATAATCCGAAGGTCAGTGTTTGTGGGGCCGTAGATCTTGACAAGCCATCACAGAGTAAACCCGCTGCTACTTCATCTCCCTGGGCAGGTCTGGCGTCTTCAGCCAGGAATGGTGACGAGAAGATATATAACAGGATAAGAGCTGAGACAATATACCAAACTAAGTCCTTAACTCGGAGTGCTAATAACGAACCACAAGAGGATAACGCAGTGTCGGACAAACTAAAAAGGTGATTAAAAACAAAAGGAATCACTTGATAAAATTATGGAAAAACTTGAAGAACTGCCTCAACAAATAGTACACGTTGAGACTCGTGTACAAAGGATAGAATCCCGAAAAGCTAGACAGTAATCATGGTTGGGACTTTTAGACTTGCAACATGGAACGCAAATGGACTCATGAATCAACTACCAGAACTGGAATTGTTTTTAAACCGGGAAAACATCAGAAACCCACCTTACTAGAAACAAAGAAGCCAATCTACTCGGGTACAGCTGTTACCACGCCACCCATCCAGCAGACAAGGCTTGAGGAGGAGCAGCTTTACTACTGAAAACGACAATTAAGCACTATCCAGATGCTAAAATTGAAAAAGAATCAGTGCAAATGGTAACAGTAAACATTCAACTGCTTGACAAAGGAAACGTTACGATATCTGCAATATATTGTCCACCGAGACAATGCCTAAAAAAAGAAGACTATAGTAAAATCTTTAATGCACTTGGAAACCGATTCATTATTGGGGGTGACTTTAACGCCAAACATACATATTGGGGATCAAGATTAACTACCACAAAAGGAAGAGAACTTTATAAAGCAGGTTGCGAAGCAAAAGCCCAATTCCTTTCCAGTGGCAGTCCAACTTATTGGCCCACTGAAAGAAATGAAACACCTGACCTGATAGACTTCTTTGTGGGAAAAGGAATAGCTTGCAGTTACATCGAAATAAAGAATGGTGATGACCTTTCATCAGACCATTCGCCAGTGCTCATGATTATAAATGATGAGGTGATTGCTCAGACAAAACCGGCCCGGCTGACAAACAACAAGACAAACTGGGCCCTTTTTAGACAGATTCTGGATTAAAGAATTGACCTTAAAGTGCCACCAAATGATTGTTATCAGTTGAATGATGAACTTGAAAGGTTCAACTCTAACATCCAGCAAGCAGCATGGGAGAGCACGCCACAATCTTACAGAAAGCCAAAGCAAAGAATAATCTTCCCCTCAACAGAAGTGAATGAACTAATCAGGGAAAAGAGAAAAGCTCGGAAGGTTTGGCAGATAGTTCGCACTCCCAAAAATAAAAGGATCCTGAACAAGCTTTGCAATGATCTGAAAGAGAAAATTAGAAAAGATAAAAATGAAAATTTTGGCATTTTTCTGAATAACTTAACGTCCCAGAAAGACACTGAGTATTCCCTATGGAAATGTACGAAAGAATTGAAGAGGCCTAAAATACAATCATCACCAATTAGAATGTCAGATGGATCTTGGGCAAAAAGTGCTAAGTAGAAAGCAGCTGTTTTTGCTGCACATCTTGAGGAAACCTTCAAGTCCTTGCCGCAACAAGATGTAGAGGACATAATAAAATCTGTTAAAATAGATAAAAGAGATATAAAAAAGGTAATCCATCAAGAACTGAAAGAAGAGATTAAAAGGAACCTTAGTCCAAGAAAAGCCCCGGGTTATGATTTAATTACTGGTAACATAATAAAAGAACTGCCAGATAAAGCACTTAGAAAGTTACTCTACCTTATAAATGCGGGTTTCAGATTGAAATATGTGCCTGTTCTTTGGAAGACAGCTGAGGTAATAATGATCCTTAAGCCTGGCAAAGTACCGACTGAAACAAAGTCATATAGACCAATTTCATTGTTACCAGTGATATCTAAACTTTTCGAAAAGCTGTTTTTGAAAATAATAAAGCCTTTATTAGAAGAGAGAAATCTTCTTCCGAACCATCAGTTCGGGTGTAGAAAGAAGTACTCTACTATCGAACAAGTACATAGAATTGCACATGTGATTGAGAAGGCCCTTGAAGAGAAGACAATATGCTCAGCAGTCTTCCTGGATGTGGCACAAGCATTTGATAAAGTATGGCATGAAGGACTTGAATTCAAATTGCATAGAGACCTCCCAGAAGAAGCTTACCTGTTAATAAAGTCATATATGACCGAAAGATACTTCAGGGTAAAACACGACAATGAGTATTCGATCTTAAAGAAGATAAGTGCTGGAGTACCTCAAGGCAGCGTGCTGGGCCCAATCTTATATTTGCTCTACACTAGAGACTAGCCAGACAGGAAAGAAACTACTGTGGCGACCTTTGTCGATGATACTGCTATACTGGCAGTAGGTGATGAGGCCAATGAATCAATAGAAAAACTCCAAGAATCAGTCTCAGAAGTGTGCAACTGGACCAAACGCTGGAGGATAAAATTGAATGAAAATAAATCAGTCCAAATAAACTTTACCAATAGAAAAGTTGATGTAAAAATGGTTTTTATAAATAGGCAAGAAGTTCCATACTCCAATACTGTCAAGTATCTAGGAATGACCCTGGATAGTAAACTTAATTGGAAAGAACACCTGAGAAGGAAGAAAGAGGAGCTCAATATAAAATACCGAAAAATGTACTGGCTTCTCGGCAGAAACTCACAACTAACAGTCGAGAATGAACTACTGCTGTACAAGCAAGTTCTAAAACCAGTGTGGCCGTACGGGATCCAGCTCTGGGGTTGCACCAAGAAATGTAATAGACAAATTATCCAAACATTTCAAAACAAAGTGCTTCGAAGCATAGTTGATGCTCCATGGTACATTAGGAACGACCATCTGCATAAAGAGCTTAAATTTGAGTATGTGGATGAAGAAATATCGAAATATGCGGCTAACCATGATAGGAGAATAAAGGTTCACGCTGACCCTGAAATGTTTACTGTCAATGAAGCACCATATCAACTAAGGCGGTTTAAAAGATTGAAACCCCTTGACCTGGTGACAAAGAGAACCACATAATATGTGATCGTTAAAACTCCAAAAGCGAGAAACATTATAATTGGGAGAATAGCCAGTGGGCTATAAAATCCTTTACACAGCGTCACTAACATGAAAGAAGAGCAACTTGTTGAGCGAAACTCAGTTGTTGCACTAGAAGGTGGTTTTAGTGGGTTGGAGTCCCGCACTATCTGATAGCCAAAAGGCTTCAGGTGTCTGTTGATATTTCCACCTTGTAAAAAAAGAAAAAAAAAAAAAATGTTTCAAGGACCAATGACAATACTATATTTTCATAAGTTTCTTCTAATATTCTCACTTAGTCTAGTTAAATTACCCCCGAAATGGGGGTCTGTCTTGCAAAAGCTGGAGTAGTAAGTTTTATGTTTTTATATGGACCAGGTGGGTCCTGAGAATAAAGTATCCAAAATGAAACTTAATTTGATAAGGGGAAAATGTTTTGGGGGTAAAAAACACAAACTTTTTGAACTTTTTTCAGATTTAAATAAAAAAAAAAAAAAAAAAAAAAAAATGGTTTCACTCTAAATGTTAAATTTACAAAACTAAAGTTTATTAAATTGTGTGTCTAAAGACATCCCTCAAGCTAAATTTGATTAAGGTGTTTAGCCAAAATCGATTGTCAAACATCAACAAATTTTGCACACTTTCAAATAAAAGTTAGTTTTGAACTAGTTCAAATGAACTAAATAGTCCATTTTTCAAAAGAACTTTACAAATGTACCGAACTACATTCCGAGAGGAATCGAACTATGGAAGAAAGGAGAGGAAGTGAGATGTCAAATGAACTAGAATGGTTCTAGAAAAAATAAAAAACACTTCAACCTTATTTCTGCATTTATTTACATTTTTTAATATTAATGATATATTTACATACATTAAATAACATTTATATCTCATTATCAACCGACTTCAAAAAAAGAGAGGTTCTCAATTCATCTGTATTTTTTTTTTTTTGTGTGTGTGTGTATGTTACGCGATTACTGTCAATTCTGATTCAATTTTGATGATTCTTTTTTAGATCGGTAGGGTATACTTCAGAGGTGGTCCCATAAAAAATATTTTGAAATTAACTCAGCACTTTTTAAGAAAAATCAAAAAAACAGTTAATAAAAATCATATAATAATCTAAAATCTCCATGGTAACTAAATCTAAATTATTAACAAAAATAATTTACATATACAGTCAACTCTCGATGTTAAAAAATTGTGTAAATAAGTCGAACTGAAAATAGGGTTCAAAAGAGAGAACTTCTAGGACCACCTACCTCTATGAAACGAACTATTAGAAGACATCGCCTCAATAACTCGAACTCAAATTAAAAGAATTTCATGTGTAATTTGTTTTCCGGTTTCCCGTCATTGTTTATCTTTCCAGTTCATAGTTCCACCAGTCACTTATTATTAGTTATTCACTCGAGTGGTTTTACAGTGGCTAAATCAATTTTGATGATTCTTTTTTAGATCGGTAGGGCATACTTCAGAGGTGGTCCCATAAAAAATATTTTGATATCAACTCAGCACTTTTTAAGAAAAATAAAAAAAACAGTTAATAAAAATCACTGTTATATAACCTTCCATTTTAAACATATTTATAATTATGATAGTCTAAAATCTCCATGGTAACTAAATCTAAATTATTAACAAAAATAACTTACATATACAGTCAACTCTCGATGTGTCGTACTTCGATAAGCTTAATTCTTAAATAAGTCGAACAAAATCTGCGGTCGGAAGTACATTACACTTAAATTTCATCTCAAAGAGACGATTTCAGATAGAAAACGTTAAAAATTGTGTAAATAAGACGAAGTGAAAATAGGGTTCAAAAGAGAGAACTTCTAGGACCACCTCTATGAAATGAACTACTAGAAGTCATTGTCTCTATAACTGGAACTCAAATTAAAAGAATTTCATGTGTAATTTATATTCCGGTTTCCCGTCATTGTTTATCTTTCCAGTTCATAGTTACACCAGTCACTTATTATTAGTTATTCACTCGAGTGGATAATTTTACAGTGCCTATTTTAAATTCTTTCAATTAACGAAAAGTTAAAATTGATTTGCAAAGTGGATAAATGAGAAAGAAGTTGGGCATTTGTTGCTAGTGAATTCCGAATTCCGCCTAGTTCTCTTTCAAGCATCCTAAAGAATAATGAAAAGATCGCCACTGGTGGAAGGCGGTAAGTCAACTTATAGGCACCCTCAGAAAAAAGCGCAGTTCAGTTGAAAATTATATGATAAATTGGTACCGGGTATTTAATTTTCCGTATCAATGATTTTATATGTATGTACAAACAACATTCCCATTAATGAAAATGTACGTAATGATATCAACTACAATTTTGTTTTCAATTCTCCCATTTACATGCAGATAAGTGGAATAATAACCTCGATAATTCTTTGTTCAGTAAGTCGAACTATTTTTCAGGGTAGCTTGAAGATCGAGAATTGACTGTATAAACAAAAATACACTCACCACTAAAAAGTAAAAAATAAAAATAATTTTTATAAAAAAAACAAAACCGACTTCAAGGTTAAACCTACATAAACAAACTTGAACTAAAAAATAAAAAATAATATTTTAATTGCTTCGAAACAAAAACCATTAAATGACAATCAACGAAATTATCGATACTTATATACCTATTCACAGTTTATGATCAGTTATTTTTGGAGTCGGTGCCAACCAAAACAAACAGAATTTGAAAAGAAATGGTAATTGTAAAGATGCTCCCACTTTTTCATCACCGCCACACCACTGTCTCCGGCCATTCGAAAGTTTATTGCTAAGGCATGATTAAACTGCCCTTCTTGGCTGACACCGACTATATATTACACATATTATTTTGAGTTACACTGAATAAAAGAAATTTTGGATAGTTTATTTGACTTTATTCGGTTCCTTTTTTCAGTTAAAACATGCCCCGCTTTAGAAAAGATTCTTTCACAAGGAACCGAGCTTGCAGGAATGCAAAGCTTTTTCATGGCCACCTCGTATACATGTGGGTATATTAATTTCTTTGATCCTACCAAATTAATGGGATCATCAATTCGTGGTAACAGGGGCTCGGCCAAATATTTATCTATCTCCACGATACTGGCAGCTTTGGGGTCTAGCCTTCCTGTTAGGGCTACTGTTTGCCTATCGAATTTTTCCCAAAATTTTGATCCAATCTGGGAAGTTTCCTTTCCTTCCGGTCCGGAGGAAATTTGACCGCTGATTCCAGGATTAAATCTTTCCTAAATGAATTCGTACAGATTTCTTGATAGTACCATTGTTTTTGACAAAGTGACACTTTTTTCTGAGCTTAGCTCTTTAGTCACTTCATCAAAAACCTCTAAAATATTTATTAAATTTTCAACAATTTCCCAATCATCCCAAGAAAGGATTGTTTCATTGTTTTGCATCAATGGAAGAGTACTTAGGACAGGGTATTTATTCAGAAACAGCCTCTTGAGCATTTCAAATGTTGAGTTCCAACGAGTTGGAACATCTTGAATTAATTTTAATTCTGGCAAGTTCATTTGTTTTTGGCTCTCATGTAATTTTGCCAAAGCATGAGAACTCTTTTTAAAATACTCTACAATTGTTTTGCATTTCTCAATTAATTCAATGATGGGAGAAATACCCGACAACTAAATTTAACCTGTGCGCATAGCATGAAATATGCCTTGAGACGTTGCTTGTTGCAGCAACTATGTTGGGTGCATTATCAGTAACGATTGCTAGTAATTTTGTGTGGATATCCCACTCCACACATTCTCTTATTAGCATCGTTGCCGAATTTACTGATGTGTGTCTTTCGTCAAATTCTAAACAACCCAGCAAACTACTGCACAGACCGGAATCAGTGTTCATGTAGTGGGCAGTTATTGCAATAAAACTCTGATTATTTATTGATGTCCACCCATCTGTCGTTAGTGCAATAGCAACTGATTGGGACAATTGCTTTTTTATATTAACCACTAATTCTTCATACATCTGGGGGAGTAAGCTTTGTGAAAGTCTTACGGCTTGGGAGCTTATAGCCCGGACAAACCAGGAATACAAATTTTTTGAATTCTTCATCGTCGACTGAAAGCTGAAAGGATGGTACTCCTTGCATATCGTCCTCAGCAACTGTCTATCTATTGCCTTATTTTTGGCTAACGTAAGTGGCTTCACAACATATTCATTGTGGAATTTTTCAACTACTTGCTTTAGACTGAGGTACTGGAGTCAAAAAATTTGAAATTGAATCGTCTGACATTAGTGTTGAAACGGTAGTTTTGGTTGTAGAACGAATGCTTGTTCTTCAAATGTCTTGATAAATTTTATAAATAAACACTGTGCCCTTTTAGCTTCTTTTTGTCAAAGTGGTACCACATATTACTGGTCTGCCTGGAAGACATTATCTGCAACAAATACAAAATAATATAAAATATCTAAAGGCACAAGCTCAAAACAAAAATCAGATATTACATAGACAAAGGATTTATGGAGAACTTCAGTTTTTAATAAGCCTTTATTAACATTAGCTATATGAAACTGAATCTTTCAACGTAATTTTCACTGATTAACTTGAAAATTTGCACACGTTTCAAGGACCAATGACAATACAATAATTGCACAACTTTCTTCTAATATTCTCACTTGGTCTAGTTAAATTACTCCCAAAATGGGGGTCTGTTTTGTAATAGCTGGAGTAGTAGGGTTTACGTTTTTCTATGGACCAGGTGGATCCTGAGAATAAAATATCAAAAATGAAACTTAATTGATAAGGGGGGAATGTTTGGGGGGGGGGGCAAAAAAATCAAACTTTTTTCAGATTTTTAAGAAAACATAGAAAAATGGTTTCATCGTAAATGTTATATTTACAAAATTCAAGTTTATTAAATTGTGTGTCTAAAGACATCCCTTAAGCTGAATTTGATTTAGGGGTTAAGCCACAATCGATTGTCAAAATTGTCGAAATTCGCACACTTTCAAAAAAAGTTAGTTTTGGTCATGTTTAAGAGTCCAGAACACAGAAATGGCTAACCCAATCAATAAATGTTATATACTAAAAGTTGTAGATCATTACATTTTGAGCAAGATAGGGTTTTTGCCCATTTTGGGGTCAAAAAACCTAAAATTGTTGGTTGAATTTTGATAAACTGTTTTAAAATTGCAAACCAATCACAAATAGTACAGGGAAATTAGCTTCGAACCTTGAAATCTAAAAATTAAAAGCTCTGACACTTAGCTTTTTAGTTAGGTTTGCTGTAAAAGCGTGTTTTTCTAGTTTTTGATAACTGTAACTTTTAATCTGGATTTAATTCAATTATAAAACTTTTCAACTTTAAGAATACTACTAATTGTAACAAAAAGTGTTAGGAACTTAGGTTCATTAGGGAAAAAAAAATAAAAACAAACATGGTACTTACTCAGTCAATAGGTTGAGAATTAAAGGTAAATATCAAGTCCTTGGCGTTGATACGTACTGACTTGGATAATCTAAAGGGAAACTGAACTGAAAAGAACTAATGGAATAAGAGATTCATTGAATTTTTCAAAAGAGGAAAAGAATAAAATGGAAATAAAAAGTAAACGATAGTCTTGGTAGAAGCAAAATGGAGGTTAGTTGTCTTTCAAGCTTGTTTACATTTCTCGGCCGAGGGCACGACAAAACACGAGTTATAAGATTATAAATATTACTCATAATATTAATATAATCTTTAACATTACTTTTATTATTGAGAAACCCTTTTAGCACCTGACTAAGATAAAGTATCCTTTTGACCTTCCAAGGGTAAAATATAAATTACATCTTGAACAACACATTTCATAAACAATCATAAAGTAAACTGCCTTGGGTCAAAGATCCCCTGTCACCCTAGGTCCTCTCTTATTACACCATAAACACCCTGTGTATATCACTGTGAAATGAGACAACTGACACCTACGCCGGACTAACCTTTCTCACGCCGATGCTTTCAACCTATTCCTCGATCCTATCCCCACTCCAAACCTATAGGTTTAAGTAGCTGAAAGTTTTCAGAGGAAGATACTCTACATTTGACTTGTAACCATTATACTAGAAGTCTTATATGTAACTGTCAGTAAATAAAGTATTTCTTTTCTATGTCTTCACTATTTGTGTTCGTTATCTCACGAAATGGGGAACTAAGTGACGACGAACTACCTAGTTCAGTTAGTTCAGTAGTTCTTTCGATCGTAGGTCCGAAGGTTCCTTGCCCGAGTGATGGGGTAAAAGAACTATAGTTCACCAAAACAGAGAGCGCTCTTTATAGTTCATTTTCATAAACTAGTTCGTTCACGTACTACTTATCTCTTGTTATGAAGCTACTATTGGCCGTGTTTCAAACTAAAACAGATATTCGTTTTGTTATATTTTGCTTTTTTTCCTTTAAAATCTCAAGTATTTTAAAATCTCTATGTAAATTGATTTTATCTGCATTGTTATTAGTATTGTCCTATGTTTTGGTGATGCATTTAATAGAACAGTTTCCTGTAAATAACAACTCATATTTAATGGTGATCGTACAATGATAATGTGAAGTGTTGATAAATTTGTACAACCTTTATTGTAATTTGTTTTGTTTTTTTATATAGTTTTAGTATTTTTAGACCATACATTATCTAATTCTGTGATTTTAATAATTACCCTTTCTGTTCTGGAAACTAAAAAAATGAAAAATGCCTTCAGGTTTGTTCAATTATTGTATCCTGATCTCAATCAGTTATTTGTTCTTACCATCTTTTGCCCAACTAATCTTTCTCTTGTTATCCTTTTTCTACCATTCCTTCATTTATATCCCCTATCAACAATTTCCTCAGACATCCTTCAATCTACTCTCTAATCTGTTCAGAAAAAATTGCTTTGGCCTCTCTAATGATACATCCTTTTTGAATGAGTTCCTGGTTTCAATAATATTTAAAATATTTTTTTCCTCAATTAGGATTGAGGAATTAATTTCCACTTCTATTGGCAATTAACTCATGAAATCCTAATTGTATTGAACCTTCTGTACCATCATGCGTACCTCAAGTGATTTTGTACCTTTCTCATATATTGTCTCATATAACGCTGCTATTTCAAAATTTAACTCCCGCTTTTGCACCTTTATAAAGACCATGTATGTCTTATGGCAGATTATCACTAATCTCTGATGATCTGAGTGCTTCCCAGAGCTTATTTAAAGGGCCTAAGCTTTATCAAGGTGGAAAAAAGGCTAAAAAAACCTCCTGGACCAGAAGTACTGGAAGTCCATCAACTGCTTTGAAAAAATTGGAATATAGTAAAAACTTGACCTAAGATGGCCCAGCCTGAATACTCCTTCTACCTCTGTTATTTTCTTCTTTATTTCATCTTACAGTCTATATTTTAAGACACAATACATGCAGCTTATGTAACAGATTGATACAGGCTACTTGTAATTGTCAAGTCTTTATAACTGTTCAAATATTTTTTGCTAACACCTATATTTCTTTTTAAAAATAAAAGCTTGGCAGTACAATTAAATTATTTTTTTTTAAAGGTTTATTTAGTTGAATTCGTTGTTATCATAGTTGGTCTGTTTATTTTTAATTTGTTATATATTTTAAAAGCTTTTAATTGGCTCCTAAAATTTTTCTGTTAAAAAGAAATTGACATTATAATTTTGGTTGATTTTGTGTTGTTTATTATTTGTAAGATTACTAATATACAAATTATTAACATTATTAGCAATGGTGAGGAGGATAAATTAATGAATTACCAGCCTAAATATCTAAAAGTAAATTTGTAATAGGCTAGAACCGTAAGCGGCAGATATGTGATCAAAAACAGAACAGTGGTTGCAACAGGAGTTATTCTAATAACTGTTGAAAATCTAAGAACTGGAGTGATTGCAATAACTGCAGTGATTTAATAACAGCGTTATTAGATACCAAATAGTGATTGGCAACAGAAGCACGCATTCTAGTGGTTGTGATTCGAAATGAAAACTCCATAATTTTTCTATTTCCTTTTTTAATTGTATTACCACCTATATTTCAAACAGTTATTCACATTTAGTCAACTATTATGGTTTTTAATATCTTTAATATTATTCTTTGATATCCATCAACAACTGAAAGGCAGGGTATTAAGGTTAAAATAAATATATTAAAGCTTTTACGATGTTTTAAGTATTTTTTTTGGAGTAACAACTCAATTATTTTCTAATATTTAATATAAAAGATAAATATATAAGATTTCAGTTATCATTTCCCAAACTTTCGGTCTTCTAGGGCAGGGGTTTACTTGAATCACCTGTTATTAGAACCTAATACTGGGGTAGAGCCATAACGTGGTAACCTAATACTGAAAAATAACTGTTTGGCCTACCTCTAATTTAATAAACACATAGTAAGAAGAAGACAGCTTTAATAAACATGTGCACACAATACAACATGGAGGACTGACCAAAAGGTACCCCACAGGTTATATAGATGTTACCAACCTGACAATAAATGAACATTCTGAGATTGCTTTTATTCAGGGCTGCTGAGAGGCTCTTGGGGGGGGGGTGTGCTAAGGTAATCTTTTACAAATGTTATTATTACCTTATAATTACTTATATAATTATAATTACCTTATATAAACGATTCTTTGGCGATTTTTCGTACCAGGAAATTAATCAAACATTGTAGTTTATTTGTAAATAAAGAAATTGTATTTCTTGGATGATGTTGGGAGGGGGGGGGGTAGGGAAACTTGGACCATAATGAAGAGCGGTAAGGGAAATTAAAAGTACACTTCTCCACCTTAGGCAGGCAGATATGGTGGGGGAAGGAGGGTAACAGGAGCCCTTAATATTTATTTATTATTATTAACATAGCACTACGTCCCTAATAGTAGAGACTTGGCTTGCTTTAACATTGATCGCCAGTTTTCACGGTTGAGTGCTGCCGCTTTCCAGTTTCTGACACCAAGTAAAGTTAATGTGTCAGCAGCAATAAAATCTTTCCATCGCAGTTTAGGTCTTCCGATACGCCTCTTACCATAATTTGTTCGGTAAGAGCCTTCGCGGGTATTTCCTCCGGGCTCATTCTGGCAAAATGACCTGCCCATCGTAGCCGAGAGAGCTTCATAAATTTACAGATATCCATATCTTTGTACAGATTTTGTACTTCTGCGTTAGTTCTTCTTCTCCAGGTTCTTTCTGAGTACACACCGCCAAAGATTCTCCGAAGGACTTTCCTTTCAAACCTCATGAGTGATAACTCATTGTTCTTTCCATCGTCCAGCATTCAGATCCATATGTGAGAACAGGTCTGACTAGCGTTTAACAAATCCTTAGCTTAGCATTTCGAGACAAGATTCTGCTCCTAAAGTGCTGCTATAGAGCAAAATGACATAGATTGGCTGCCATAATACGCCGTCTAATTTCGTCATTGATGTCATTTCGGACATTAATCTGCCTGCGCAGATATACGAATTCCTGGACCAACCATGTCAACCAACCACTTCGATGTCATGTTGTCCTAAATTTACACATCTACCAGATGACAGACTATGGGGCTCGATACACATGTACTTGGTTTTGTCACCGTTGATAAATAGTCTCTTCGCCGAATTTTCTATTGCAGCAAATTCATGTTGTACGGCTTCTAATGATCTTTCGACTAGTTCCAGGTCATCTTCATATCAAAGAATTTTCACACTTTTGTTTAGAACCGTGCCTCCCGTTTGGCTTCCAGAATCTCTAATGACTTTTTCAAAACAGAGATTAAATATAAGGCAAGCCAGAATATCTCCTTGCCTCACATCTGCTGCCCTGCAAAAACCTCTTGACAATGCCTTATGCATCCTTACAAAGCATTTGTCTTCCATGGTCATTCTCACCAGTCTGACTAACTTCTTGGGTATATTCATTTCCGTCATGGCTCTGTATGCTTCTCCTCAATCAATCGAGTCATAACCTTGCTTAAAGTCTATAAAAACACGATGAGTATTAATCCGGTACTCTCTTGTCTTTTCCAAGATCATTCTGAGGGTAACAATTTGGACAATAGTTGATTTGCCCTTAATGAAGCCACACTGATATTTTCCAATTTCTTTTTCTATGTATGGAATCAATCTCTTGTATCATATGTTAGAGAGAACCTTGTATACACATGGTATCAGCGATATACCTCTATAGTAGTTACAGTTCAAAGAATCCCCTTTCATATGAATTGGATGTATAATCGCTATCTTCCACTCCAAAGGAAGGCATTTGTCTCTCCAAATATCCATAAATAGATCCTGCAGGGAAATGATCAGTTGAGGGCCACAATGTTTATAAATTTCCGCTATTATGTTATCAATACCTGGAGCTTTATTATTCTTTAGTTTTTCGGTTCTTCTTCAGATTTCTTCTTCGTCTGGTGGTTCAATCTCTACTCCTCCAGCTAGTTCCTCTGCGATGAGAAGTATCTTGGTCACGTTTGTTTAAGAGGTCCTGAAAATAGTCTTCCCATCTATCTAATATTTTTTGCTTTTCCGTGATTAGCGAGCCATCTTCTGCTTTACAAGCGGGAGTCCTGGATTTAAATAATTTTCTACCTTCATTCACCATTTGAAAGAAAGTTCTCGCATTTTTTTCTTTGAAAGATTTTTCTGTATCCTTCAACTTTTTATTCTGAGATCTCTTCTTTCTTTAGTGTACGTGCTTCTCGCGTCTCCTTGTGGTTTTATATTCCTCCACCGAACTTCGTGTGTATCTCCTCTGAATCATTTGCGAAAATCGTTCACTAAATTCAATATCCTTTAACTTGCCGACCTTAAATCTAGGTTGTGTGTTCGGACGTCTTCCTTTTACGAATGATATTCTTCCTCTGATCTTCGCTATTGTTAGGTAGTGATCAGAATCCACATTAGCTCCACAGCAAGATCGTATATCCATCAAAGTGGACCGGTATCTGCTACTGATAAGTATATGGTCTATTTGCGACGTGGTAACTTTCGTATTTCGTCCAAACTTTCGCCATGTTGCCACATGTATATTATTACGAGGAAAGCAGGTAATATTAAACCTTTCGATGCAGCAACGTTAACCAACCATCCTTTGACCATTATTGTTCGTCGATTCGTGTAGACTATACTTGCCAGTATTTGTTTGATATATTGCTTCCTTACCTACCTGAGCATTGTAGTCCTACCACTATACTTTACGTCGTATTTTGGGCATTCATCAAAGCACTTTTCAAGTATATCATAGAAAAGATCCTTTTCATCATCTTTCGCCAGCTCCGTTGGGGCATGAACACATATAAGGCTGTAATTTTGAAATACCCCCTTTAATGCTAGGACGCATAGTCTTGAGCGGATCGGTTTTTAACCCTATTACCAATTGAGTGAATTTCGGTCCAATTATGAATCATGTCCCGAAATTATAGAGGCGATCTTTGCAGCTATAATAGATACTAAACTGTCCTTTTTTTATGCTGCCCCGTCCAGGCCACCTGATCTCTTGGATACCACCAATATCAATGGAATAACTGGTCAGTGTATTAAGAAGCGTTTGTATTGCTCCTGGTGGATATAAAGATAAAACATTCCAATAGGCTATAGAGAAGCCCGTATGACAAGCATTAGGCTTATTCTTAGGTATCAGTTCGGCTAATCTTTGTTGACCTTTCTGGATAATATTTTTTAAAGGGAGAGGGTTATCAGCCTTCTGCCCTCGAGGCAGTTGGAGGGGTTGCCTCCTTTACACATCCTGACTTACTTCCCTATCCAGGGTGGCTAGGGAAGGTGGCCCTAGGGTGTGTACTGTAAGTGACCTTATGTACGGGTTGGTGATTAGTATATTGTTCAGGTGTGTGCGGTGTACTGAACTCAGGAGCCCGGGGGCTTAAATTTATTATTTATAAATTATTTATTTACTTAGCTTAATTCTACAACCCACGCACGAGTCCTCATTTCCACTAAAAACAAGCGCCATGCGTCCCTGTCCTGTGCTGCCACCAACCAGTTCCTGACGCAGAGGGAACCTGCATCACCAGCCACGCAGTCTGTCCATCGCAGTCTGGGCCTTCCAATTCTTCTCTTTCAGTGTATTTTTTCAGCCAGTACATTCTTAGGAATGTCTTCTTCAGACATACGCGCCACATGTTCAGTAAAACCCTCATAAATGTATTTTCTAAAGATGTATGCTGGAAAGCCAGCGCAATCCAGCCGTGCCGTGTTAATGAGTTTGATCAGAAAATGTTGATCGTAGTCTACTCTGGTGATGAAGTGATGATGGCAAGCCTGAGATTGACAGAAGTAAGTTCTGAAATGGCGAAGTTGTTCATAAACACAATGAAAACTTGATAGTTGGTTGTATGATTTATAGATGATGGCAACAAGTCGGTGAAGGTTGCTCAAGTATTACGGGTTTTCCATACTATTATCAAAATCTGTTTTTCTACACCTAATAAGTCGAAAATGGTGCCGAATAGTTCTTAGAGTGGCCGAGTGCTTGGAATTGAGTGCACTGAACAACAGGTTTTTTTTGTCATGTTCTTCAAAAATAACCCGGCAATGAACGATTATTTTACTATTGAAAATGGCTTCTGTAATTACGTGATATGTCAATAGGTTACAAATAGGTTAGTATTTTTGTGACAATATTAAAACAATAATAGAGCTGGATCCTGTCCTAACTAAAGCGATACAAATTGTTATATTTTTAATGATGAAACTTGGCTTAAAGAATTATTTTGGCTACGTTTCTTCTAACGTTGGTTTTTTAACGTTTAAAATAACCAAACAGGAAACTCATAACATCCAAATAGTGGATACCGTATAACCATAATGTCAAAGGGGTTATGAAAAAAGGGCGAAAAGGGAGATCTAATAAAAAAAAAAAAAAAAAAAAGAAAGGAATATCAGGAGGTAAATCCTTTCTGGAAATTCACTGACATCAACGTACAATTTGACAAATTTACGTTTATAAATATTTGTTTTTTTATTTTTATTTCCATAAACTTTTTTTTTTATCAGGATTTATATTTTTTATCATTCCTTACATGTAGTTATTTATTGGCAAAAATTTAATTACATACATGTAATTATTTAGTTTTTTTAATTTACATGAACTACATAATTTACAGGCGCTAAATCGAGAGTAGATTTTACTGTCACCTAAAGTTTAAAGAAAGATTACAGCGTGCAGATCGCCTATTCTCTTTAACTTCTTTATGTGAAGTCATTTAATCGGAGGAATATTATCTGGAATAGATGAATAATCTAAATGTGGCTTGGAAGTAGATCTAATGAAGGCGGAGTGTTTGGCGTTCCACCGAGTTCAATTATTTAAGTGTATCCTATTGACGAAAAGAGAACCGCAGACATTTCATGGGTAATAAATAGAGGAAGGAAGATTGTAGGAAAATTTAAATGTTGACTTAGACATTTTGAAGTAATAAAAATTATAGATTAAAGATTTTGAGGTTTTCATTTATTATAAAACTGATATATCTTTCGTGTATTTTTTTTTAAATGTAAAAAGTGAATTTTAACAAAATTATCAATATTTTTATAAGTACACCAGGACGTTTATTTACAGTTTGGCAGTGATAAAATATACAAGAAAATGGTTAATTCCACACCATTGTTTGATATACAATTTGATATGCTTCCTGCATACTTGTATTTATACTCATATTAACATTTTCACAATAATTTGAATTTACATTTCATTGATGTAACAGTAGTTGTTCAAGTTCGTCTGCAGATCTCAGCAAAAACGCAGCAGATTCCCTACAATCAAATTACTCAATAAAATGAATGCATTTTAGTTTTTTAAAAATAATACATTTAAATGAGCATTCAAGATCTATTCACACAGGTTTGTCAATACCTACTAGGTTTGGATATTGAGCAGGAGGCTGTCATACCTTGCTAAATCCCGTTGAGCTACCTACGAGTACATGCCAAATAGAAGGATCAATAACATTAACTAATCATGAATTACTTGTAAATCTTATCAGTATTTTGCAACAGCAACTGTTGTTCATCGAAACAGGGGTAATTTAAAAAAAAATAAACACCAGAAAAACAAAAGATGTATTGTAATTTTCATTAATTTTATATTTTTCTTTTTATGTTTTGTTATTTGACAAAAAGTAAATTTTAGAAACTTGAACAACATATCAATATAACTTAAAACTTGGGCGAGAAACTAGAAAATTTAGCTTCCTTCCTTATTTCTCGGTAGGTATTCTACAAAACAAAATGAGAAAAAAATATGTTTTTCAAGGTACAAGAGGTTTCCAACTCCTTATAGGTCTGTTTTAAGGTACAAGATGACACGCCATTAGGAAAAAGTGCCTGCGGATCAGTCTACATTCTATCTTTATCCAACCTTGGGAAGGTGCCCAGTTGATTGGGAATAGCTAAAACTAAAAATAAGCAAAAGATGTCAGTAAAAACAAGGGAAAAAGAAGTTTTGAATCGCGATAAGAGTACATGTTGGCCATCCTTGGCAGATTTATAAGCCTTTTTATGATATCAGTTTCAGCTGTTGTTTTCATAAATGTTTCCAAACCACATCTGGCCTGGCGCATGTGGCGGCAGGATTGTTTCATATGAGCAATACTCATATGAATAATAATTATCTATACTCATATGAATAACAGTTTATTTTATGTCTCTAACACATTTTTTAATTTTATATCTTTTATTAAACAAAAAATAGCAACTTGGTGAGCTACTTTGAACAAACTTGTTGACAGCTTATAGAAGACGGTGTCACTTTAAACATTGTGATATCGTCTGTTTTGTTATTTGAAGATTATGAAAAATCAGTTTCATTAATATTTATAGTTAAAATAATTTTAGATTTATGCCTTTATTATATAATTAAAATTGATTTAGATTTGATAATGAAAACAAAGGACTAACTGATGGATTGATTGCTCTTGGGTACTATTTGACACTCCTTGGGAAGATGCCCAGTCAAACCGGGATAAAGAGAATATGATTCGCATGCACTTTTTCTAATGATGTGTCATCTTGTACCTTGAAACAGACCTGCAAGGAGTTTGAAACCTCTTGTACCTTAAAAATCTAATTTTTTTCTTTAAATATATATATACAAATACAAATTATTTACATGCCATTGTATTCACTATCAACACATTCAATTGATGTATATATTTTGTACAGTTGTAAATTTCAATAAATTTATACAGCTGACATCCCAACTCATCCTATCACTGTCCTCGCCACTTACGCTGATGAAAATATATACATCAAGTGAATGTTTTGATAGTGAATACAATGGCATGTAAATAATTTGTGAAGAACTACTCACTGGTAGGTTTTCAAAAAATTCTACACTATAAGGTTATTATCAGGAAGCCAGTTGGGAGACCAGTGGATTAGAGTGATTATGAAGCTTACTATGGAATGATAGGTTTGGGGTAAATCAGTAACATATGGGACATTAAGATCTTTATGGATTAGTTTATTTGTAACAAAGTAAGGAGCATTAAGGATTTTTCGATGGATTTTGGATTGTAAGGATTGGATACGGGAAGCATTAAAAGGTTTAGTTGAGCCTCCAAGGCTCAACTCCATATGTCCAAATAGGTCTGATAACTGCCATGTAAATGAGTCTTTTGTAGTAAAGTGGAAGGTTTGAGCGTTTGTCTAGTAAAGAAGTCGACAACGACTAGCAGATTCGTGTCGTTTTAGTCTTGTATGAGGGTTCCATGTTAAACGTTTTTCCAGTTGAAGCCCTGGATAGCGGATCTGTTCGACAGGCATCGGTCGAATATTGTTAAAGGATACTGTAGGGCAGTAAGTCGTAGGTTTACGACGAAGGGTAATGGTTATTTGGTGAGATTAGATTGGATTTATTTTAATTCTCCGATTTCTACACCATTCCTGAAAGTTTTTGACATGAGATTGGAGTGTTTGGGAGGCAATGAAGGGATAATTATTCACTGATAACACACATGTGTCATCAGCGTAAGTGGTGAGGACAGTGATAGGATGAGTTGGGATGTCAGCTGTATACACTGTGTAGAGGATGGGACCTAGGATACTACCTTGACGAACACCGGCAGATTGGGGAAAGAGGGAATAATAGAAATTGCTATGGTTTACTTTGAAAGTTCTATCACTGATATAGGAACGGATAATTAGGAAGTATGTTGAAGAAAGTAATGCGCGGAGCTAGTAAAGCAGTCCTTGGTGCCAGACTCGGTCAAAAGTAGGATTAACGATATTAGGATGTGGGTTAAAAGTGTGGAAAAGGTGTTCGCCAAAAATGATTTTCCTTCGTCAGATTTTCACCAGGTTTGGGCCTGGGTTAGTAGAGGATGATTGTAATTTTTAAAGTTTAGTAGTTTTTTTGGGGTATTCCATCAAGATTTGTCGGTGGTATTAATGTTTTTTGTATAGTCATGTAATTTTTGAATTTTGTACTTTTAATTGCTGTCTTAAGTTTATTTGTTAGTTTACAGTAATTATTTTTATCTGATGGATATCTAGTCCTATGCCACTTTGCTCTGGCTCTACGTTTTTTCCTTAGTAATTCGCCAATATGGGGTGGCAAGTTAGTTTAGAGAGAATTTCAATTTCTTTTGTGTGAGGTGTTATCGTTAATGGTGATAGATATTGATGTGGTAAGTTTATCTATGGCGGTGTTGTTGTCATGTTTTGTTTTGTGTGGAATTTTCAGGTCTAATTTGTTTTCTAAATCTTAACGAAATTTCTCCCAGTCTACTCGTCCTTTAATCAGTCTAAGAGGAGAAGGTTTAGGAACAGGATTTGAATGGAGGAGAAGCAGAACCTGGGCTAAGCTCTGATGAAAAGTCCTCCAGGGATTTGAAAATGGTTTGAGAGGTGGAAATTTGGGAAGAAATGAATATATCAAGGATATCAGGATGTTTTTTGGTGGATGTAGGCCAATATGTAGGGTTTAAGGGTAAGAGGACATAATAGGACTTGGATATTGAATCGCGGGATAAAATACTGCCGCGGGGGTTGGATGTTCTACAACCCCATCGCTGGTGTTTGGCGTTGTATTCCCCTCCAGCAATAAAGCGCGGTCCGATGGATCTGAATAAGGAATCAAGGTCGTTATAAGAAAGGGAATTTCCAGGAGAACAGTATACAGCTGAAAATGGTATATGGAAAGGACGAGTGGAAATGGTTACTGATGTGGATTTAATGGTGTCAGTTGGGGAAGATGGACAAGAGAATGAGTTATTGATTTATGGATTAGGATGCAAGAACCGGTATTGGATGTGTTGTATAGGTAGTCTGATCTATAAGTGAATTCATATGTGAAAATATGTTTGTTTTGTAAAGTGGGTTTCAGTAAATAAGGTTATATCTATGTGATTGTTATGTAGAAATACGTCAAGTTCGTCTCGATGGTTAAGAAGACCATTCCACAAAACGACAGCAAGGGGCTTTTTGCTCATTTTGGGATGTAGAATCGGACTTCAGAAAGGAATCTAGTGAGTGAAATGAGAGGTCTGATTGTTTCTTTGATTTCTGTCAAGAATGATGAGAGGATGGTGTTGATATCACCTGGAGTTTTGAATGGTATAGGGTGAGGAGGATTTGTTGGTCTGGAAGTGTTGGCTGGGGAGGGATCCCATCTTGGGATGTTAAGGGTTGTTTGGTCTTTTGAGGTTGAAGGGTATGTTGGAAAGGACGTTGCTTGAGAAGGAACTGGGTGTTGAGTCTCGGGTGGTAGTTTTACCCGTAAAGGTTATTGATTGTGTGAATGGTGCTGAGGTTGACGGGAAGGATGTGATATGGGAATCAGAGGCTGAGGTTGAGAGATTCGAGGTGTCTGATTTCGATGTTGTGGTCGTTGCTACTGCTGATTTGTGGTGATGTTTGAGTACGTTGGTTGAGGTTTTTTGTGGGGTGGATTGGTGAGCGTTAATTTTGAGTGTTTATTTCCAGTGAGAAAAATTTGGTTTTCCTCATGGAGAGTTTTCAGAGAGTCCTGATGTTTACTATCATGTCTACCACTCTTTTGTGTTTGATTTTTTATAGCTGCATTGTGTGTTTTTAGTTTTTTGGTATTTGTATATATACTACGTAGCCTTTATAATTTTCGGGGTGATCTTCTTTGCATAATAAACTTTTTGCAGGTGTATCACGAGTCATGGAACAGGTTTCAGTGGTATGTGGGCCTGCACATTGGACACACCTAGGCCGATGATAACAATATGTCTTTGTCCAAGATTTTGACACTTAGTACATTGTACTATTACTGGTCGTTGTCTTTGCTGCTCAAACGAACTACTGAATAAACAAGTCTGTTAATTTGAAAGATTTCTGTTTTATTTTTTGCACGCTCCAAGTCTACAAAAAATAGCGGGAGAGGAAACTTTTCTGTTGGATGGAGCACGTCTGAAATGTTCCTAACATTATGTCCTATTTCTTCGATGTCTCTTTTTATCGCCTCAGTTGGAGTTGTGCTGTGTAGACCTCTCAATACGACTCGGTATGATTTATATTCCCTTAATTGATTACAATGAAATTCATAATTGTTGGCCGACAAACAGTTAATTAACTTTTTGTAATGTTCTTTTGTCATGGTATTAATTTTTATGTCTTTAACTCTGGAGTAACTTTTAAAGTTGATTTGACCAATCAAATTGTCGATTTCATGGCCGAATTTCATAAATTTTTTAATATTTGTCACAAATATAGGTGGTGGAACAGGGTCCGAAAATCCTTGAGTAGCTCTGATGGAATTTTGGCTAGGTCGGCGAATTTATTGCTGGTAAGAATGTTAACAACAATTTGTGTTTTATTGGCTGCAGTAGTTTTACTGCGAGTGGTTGGTGCCTCACCAACAATAATTTGCTTTCCTTTATTTTATTATATTTTTTTTAATTTGGGGAGGTCCCAGCGGAACCAGGTGTAGCATTTCGCCGACGTTTTTGCAGTTGTCTGCGCTTCAAGTATTGAGAGTCGGTCTTGCTTGTTTCAAACATTGGAGTTTCATCTTCCGATTCTGCTCCTGATGAATTATCTACGTCCATTGTAACTTAAATGAAATTAACAATTTAAAACTAACTATAATGAATTAAAAAGTAGAAAAAAAAAATAAAACATACTTATAAGCTAGAAAAAAAAACTTATAAACTAGACTATTTACAGAACTATATCCAACATTTGAACAAAATAAATAACACATTACTAAAGCTAAAAGAAATTGAAAAAAACAAAAACAAAAAGTAAAAAAGGAAAAAAACAAACAAAAAAACTTGTGTCCACTAAGAAAAAAAAAAGTAATAACAATAACAATCCGAGTTATTATTATTATTATTTATTGGCACTACGTCCCAAGTTGAGACTTGGCCTGCTCCAACATCGACCGCCAGTTTTCCCGATCAAGTGCTGCTGCCTTCCAATTTCGGGTACCAAGCAGAATCCTGGCATCAGTAGCTACGGAATCTTCCCATCTAAGCTTCGGACGACCAACTCTTCTTGTTCCGTACACCCGCTCACCTAACACCCTCTTTGGAATTTCTTCATGGTTAATCTTTATTACGTGACCGGCCCATCGTAATCTGGCTAGTTTAATGACATGCACAATATCAACATCCTTATAAAGGTCCTTTAGCTCATTATTTGTCCTTCCTCGCCAGGTTTGATTAATGCATACTGGTCCGAATATTCTTCGGAGAATTTTCCTCTCAAACCTCAGGAGTGACAATTCGGTTGCTTTTGTCATTGTCCACATTTCTGAGCCATAGGTAAGGACTGGGCGGATCAGCGTCTTATAAATTCTAAGCTTTGCAGCCCTGGACAGAGCTTTGCTTCGGAGATATTTTTGTAGTGAGAAATAGCATCGATTTGCTGAGAATATGCGTCTGTTTATTTCTTCTGCGATCCTATTTTGGGAATTGACTTGGGCCCCTAGGTACACAAATTCTCGTACCTTCTGGAATTTGTGAATCCCTATTTCGACATTTCCTTCTTGCTCCTGTTGTTGGTTTGATGTAGTCATATACTTTGTCTTCTCGTTGTTCACTGTGAGTCCCATTCTTGCAGCCGAGACCTCTAGTGCTTCGAATGATGTAGCTACATCTCTCCATGTTCTACTCATAAGGTCTAAATCGTCGGCATATCCAAGAAGCTGAACAGATCTATTCAACAAGGTCCCTACTACCTGTATTCCTGAATTTCTCACAGCCTTTTCTAAGGCTATATTAAAAACAAGGCAAGCCAGGCCATCACCCTGCCTGACACCAGTCTCTGTAGTGAACCCTCTAGACAAATCTCCACCAACTTTAACATAAGAGATATTGTTCTCCATTGTCATTTTTACTAGTCGAACAAGTTTATGGGGTATATTCATTTCTAACATGGCTATATAAGCTTCCTGACGATTTATGGAGTCATAGGCCTGTTGGAAGTCTATGAAGACATGGTGCGTGGGAATCTGGTATTCTGCCGTCTTCTCCAGTAGTATCCGGAGGGTAAAGATCTGGTAAGAGGTTGACCTTCCCCTTCGGAATCCAGCTTGGTATTTTCCAATTTCCTTTTCAGCAAGAGGTAGTAGTCTGCCGTATAAGATAGTTGGAAGGATCTTGTAGGCGCATGGAAGTAGGGATATGCCTCGGTAGTTGCAACAGTCCAGTGCGTTACCTTTTTTATATATAGGGCAAATAATCGTTTTCTTCCATTCCATGGGCAGTCTTTCTTCTTTCCATATTTCACTTAATAGTTCCTGTAGTAGCTTAATCAATTCACTACCACCATGCTTTATGAGCTCTGCAGGAATTTCATCACAACCAGGCGCTTTCTGACTTCTTCATCAGGTGGCTCAATAAAGTCCTCATTGCTAGTTGCTTCCTGTAAGTCCCATCTCTCTTGTGGTTTTCCATTTCTATTGAGAAGATGGCTAAAATAATCAGCCCATCTATCCTTGATCTCCTGCTTGTTGGTAATCAGGCTTCCATCTTCCGCTTTACAGGCTTGACTATGAGGATTAAAGGGCTTTCGTCCCATGTTTACCTTTTGAAAGAAGTTTCTGCTATTCTTTTCACTAAAAGACTGTTCTACCTCTTCTAGCAGTTTATTTTCCCAATGTCTTTTCTTCCTTCTATGAGTATGCTTTTCTTCTCTTCTGGCTAGTCTATAATCATCCACCGATCTACGTGTATGTCTTCTTTGTACCATGGTCCTGTAGGCCTTATTCTTTCTCTCCGTTATTGCTTGGCATTCCTCATCAAACCATCCTTTCCCCCTTTCAGGTTTCTTGGTTCCCAGAATCTCTTTCGCTGTTACAGACATTGCTTCCTTGCATGCTTCCCACGTATTATCAATTCCTTTGTTAACATTAATTTCTCTAATCTTCACATCTAGAGAGCGAGCGAAATTTTCACTTACTTCAGGCTCCTTTAGTTATACTCGGCTGAATTATCAACAGACCTTGAGACGAGAACTATTCACCTGAGAGCTGTCTTTATTATCAATTGTCTTTAATTAATAATTAAATCACTCACCTCACCCAGTATGTTTGTATAATGAATCCATAGTATAAACTTTCACTGTTTATAAAGTTTGGCTGAAGGATTTTAGTTAATACTATTGATAATATTTTCACAAGCACAGAGCACTTAACGACGTAGCGGCCAGGACACAACAAAACCCATTTTACCACATTTGATTTTGCAGAATACCTAAAATGCCGAGAAGTAAGAAAGAAATCAAAATTTTCTAGTTTGTTGTTCAAGTTTCAAATTATATTGATATGTCGTTCACGTTTATAAAGTTTACGTTTGGTTAAATTACAAAATACAAAATTGATGAACACATCAATTACTCTTTTGTTTTCTGATGTTTATTTATAAAATTGCCCAAGGAAAAATTGAAGGAACAAGAATTGCTGTTGCAAGGTACAGGAGCATAATTACAAAATAAAAACCTTGTTTCGTATTTTGCTACTCATACTTAAAAAAACACTAAAAGTTGAAAATTTGACCCTCTACAACTATTGGTTAGTACCACCTCGACGGGCTGCCAGAAGAAAAACACATATCATCAGCTAAATTGGAGTTGCCTAAAAGTGTTTCAAGGTATAACGGTCTCCAATATATATATATATTAAAAATTAATATGATAATAATAATAGTGTGATAGGAATTAGCTGTTAGATGGTATTTAGAGATACCTGTAGCCAGCAACGAGCCTTCGAACTGAATTGATTTCATGGATTGATAGCCTCGGCCTGAGTGAGAGGTCAGTGGGTTCAATTGGTCGCCCTGGTCCTTCTGGAATGGTTCTGTAGAGCCCACTAGAAAATAAAAATGAAATAAGTTTAATGGCCGCCCGCTAGGAGAATAAGCCGCTATTGTTTGCATATCCAGAGTAATTGAGATCTAAAAAAAAAATAAATTGTTATCTTCAAAACTTGAAAAATTCTCTTTAAAGGATGACTATTATGATATTTTTTATACCTGTTTAATTGTAAGGAATCCTTAAATAGGACATTATAGGGGGAACAATTACTATGAATTAATATTACAATATATATAGATAGATAGATAGATAGATATTTTTATTTGTCTTTGGGGGCTTCCCCATACAAATAGAGCCTAGCTTGGCTATAAATTACAATTAATGTACATATCTTTTCATAATTAAAAAAATAAATAAAATTCGATTCACTAATACATTTTGGTTTTCAAAACATAATAGAAAGGAGAATAAATTGGTTTTATGATAGAAACAATAAAAATAAATTAACAAAAATTTCACTTTAAAGATAAACTGAAAACAGACACTTAATAGAAAATGGTCTATGATAAACGATTTAGCACATTTTGGAGCCCCATCATGTAATAGTAAACTTTATGTAATTTCTCTACACTGTCAATATCGAGTATAGCTTGTATACTTTGGTTATCAGAAGATTCTAAGATGAACTGTTGAATAAATTGTTGTCTATGTTCATTGTGTGCAGGGCAGTGAAGGAGAATGTGGTGAAGACTATTGTTGATAAATTGATTGCAAGATATACAGATTTCTTGTGACTTGAACGAAAAAGTTGTGTTTTTTCCATTAATTATGATATGCTCTGAATTAGCAACTCTTAATTGGCTGACACATTTCAATTTCTTTATATGAACTTTAAATGTAAGGTACTTTTCGGGATTGGGAGTATTGTAACTGCATAGACTTCTATATAAAGGGTAGTTAGTTGAATTTAAAGTTCTCTGAATGTCGGCTGAGAAATATTGGTTATGTGCTTTTTCCAGTATGTCGCCTTTGTATCGAAGAAGTCCGTTTGTATTGTGAACAGAAAGCTCTTCTGCAAAGGCATTTAGCTCGGCTATTGCTCTAAATTGGGACACCCAGTTAAAGTCCATGTCAGGCTTATCCTTGTCTAGCGATTTTAGTCTATTAAAACAGAGTTTTGGGAGTCGCTCTTCTGGCATAAACTCGAGCTTGTTCCATAGGTTTGTCATCTTTTTTACCACTTTCATGCCTAATGGTTCTCTTCCTGTTTCGAGACGGACTATATAGTTTGGGGTATTCCTTGGCCATCCAAATAGACGCTTTAAAAATTTAAGTTGGACCGCTTCGATTGCCTCAAGATAATTAGGGCTCCATACTTCAGAAGCGTAAAGCAATATTGATGAAACCATTGAGTCAAATAAAGCTTTTTTTGTTTCCTAAGAGTCACTTTTCCCTTTTTTCAGTATGTCTATGACTCTTGCGGATGCAACTAATGACTTCTGAGTAAAGTGTTCACATGCTTGCTTAAATTTTCCGGATGATGTGAAGGGAACTCCCAAATAAGTATACCTTTTTATATACTCTAATTTCTTATCATGCCAGTATAACGGTTTGAGCTGTTTAAGCCTTGGAGATTTATGAAAGACGAGAGTTTTGGATTTTTTTACATTTAATGTAAGAGAATTGTTACTGCAATACTCCTGAAATATTTTTATGTTCTTCTGTGCTCCATGCCAACTATTACTCAATAAGGTGATATCATCAGCTAATAGGAGCATAGTCACCTCATGTAATGTATCTATGCTTACACCTGCTGCTCCTTTGTCATGGAAGAATTGTACTATGTCGGAGATAAATAGCAAGAACAAGGTTGGGCTCAGACTTTCGCCCTGTAAAAGTCCTAAGGTGATGTCAATATCATCCGAAAGTTGTCCATTAACTGAAATTTGGGTTGATGCATTGTCGTACAGCATTTTAATAATTTTGACAATTTTTCCTCCGATTCCTAGGGTAATAAGCTTTCGCCAAAGGAGTCCGTAATTAATTGAATCGAATGCTTTTTTGAGGTCAATGAACGTGGCATATAGATATCTTCCTTCAGTTTTGAACGTTATTCCGATTAGTGCCGAAAGAGTGAAAATATGATCAATGCAGCCTCTTCCGTTCCTGAATCCTGCTTGCTCTTCGGGCATTAGATTCTGAGAGTCCGCCCATAGCATTATTCTCCTCGCAATGATGCTGGTAAATAATTTAGCCATCGTATTAAGTAGGGATATACCTCTGTAATTATCAACATCACCTCTATTGCCTTTTTTAAAAAGTAAGTAGAGTTTTGATTTAGACCACTGGGTAGGTAATTTTTCTTGATCAAGAACAGCATTAAATAAATTCAAAATATAGTGTTCCCACTCTGGGGTGAGATTCTTAAAGTTTTCATATATTATAAGATCAGGTCCGGGAGATTTGTTGTTTTTAGAAAGATTGATACAAAACTGCAGTTCCTCTAGCGTTATATTAGCTTCTAGAGTTGAATTGGTGGAGGGAATGAATTCTAAGCTCTGAATGATCTTCTGACCGTAATATGCCGTATAGAATTCGCTCCATTCTTCTATGGTTACTGCATTTTCATTGAGTTTGTATGGTTTCAGGGAATTAACGGTTTTCCAAAACTGTTTACTATTTTTTGTATCCCGCAGATTTGTTATAATTTGAAATCTAAATTCATTTTTCTTGTCATTAATTAATGTTCTGTAGGAATCCCTTGTTTGGATGTATTCTTGTAACGCTTGCGGTAGAAAATTGGATTTAATTAATACTCTATATTTTCTCCTAACTTCCCTTTTCAGATTGTTGCATTCTAAATCAAACCAGGGTTGGCTAGGCTGAGACTTTATCTTCTTTGGTGGGTTTTTTGTTACAAGCATGCCGGCAGAAGACATGCTTTCATGCAAGCATTCAACGAAATTCTTATAGAGCTGGTTTACATCATGCGAATTTAAGTAAATTTTCTCACTGCAAGCTAAATTTGTTCTGAATAATATACTTTTGTTCTCTTCCCATTTAACATGTTTTTTGGGTTCCATAGCAATATAATTAAACGGTCGAGGATTTGGTAAGCATACGTGTGGATTCACGGAAGTACCACAAGCTAAATGGTCCAGAAAATCAGACATGGCTATAACTTCCATATCATCTAATATCTCTAGTGCCTTATCGTTGATCCACACAAGATCAATAGCGCTTTTTCCAACTGTAGAGATAAATGTGAACTTTCCGGGTCTGTCTGAAAGGGTCCTGCCGTTGCATAGTATGAGACCTAATGATTCCATCGCCTCCACCAATTGTTTTCCTCGTCTGTTAACATGTTTATGGTTGTTCGTTCTTGTAGCGTATAGATTTGAACTGTACAACATTTCTTCCTCCAAGCAATTTAGGTCACCTACATGACTGTTAAAGTCACCATTAATAAACAAGTAAGTGTTCGAATAGTTGAGTAATATTTCCGTAATAGTGTTACATAGTTCTTCCAGTATTGTATCCATATCACATATAGGGGGCAAGTAAATGTTTCCAATTGTTAATAGTTTGTTATTAATTTTAATATTGACAAAAAGCCAGTAGCGGTTGGTATATACTCGTACAATATTTGTGCCTGAAGTAATGGAATTATGAACTAAGGTTAGCAAACCACCGCTGCCGCGCCCTGTTGTGTTTGATTTTACAGCTTTAGCGCTAAAAGGTGTATAATCCTGTAACCATGTAGGTAAAGATAAATTATCGTCAATCACCCAAGTCTCTACGAAACATAATATGGGATATTGCCTTATAGTATCACATTCTTTTACTGTAAATTTGAATAAATTTTTTAAGCCATTTATATTGCAAAACAAGGTATGATATCCATATGGTTGTACATTTTTGGGATAAGTAGTTTTACCGAGTCCTTTCCGTGAATGATGAACAGGTATTAGACCGTAGGAGATGGATTCAGTCCGTCAGGTCGCCTTATCCATTGCTGAGACAGATGAACTTCGAGGTCGAAATTTAAACTTATCCAGTCTATTTTCAGCTTTTCTTTTCTTTTTTGCTTGTTCCTCATCAGAGGTTTGCAGCAGGTCCGCCTGTAATGACGCTATAGGAATACCACCTTCAGATTCTTTGATTAGGTCCTCTATTTCATTCATTCTATAGAATGAACCTCTTATTTTGAAAAAACCTTTTCTATAAGAAGCATTGCTGTCAATAGTTTTTAATTTAACTAAGCAAGCATGAATTTTTCTCCCCTCTTCTCTTTCTTCAGGGGTCTTATCATGACTTAAAAATATGTTTTTATTTTTTAGAATATCCCTACACTTAAAAATCACTTGTTTTACATTATTATTGTTAAGTGATACCAAAATTGGTCCTTTTCGAAGTCTATAACAGGTATTAACTGCATAATCTGGTATAGCTATATTACACTCCGTGAATCTGTCTCTAACTTTATCGAGTGTATTTTCATTTTCACTGAAGGGGATATTATGGATTAAAAAATTATTCTTTTTTATCTGCCGCTTTAAAAAATTTATTTCTTTTTCGAGTTTCACATTTTTCAACTCTAGGTCCTGGCAGGTATTTTTTAACAGATCACATTCTTTTAATACGTCGCTTATGAGAGAGTTATTAGTTTCAAGGGATATCTTCATTTCATTAATAGCTTTCATTATATCGTCGTTGGAAACCATTATGAAGGAAAATATACGTAAGTGTTTGACAGTGATTTGATAAGATACGGTGACACTGACCTTGTACAGCTGGAGCGAGTGAAGTGGGGGTTTGCAGGATCAGTTCAGTTCACTGATAAGCAGCCCAGTCTAGGCAGTAGACTAATTTCTTTACAATTTCTCCTATCGAAGATCCTCGATCAATTTTAACGAAATTTCAGAAATAAGTTGCTGACACACAAAACTACAAGCGTGTAAACTTTGAACTAAATCAGACGAAAAAAAATGATGAAAAATTGAAACAACTAAGACCCGATGTATACTCGTTGCCGGCCGTGGCTATTACAATATATATATGAGTGTGTAAAAAATAAAAAAAGGATTGCTTTCCGAGGAAGGAGTTTTAGGATATGGGCTGTAATAAGGTTATGTCCAGGAGCTTTGATGGAAGAGCATCTGAGGATTATATTTGATAATTCGGAAGGATGGATTGCATAAGGAGGAGGAGACATTTGGAGTGGAATATTTAGTTCTGCTTCAACACATTCAAAGTGGGCAGGATTGAAGACATTACGATGGGGGTTGAAGGTTTTAAAGAGATGAAGACCAAAGAATTGGGATTTTTCTTAGTCTGATCTTGTCCAGGTTTGAGATTCTGTTAGGAGAGGGTGATTACAATTTTGGTAAGCAAGGAGATTTTTCGTCGTTATCCATAATGAATTGTCTCCGGTATTGAGGTTTTGAGCATGGTTACGTAGGTTTTGGATTTTAAACTTTCTGATTTCTGTCTTTAGTTTGTTTGTTAAATTGTTGTAATTATGTTTGTCTGATGGGTATCTCGTACGGTGCCACTTCACCCTCGTCCTGCGCTTTTCTGTCAATAAGGAGCGAATATGCTGTGGTAAGTCATTCTATTGATTATTATGAATTTTTCGGAGAGTGGTATTTTTAGTAATACTAATTTTGATTGATAATGTTAGTTTTAAGGGGAATATTCAGGTCCAGTTTATTTTCAAGATCAGTTCGAAATTTGTTCCAATCTACACGTCCTGTAATTAGTCTAGGAAGAGAGGGTTTAGAAGCGTGATTTGAGTGCATGAGAGGAGGAAATATGGAATAAATGAATATATCAAGGATATCAGAACGTTTTTTAAGAGAGGTAGACTAATATGTAGGGTTCAAAGGTGAGAAGACAGAATAACATTGGAGGTTGCAATATGGGATAGGATGCTGCCACCAGAGTTGAAAGTTCTACAACCATCACTGGTGTTTGGCGTTGTAGTCTCCTCCAGCAATAAACCGCGGTCCGAAGGATCGGAATAAGGAATCAAGATGGTTATACTACAGGGAATTGCCAGGAAGACAATGTACAATATACTGATTTGTTGATAATGATGCAAGATCCGCAATGGAAGGTGTTATCTGTGTGGTCTGATCTCTAAGTAGAGTATTCGCGTATGTAAAAATACGAGCGTTGAGTAAAGTGAGTCTCAGTCAGTAGGACAGTATCTATTTTATTGTCAAGCAGAAAAATGTCGAGTTCATCTCGGTGGTGTAGTCCGTTGGCATTCCATAAAATGATAGCTGGAGGCTTAGCGCTCATCTTGCAACATTAAACGGAATTTCAGTAAGTGCTCTGGTAAGTAGGATTACAAGAGGTCTGACGGTGTCTTGAAGTTTTCGAAGGAATGGGGAGAGGATGGCGGAGATAAAAATAACAACTATGGCACTACGGTCCATGGCCTCTTCCACGATTCCCTCTAAGGGTCTTAAGGTCCGCTTCAACGTCGTCCCTCCCGCGCAATTCAGGCCTTCCTCTTTCTCTTTTCCCTCCTTCGGGATGCCCATTCAACATGATTCTGTGGGCGCTCATTCTATGAACATGGCCCAGCCATCTTTTTTGCTTCATTGTATAGACCGAATTTGGAGCTTCGTACAGGTATCTTAGTTCCTGGTTATTTTTTATCCTCCATACATCTGCATCTCTAGTAGGGTCATATATCCACCTCAAAATTTTCCTCTCCCATCTATTTATAATGCCTTCATTGTTCGCAGTGAGCGTCCAGGTTTCACTCCCATATAATACGACTGGTTCAAGAATGGTTTGGTAGACCCTTATTTTTAGTTTTTTAGGGAGACTTTTTTTACCTATTATTTTACTGAGGGCCCAATAACACCTATTACCACCCTTTATTCTTTCTGGAAGTTTTTCCGGCTGAACTTCATTCAATTAGATTTTATAAGATCTATTTCTCTAGCGTACTAAAACGAGCTATTTTTAATAAAACTTTTTTATAAACGGGAGCTCAACGGGGCGTATTATGAAAACTAACAAACTGTGGGCAGACCTGAAATCTAGCAAATTGTGGGAAAACCAGAAAACAAACTAATACTTGGAAGTCTCCATTGCTATGAATCCCACGTTTTCCCTTTGGTGATTTCACAATATATAGAAAGACAATTTAGAAAACTCCCTGGAACCACAATTTTATTGTTTTTTCAGATGGACTATAATGTTCCAGATTGTTTATCACTGTTTTGTCCAAGGAACATTTTATTGACAACCCTGTTTTCATTAAATAATTTTTATCATGTAAGATATAATATAATTATGTAAGAGATATTCATATATAAATAAATTGCGGTATTTCAACCTGAGGTTGTATCAAATTATTTATAAATGTATATTTAATACACCAAAACCTGACAACTGTGTTCTGTAATGTATTTTTAAGAATTGTTTTTCAAAAATACCATATATAAATATACATATACAGTTTAAAATGGCACAAGAAACTTTGGTGATGTGGGTTTGCATACCACAGACGCGAAGGAGCGCGACTGGACTGGTCCCTAGAGCAGTCCGAACACAGCAGCTCAGCTTCTCAATTTTCTGGCGGCAGCCGCTGCGGCGCCTCTTGCAACAGTTCTATTAAAACAAACTGAAGCAGTACCTCGCCTCCAGCCGCGGCGTATGGCAGACGCAGCTGCTGCGGCTGGCTGCTCCATGCGGAACCCAACCTTTAATGCTCCTCATCACTTCTTAAATGGATTAATTTACTATGATCCTCTGTCACGTCGTGCTCATTAGGTCACAAAGTTTCATTAAAAATTCAATATCCACTCCAACCCTCTAATTTCTAAATAGCCTCCAATTAGATTTACAATAATTCATCAAGGCATCTGAAGAGAAGATGGTTTGGTACCTTCTTTTGGAGTCCTGCTATTGTCTTTTTCTCTAAGAATCATTCTGATGCTATTAGAATCAATCATTCCTCTGATTTACACATTATATTTTTTTAAGCAATTGTTTATTTTAATGAATAGATTTAGAAATTTAAAAAAAAAAAAGAAGAAAATTTAATATTTTATTAAATATTTAAATTTAAATTTCATTTTTTAAAAAATATAACAATTGTTGAAACGTTTATTATTATTTTCCAGTTTATTGTTTCCTCCTTAGCAATACTTGCTCATTTGCAAACAGTTGGCTTATTATTTTATTTAAAGTTTAATAATGAAAAGAATGAACAATTTGTGAATCTCACCTGATGCCGGTTGCATTGATTCCTCTATGTTGAGGCTGCCTTGGAGTGTGAGGCTCTTTGCTAGTGCTGTTCACTGTTGGCAAACTCTTTGTTTCAGCAGATAAGTTAGCCGGTGAGAAGTGCTCAGGATGTACAGGTCTCTGATCGCTCTAATATGTAAAAGAATATGAGAAAAAAGTTTATTATAAGACCTTCTATTCTCAAACATTTATGGCGATGGGGGTGATATATAACCACACTTTCAGTCCCTTCTACAGTGAAATGAAATATTAAAACATTGCAGCATGACTATATTTATTCGACAATAAAGCCAGTATTTCGGTTCATAGGACTTATATTCATTTGAAATTCGCGTAATTAAAAAAAAAAAAAAAAAAGATATACAATACATTGTAAATTATTATTATTTATTTTTATAAATTATACTAGATATATAATACGTTATGTTTACAACAATATTTCGTTCTTCTGGACAATCGACCGAAAAAAAAGAATATTGGTTATTATTTATGAATGTTGAGTGATGTCATTTTTATAATAAATTTTTATTTAGCAAATTTAGAAGTTTTATTATGTTAAAATCGCATTTTTTTTTCTCTTCCTTTCTGTATATTTAGAAGTAAAGAAAAATATTATTTAACACTGAGTCGGATGTAGAGTAACCCTGCGGTTATTCTACGATAAACAAGAAAGAAGACATCTCATCTCATAGGAATCCACCAGACAAACTAATTATATCAAACCTAGAAAAATGTTTGAATAGGAACTGGGAACAGAAAATAGGTTTTCAGGTATTTAAATTCTAAAAGAAAGAGTGGAATTGCCTTATGAATAATAAAAAACGGAAGAAAAACTATTTAATTACATTAAAAACATGATATTAATCTGCAAAACCCAAGGGAATCTACTTTATCAAGGAACAATATCATTACAAAGCAATTATTTGGCCCTCATCCGTTACTTAAAAGAAACATCTCGTCTCATATTCCTCCCAAACATCAACTCGGACCATAGCCTGGTGATTTTTAGAATTGAAAAGAACATTAAAGTAACAAAGCCTTTATATCGATTCGATTTCCCAAAGGTAGACTGACGAAAATTTAGACTTAATATATTAAAAAAAAAAAAAAAAAAAAAAAAAAAAAAAAAAAACTATGCTAGTTTATAGTTTTAAAATCACTTCCCGCCAATAAATCTACTGGCCAATACTTAATATCCAAAAGAGTCACTAAGACAAAAGTAAAACGTTTATCTTATAACTAATGTTTACAATTACATTCTTCGTCATTAAACCCTTCTTGGAAAATAGTAAAAGTCATAAAACATATCGGAAACAAACAAAAACTGCTCACAAACTGAGAATCACTGACCAATAAATATACTAAACATAATATCTAAAGTATTTGAAAACTGCTAACAAGACTACCAAGAATATTGAAACACATAAGCCTCTGATTACAACACTCAACTCTTCCACATTTGGCCAGACTGGTATACTACGACACTAAAAGATTTAACAAAATGAAGCATACAGGTAATCTAATTCTTGACATTGAAAAAGCATTTGACGAAGTTAGGATTCCTGGATTTGTTTACAAAGGGGGTAGTATACCAATTCCCACCCTATATTAACTTGGATTTAATTGGGTGGATAATTAACTCCAACTTAAACAATAAACGAATCTATTTAACAATTAATAATTCCTCCTCATCAAATCATCGAATAACATTAGGAATTCTCCATGGCTCGTGACTTTCACCACCTTATTTAGTATTTGCATAGCCGATCTCAATAGTACGCCATTAGTAGAGCGATTCTCATATTCCGATGACACCTACTTATATACTTGTTCATTTAAGTAGGGCTATGCATCATAGCTATCAGCACCATATTTAAAAAGCTTTATAGATATTAAGACATATGTGAAATTAAAATTAACAAAAACAAATTAACATATTTAACTTTTGCAAAACGCACAACTAGAATGTATCCATTTACGACTGCCATATCCCGTGGTATATATTTTAAGAGTTCGGATCATTATATCAGTTTTGCAAAAAAATTTATCATTTCTCTTAAAATATAAAATAAATAACGTCTATATGCTTTAACGGTCTTACATTCATAGGAAAATTGTTTTTTCTTTTCAAGTTTTAAATTTATAATTTCAGTTTGGACACAACCCTGAAAATTGTAAGAAAAATAAAATGATGATAGAATGTTGTTTTGATCACTGCTCTATGATTAGCTTTCGTAATCATTTATTCTTATCTTCTATATACTTATATTTCTTGTTCGAGATTGCCACCATTTTCCCTAATCTGCTCTGCACTCTACGGGAGACCTTTATTCTTCCAAGCAGAAATGTGTTTAGACTTCCACTATTATACAAAGTTCTTGTAGTGTGGCTAGTTCTCTCTGGCCATTAGATGATTATAGATCTCGCTCTCTCCAAAGACGTTGATCCCTGCATCCCTCAGCGATTTGGTCCTGATTTTCTTGAAAATAAAGCAATCGATAACTACATGTCCGTGGGCCAATTTCACACTGTAACTGGGACAATGAGGCTCATTATCCTTTCCATGTTCACAGCGCATTACTCGAAATGCTGTATGCTTTGTGAGAAGATAAATGAAGTAATAGTCCTGGAAGATACATTTTACTTTCTAGGCCTCGATCACAGGTTCCTGATATATGCACTACACCACCTAAAACCAGTACATTGTTACTGCTAATTGTATCTAGATTTCTGAGGCACCAGAAAGCGGCTTTGTTATAACTCGGCCTCTTCAGAACCAGTGGTACTCAACTCAACAGGTAAGTTTAAGTAACGCATTATGTTGAACTTTTTCTACATGCTTCGCCCTAGTATGTGAAAACATCGCTTCGAACACTCTTTCTTTATTCTTAGGCTTAGGTATCTAGATATCACCAAAAAACTCTCCCTCAACACTTTGATAACCCAAATCTAATAGGTGAGAACTAACTTTCATCTACATTTGAGTCCATCCATTCATCCATTAGCCGTTTGCCTTTTGGCTCATCACTCATTAATTTTTTTTTTTTTTTTTTTTATGATTCCTTCAATATCCAAACCAATTTCTTCGCACGACCATTTCAATACCTCCGATGCTGTTATTTTTCTTCAGATAAATGAAAAATAAACTTTATTTTGGGACAGGCTTTCTCCTAAGAATAATTAAAGTGCACAATAAAAGGTACAATTTATTGTCTACAAACATTTTTTTGGATGAGTACAATACTTAGATTTTCTTCGACAATGTACTCCGTTCTCTTTAGATGCGTAATTGGCATTAGAAAGAATAATCATTAGGCCAGTGTAAGCCAAATGAAAATGTGTGTCACAAATAAAGCACAATCTGTTTTCATTTATGCTTCCTTGGATTTCATTCCAAACTTCAAGACTCCACATCGCCATTTAATATCTTCTTAACATTAAATGGTATTTGTCATATACAATATTTGTCCCAAAAATACTACAATGTTTTTCCTGGTATTTTCGTAATTAGATCTTCTATATATATTTTGGAAATTAGTAGGATTTTTTTTTTTTTTTTTTAATCTTATGAATTAGTTAAAGTATGCATGAGATTAAGAGAAGTGGAGAGAAGTGAGTCTTGTTGCCGCTGAGTTAGCTCATCGGACCTTCTCATCGACCATTAGCACGTTCACCGCCGCGAGGAAACAACTCAACGAAAGAATAGTTCAGAAAAGGCTTGAAAATAAATAGATATGGTCTATCAGTAATTAATCAGTTTGTGTCATTTATAAACCATTCTTTTATAAAGATGGTACATGATAAAAAGTGGAGATCTCACAACAGACATTGAAATTGATCATAATGTTTAGTGCCTACCGTTGAAAATACAATTGTATATATATATTTTTTTTAAAACTGCTTAGTAGAGTATGCATTAAACTCAAGAGCAATAAATAATATGGGTGTTAATGAATCCAAATATTGTATTATAATATGAAAAGTATAAATTACTATTATACATCGGTTTGGATTGTTAAGAGCATTGTTCTTCTTCTTCTTCTTCCTTGGCTCTACAACCCGCGAGGGGTCAAGGCCGCCCGAAGCAATCTCTGCCATTCAACTCGGTCCCGTGCAGCCGATCTCCAGTCCCGGATTCCCAGAATGGCGCGTGCATCACTCACCACACCGTCCATCCAGCGAAGTCTGGGGCGCCCACGTCTTCTAGTTGAATGAATTTCCTCCTCGAGGATCCTTCTCGGAACAGCGTCAGTGCTCATCCTGATCACATTACCAGCCCACCTGAGCCGACCAACTCTGATGAAACGCACAATGTCACAATCATTGAACAGCTCAGAGATTTCCGAATTTGTCCTTATTCGCCAGGCTTGCTCATTAGTATCAAATATCGCTCCGAAAATTCTTCTTAGTAATTTTGACAGCTAATAGGTGCTATTTCGGGCTGGCGCGACAGATGAAGAGCTGTACATTGTCTCGCGCTACTAAATTGCATCTATACAAAACCATAATTAGACCAGTACTTACATATGGGTCAGAGAGTTGGACGCTTACCAGGGCACAGGAAAATCAACTCCTCCGATTTGAAAGATAAGTACTAAGTTAAGTGCATTGTTGACATTTATTTCTACACAAATATATTAGAGGAATGAAAAGGATTCAGTTCCATGATCTGCTCAATCATCTTAACTAAAATATATCACCTTTAAACTATTGTCATAACGTTTAGTGTCAATACATAAATACATAAATAAATATATAAATAAATAAATAAATAAATATATATATATATATATATATATATATATATATATATATATATATATATATATATATATATATATATATATACGTACTCCAGGGAGAAAAGGCATTGGTTGCCCAACAGGCTCCAATCCTAAGCGCATCCTTTTTGCGTTATGTGCTTCATTTTCGCAGGCTGAAGCCAATATTTGCTCTGCTTGAGCTGATGTCAAATGTGCTGGTGTAGGTCTTGCCTGAAGTAGAAAAGGTATTTAGACGAATTGACAAAGATCTCAAATTTATATTAATAATAATTATATAAATACGTAATGAAGATATAATTTATACTTACGGCTTCAAATGAACCGTCCCTCGATCTCTTGTTCCTTCGGCATGATTTAAGGTAGGTCCTAATTCTCTTACGGGCTCTCTCTCCGAATTCAGGGAACTGCCGGTTACAAGAATCAATAATGGCTTGTATTTTCTCTTTGGGTTGTTTAGATATCGGTACAATTCTGTCCAAGTTTTCATCGACAAAGAGTCGTACAAACATCTAAAACAATCAATTCCATTTAGTAATTAATTTGTTTTAATACCTGTTCAGCACACTCCTTACCTTACACACACACACACACACACACACACACACACACACACACACACACACACACACACACTCACGCGAGCATGCAGGGCGTGGCAGAATGGACTCCCACATTTTTATTATGCTTAAAAATACTTCTTTGATAAATAGAAAAACATATATTTTTATTTTTTTAAAAAGTTTCACTTATACCAAGTTTAACTTTTACCAGCATTTCTTAAGGGGTAGCAGCAGTTTCACCTCCTATTGCCGCCTTCAGTTGGTCAAGGGTTTGAGTTCCATGTTCATAAACTTACCATTTAGGTAGCCATAAGAAAAAAAATGGCAGGGGCTTCTCGTCCGGTGAACGAGTTGCCCATTTAACGCAATAAAAGCAAACTATTAGCGCGTACGAAAAGCTCTTTGTGTCGCGATCGCACGGCGAAGGAGGCGAAGGCAGGGCGCTGTATCGGTTGGAACACCCCCCCCCCCCTCTACTCTCCATTCCCAACTATGCAATAGCTTGATTCAATGTGCGATTCCATTCTGCCGCACCCTCTATATACACGTAGAATATGTTTTTTATTATTATGATTATTTGAAATGCAATTTAGTCATATTGGGAAACAAGCAATTGGATATAGAAATACATAACCATATAGGATTTTAAATTAATTACATATTTAAAAGAGAGACAAATATTTGCTAACCAAAAACAAGAGGACCAGCTGTTGAACATGTTCTCGAGCTAACAATAACTGTAATCCAACTAAATACTTGCAATGAATAAATAAAAAACAAATAAATATTTCCTTTCAACTAAGAATATTTCATATTACTTATTTTGTGAAAAATCTATAGTAAACAACAGAAATATTTTATTTCTCGTATGTATCTTTCAACATTCAACATGAGCTAAAATTTATTAGGCCTAAGAGGATTGCCTACATCCTACATGCTACATCCTACATCCTACATCCTACACCCCAGATATAGCTCTCATTCAAGTAGTTAGCTCTCAATGGCGATAGGACCAGGAATAAGTCCCTAATCTTTCTCATACTTTCCTATTCATTTTTCTTATCTGCAACTACTAACAATAACATTCTTACCTTGTCCTTTTATTATTATCTTACTCAACCCATACCTCATCGAATCATTTTTGATAAATATTGAGGTAATTTTATTTTAATAGATGTTTAATGGATACATGATAGCCAAATGTCTTATGATAAAAATTGAATAAAGTATTTTGTGATCCATCCTTACATTGAATGCTTTCAACCGCTCTGGATCATGAGGAATTGACTTGAGGTCGTCTGAGTCATCTTCCAAATCGTCATCGTCATCTTTGTTCCCTGAGGAAGAAGTCTCATCATGAGTAGAACCATTTTCGTGAAGGGGGCTCTGAAATAGAAATAATAACTCATTAACTAATTTTTCCAAAATGTTTCAAACTAACTAACTCTGCCAACGCTTTGAACGTAGTTTACACAGCTACAAAGTGATATTCATTATATGTTGATAATAGTAGTAAATATTAAATATTTTGGTTATTATAACAATTAGAAATCAGCTTTCCATTCTATATTCTTAATTATTTAGACGTAATTTATTTATGGTTTAAAAAATACTACAATATTCATGAAATTATTGCTCTTTTGAAAACTGATTAACAAACTTCATAATGGGTAGTCAATTATAGAATAAAACAACATAGATAGATAGATAATGCTGATATAGATATTATTTGCATAAAGTACAAGAAATTTAAATAAATTATTGCTATTGTAGGTGTTAAATAGAATGACTCTAGATGACCCTTAGGTATGCCTCAACATCTAGGAAGGAGGTCCTTGGGCAACAAGAACAAAATCCTTTTCTACAATGCACTAGTGCCCCTACGAGGATAGGCCAAGCATAACTTTTCATATTCCAGCCAAGGATTCTTCAAAAAATCTACAGGCCTGTAAAAGAAGTAATCATATTCCTTAACCGAAAAAAGAATTGGAAACTTGATGAGCTCTACAATAATGTGGACTTGGTTAAATTATTTCGTTCATTGTGAGTGCCTCAGTGGCTGTGCCTCATGAATCAATGATTCCCGGATCCTCAAAACTATTCTGTTTGAAGAACTAGAAAGGGTAGGAAGTGGCTAGCATCAAAGAAATATAACTCGACTCACACATTCATATATATAATAAGAAATGAACATCATTACTACAAAAAGTTTCGGAATAGCTTCTAAATATTTAGCAAACTTAACCCTCATATGAGGGGATTGGAATATTTGATGGGTGAGCTCCACCGAACATTTAAAATTTCTCATTATCAATATTGGAAGATTTTCCAGAATAGGTGTTTCTGTGTTGAATATATTTTAGAATAGATATTTCCAGTAATTCTTTTCATTTTTTAATATTTCATTCCCCGAAGATCAGTAACTTTTTAATCATGCGGTTCACTAACACTAATTCTTTTTCAGCAAATCAATTAATATAATTTTAATTGAATGTACTCAAGAGGAATTCATTTCACCAACGACATGTGTGATACCGAAATAAAAATAGAAATGAAGATGGAAATTCCCTGCTTGACAACACAAGAATTTCAAATTACGTAAAAAACGTTTATTAGAAATGAAATTATCACAGAATAACTAGGATCAAAGTCGTAATTAGATTAGAGTCAATATATGGAATACTAATGGATTCGAGTGGGTATTGAATGGATAGATATCTATACTATGAAAGGATAGATATCTGGATTAGGTCAAATCAGCAACATATGGAACATAGCATAAGTTAAAATACAATTTACTGGTAGGATTAGAAAAAAAATCCAAAAGTAGTCTTGAATGCCCCTTGAGAGTCTGGCATTCGTTTTTAAGATTTTTTTTTTTTTTTTTTTTTTTTTTTTTTTTTTTTTTTTTTTTTTTTTTTTTTTTTTTTTTTTTTTTTTTTTTTTTTTTTTTTTTTTTTGTATACATCACGTTGACTCGACTGTTTTCATGAAAACTATATTTTTTATATTCTTACTTCTTATTTTAAAAGAAAATTATGAAAACTGATACCAAAATTTACACATTTTTAAAATTTAAATATGTGAAATCTGTCACTAATTAATTAATGAAATTAAGGAATCAAGAAAATTAGGCTTAAATCCTGAATTAAAAATATATAAACCATTGTCACAATATTTCCCTTAACCTAAAGACAAAACAGACCATTTCTAAAAAGTAGTGTTTGTGGACTAAAATGTAATGGCTGAAGCTAAATACACGGAAAGAGTGGACGATCAGTAAATCAAAGATTAAAATAGCATACAGTAATTAGTACATCATGTAGAAAATAACCTAGAATTAAATATTTATGAATCATTAGAGATAATAAAAAGGTTCTAAACCGATCCAGATTTTTGTTTAAATGACCAGATAAATATTTCCAATAGTCCCATTTTAAATTTGTTTCCAATAGGAATACCGAAAGGTCCCTAGCTGACATTTGATTTCATGTCAACCACAACCAGCCCCCAACAGCTACTCTGCATTGAGTCTCTTCTAGGCCCTGATATGTTTGAGAAGTCATAATCGAAATTAATGAAACTATTGTGATAGGTCTATAGTTAAGTAGATTATGGAACATTATTAAAGGTTCTTCTGTTTTTAGGAGGTGGAATTTAAGATAAAAACAACGATGAAAGTAGTACCTAACTCGACAGGTCAAATTTTGTTAAAACTATTGATTCTTTCAATCTAAATTTGTGTATCATCGTATTGATATTTTTTCATTTTTATTTTGTTATTAGTGAATATAGAAGATCGCAATACCAGTAAGCCATTCTCAAAATAATTTTTTAATAATTTGACCTATTATATAATTTTTTTAAAAGTGCCGTAAACAAAAGCATTTTTTAAACTAAGAAGATCTATTACTAAAAGGTACCCCAAAGTACCTCTCTGAAATTCATGGTAGAGGTGCCTTAGAGGGTATATGAAATAATCATGAAGCATTTAGCTGCTTTCTTGTCTGAAAACGAATTTTCAATTCCGCGAAGAGAGTTATTTCCCATTTGGCAAAACTTTAAGGGCATTGATTTAATATATATTACAATATTTGAAACACTTAAATTAGAGGATATTATTTAAACATCTTCAGCTGCACTGAAGAGATATTTAAAATTGGTAGTTATGAAAATTAAAACGAAATAATAAGAGGCTGGAAAAACCTGGGAAGTCATATTACATTTTATTGACTCCGATCATCGAGGGGATTGAAAAAATCACTTTTATTAGAAAAAATCGTTTTACATACATTTATAATGTTACAATACACAAAAATACATAAGAATGAATGTTTTTACTTATGTATTGAATTTTCATCTAGATAAAAAAAATAGTAATTTTAGTTTGTTTTTTACTAAGGAGGAAAAATGTGTAATGGAAATTAATGAAACTGTATTAGGTGTAATCGGAAGATGTTTGTAGAGCAGTATAAGAGGTTGTTTTGGTTTTAGCTGTGGGGTTACTATGTAAAAACAATCTAACTTGACAGGTCACATTTAGTTAAAATTATTGATTATTTCAATTGAGCATCCTGTATAATCTAGTTGATATTTTTTCATCGTTAGTTTATAGCAAAAAACAAGAAAAAAATAAGAAAGCATTACCTATTATAGAAATTATCGCAGCAGACCTTTTTAAAAGTCCAGATAGTAATTATTCTTGCACCTCATCCACCGATGATCACTCTGGGGAAGAGGAAGACTCTTTAGATGATAACAAAATTGACTGATAGTGAATGTAGCACGAGTATGTCAACTGCAATGTCAAATGTTTTCAGATTTAAGGCTTACAAAACACCTTATATTGTTCCAAGTTTCGCCTAATATATTATATTCTTTATTTTTGTTACATCACGTTATCTTTACTCTATTGTTCATCTAAATCAGGTTCCTGTGTCTATTTAACTGGCTCAGACATTTTTTCCCCTAGATTGGCCATTCTAAATCGGAAATATCTTACATCTTCTTCAAAATATCATCAACACTTTGATCATCAATTCTTAATTCAGCGGATGATACTTGAACATTTTCACCTTCTTCTATTCGGTTTTTATTGGTTAGTTTTTGTTCAAGCATGAAAACATTTTATATGTATTTATTTATTTTTTTGTTTTTCATTTATTAATTTTTTATTAATTTATTGTTAATTTATTTTTTTATTTTATTACTTTTTTTTTTGGCATTTTGATAGTTCCTATTTAACTGGAAACTAAAGCATAGCTGAGTAAATAGTTTTATTTAGTAGGCAAAGAGGTCAGTAAGAGTATGATAAAAAGATTTGAAGACAGTATCGGTTCATAATATCAATTGGATTAGTCCACCGCAAACATCTCATTTATACGATACCAGCTTCATGCGTTTTTTCATTCATTACTTTTTTAAGATAATTAAAAATTTAATATCAGTGCCTCGGAGGTTGAGAACACTATGTCTATCCAAATTTTGTCCAAAATACATTATTACGTCAAAGTATTCACCTTTTTCCCCTTTATACAGATGTATTGAATTCTATGTTCTAGACCATTTAATTTTAAGGTAAGTTGCATAAAAAGGTTTTTTTATTTATTAATTTTTTTTTCGGGGTGGGAAGGCATAACGCCCTTGTGTACTCCAATTAGGGCAGGAAGGACGGGTTGGCAACCTATTTCAGCCTGGATGGGAAAGGCAAGATTCATTTCGTTCACATAAGTATAATAAACAGTTCAGGAAATCATTTTTTTTTTTTTTAAATTGTTCTCCTGTAAAGTTACGGAAATGTGACACGGTGTTCTTTACCTCCGTGGTACCGATATATAATAATAACTATAAATAATTACCCATTTTTTAATCGTTAGAAACGATCTAACTCATTATTTTTATTCAATTAATATGATACATATAAAATAAATGTGGAAAAATTAAACCTTATAAAAAAAAAAATCGGAACCACGGATAATGGGGGCTTACTGTATAGTATTTTCCTTATGGTTGTGACCTAAGTGGTTTTATTTTACCATATTTAAACTCCATTGTTTATGTAAATCAGGTTGCCAGGTCTGTTTAAGTGATTCAGACTTTTTTCCTCCTAGATTGGTCATTCGTCCCACTGAGCGACGTTTCCACCACAATGTAAGCCTCAGGGTTTCTGTGCGATGATAGTAAAAGATCAGTAATCTTGTTTCATTACCGTCATCCCACAGAACCCTGATGAAGGCTTACAATGTAGGTCGAAACGCAGGCAGAATAAACTAATATTTTAATTGTGCTTCCATGCCTGCTCATCCTAACGTCCTACTTCATCATTAATTCCACAGTCAAAAAACAAAATACATTTAAAAAAAAATAATAATAAATATAAACTATGTAGCAAGGTGCTGATGTTTTGAATTGTTTTGTTATGTTTTTAGTACTGATGATAAATGTTTCACACTCGAACTAGTTTAAAAAAAAAAAAAAAAATTCCACTATAAATTCAAAAAACAGTAATTAATTCATAAATCATACAGCTGACATCCTGACAACCTGACACCGTCTGCTATCAGTACCACTTCATTGTATATCAATCACTCAAATCAAAAACATTAAAAAATGTTGTCAAAATTTGAGAAATTAAATAAATCCGAACAAATATCATCAAATAATCTTGACCATTTGTCATCACCTGACGACCTTCTGTCCTACATTATCCTTTAATAATATTTCACTGACCCCTGTCGAACAGACCAGCTACCAAGACTCCTGGACTAACGACTTACTTGGAATCCACATACCATGCTTCAACGAAAAGAAACTGCTCGTTATTTTAGACTATTCCGAAATTTACTAGACAAACGTTCAAAGCGCCCAGTTGCCTACATAAGGAGTTTGGGACTCCACTAATTCTTATAGTTTACAATCCTTACAATCTAAAATCCTAATTGCTCCTTATTACCTCACAAATAAACTAATTAATAATGTTCTGAATTTCCCATTTGTTGAAAAAGTAGCCCAATCCAGACACCTATCTTTCTATCATAATCTGGATTGTAAAATTATTAAGGCCGAAGCAATTTTTCTATTATGTACAGAAATTGACAGATGTTAAAGATAAATCGAAATTGCAAATAAAAGAATTTAAAAAAGTTAGGGGGAGGGGGGTATAGCGTAAGTACCTAGCCTGAGAAGGACGGACCGGCAACAAATTTATAGTGACGTAATGAGTCCCTTCCCGACTTATGCCTAAGCTGGATCTAGCTTCATTTATTATATCCTTCTTCTTTAGCATCTTGGAATGTTCATTACAGAATAAATAGCATTTGTAAGCCAAGAGAACCGTCCATAGTTTTTGTTAATAAATACATATTTATATATTATTATATTCGTTTGAGCCATCTATGGAATACGATTGCAAAACTTCCATAATTTTTTTTTATTCTTATAAATTTAATCCAAATATTTTTTGAGCTATCTAAAATACTGTAAAAAAAAAATCTTAAAATCATGTGCGTTAATTATCGTATTGTTATGCATGGGCTTTTGGTGTATACGGTTGTTTTGGCGACACAAATAGTTTTAGAAACAAAAACAAAATGGCTCCTTGTTTTGTTATAAATACTAAAGACAGGGATGTGGATTTGGACGAATAATCTATAGAGGAATGCTAGAAATACTAGCTTTTCCACCTACCCTCTATACTATTGCCCAGATTCTTTTTTTCAAATCCACCGTTCCTCATTAGTTCAGTCAATAAAAATATTGTGGAATAGCTGATAGAAAAATACAAACATCTAATTGCAAATTGTGTGAAATGAAAAGAAAAGTAATGAATAATGAAACCACGGTTCCCTGTTAATTTTGAAGGAACGCGTGTAAAAAAAAAAAATGTTTTCGAAAGACAGAGGACTTTTTGGTTGTTGCGGTTTCTTCACACTTTGGTCCCACCGAGCAGTGATCTTAACGGTAGGGTATATTTATCTAAACACTTATGATAATTATAAGTTATAAAGTTTTGAAAGATCTATTTTTCTAAAATATGGTATAGTGTTAAATTATTAAATAATGATTATGAAGTCTTGATAAAAATGAAATTGTAGATCACCGATAGCTCTCTGGACTGCGGGGTTCCAGGTTTCTTGCTCGTCGAATAGCACCAATCCTCTCTTTCTTCTTTCACTTCACCATTTTTACCTGAAAGTGAACAAAGCGGAATAAATAATAGGATGTAATATTGGAAAGTTTCAAAGTGAATTAACATATTTTTAGTAAATAATGTCGAGGAACATACCAGTGCCATATTCTTCGTTCTCTATGTCAGGTGAAATCCGCATCTCCTAAAAATAGAAATTTTATTGTTTTTTTTATAAGTACATTTCAAGTTATACAATTAATATTAAATTAGGATCGAGATGGAAATGATAATATCTGAGGAGAGGGGACCCGGGGCAAAGATGTCACCGGAACCTTACTCCAGCCAAATCGTTACAAATTGTGATACATAAACCTTAATTTATTAATCTTATTCATGTTTTAGTGCTTAATTCTTATCATGTCTGGAGTTTAGAGCAACACGTGTTTCGTTTTCCTTTTTTAATCCTTATTAAAAAAAAAATTCCATTACGTCTCTTTGTCTAATTGTATGTATTAAAACATCATTGGTATAGAATGCTTGGCAAATGGAACAATTAAGAAAGAAATATGAAACAAATAAATAGTTAAGTGGTCACAATGTTCTTTAAATAAATACTTGTGGCCATTGCACTTGAAATAAGGTTTCATTTCATAGTCGTTTATATAGTTAGAGCTGTCACAAGAGCCGAGTAAGAGAAAAGGTCACTATTTTTCTTTATCTCTTTCCTCTCTTTTTGAAGGGGATATTTTATATTCCATGCTCGAGTAATATTTACAGGAAGGAAGAAAAATTCAGAATTATTATTGGCGACAAAAATGTTCACAAACTAGGGAACCTTCCGTGCTCTTAGACGCCGACTTTGATCAATTTACTTAAAAAAATTATTTTTGGTTAATCTACCAAAAATTCGATACATATCTTTTCCCATTAGACGGGCTTTAGGAGTTGAAAAAAAAACTAATTAAACGTTTTGCAATTTTATTTTTCAGTAATTTTCCCAAAACATTTTTATTTTAATGTAGACGAGGTGAAAAATGTAAATATTAGAAAATCATTATTTTCTGGGCAACAAATATTTAAATCTTAGAGTAAACTAGCCTTAAAGATTTTTAAACCAACAATCAAGCCAGATTTATATTTAATGCACGACAAAACCCTGGTTACTAAGGATAGTAACTTTTTTCTTTTCTTTTTTTCTTAGGTCGAAACGGATGTATGTATATATATATATAATAGTAACAGTCAAGAAATTTATTCATATTAACATATCGAGTCAATACTGGAAAATATTTATAGTGGAAGAATGGGATGTTATGAAGATATCAAGACAACCCACGGGCATAATTATTTGAACAATATAGTCTCGAAACGTCACCGAAACACTTGTTTTTATTTATTGACTGAACCTCAAGAACCTTACTAAACACACACACACACACACACACACACACACACACACACACACACACACACACACATATATATATATATATATATATATATATATACATACATACATCGTATAAATAGCAAGTAGTGAAAGCTATGTTAAAAGTGCTTTAAAAACTTTATTGTTGATAGCAGATTAGAGGGTGCTGCGAACGGATGTTAAGGCTAAACATCCCGATTTTTAGTATGGTTTTTTTTCAAGAGATGGCAGCACTTTTGGGGCGAATTTATTTTCGCTCTCACTTGTGAACAGAATCATCAATATTAGATCTGTAAACGGATTTGGTAATAAAAACCCCATTAAATTCATGCTACGTTTTCCGAATTTTTTTTTGTCAATTATTTTAGAATTAAAAAAAATTATCTGGCGAACTATTGATTTTTTTTAAAAAAAAGCTGGTTATAGCCACTTAGTCATAAGTCAATTGAACACAATTATGCAAACAGATTCATTTTCGGTTGAATAGGTTGATCGTAATTTGAAAAATACGATTTGTAAGGAAGCGGGTGATTAGATTAGTAAGCTACCTGCTGTTGTAGTAGTGGGGGAAGGGCTGTGAGGACCCAGCTCCCAGTCAGCTACCGATCTAACGTCTCGCCAATAGTGGAAAAACCAACAGAATAGAGGCCAACAAAATTTGATATACATTTTAGAATATAAATAATATTTTAAAAAACGGACCTGTGTGCAAATTTCAAAATAACTATATATGTTCTTCGGTAGTTAATAAAAAAAAAAAAAAAAACTAAAACAAACTCTTTTAAAGCATAGTTAGAATATCTATGAAATCTATAAACATTTTTAAACCCAGGAGATATTAAAAATAATAAACCGACAAAAAATGATATTTGGAACAAATAATGAGTTAACACATGAACACTTTATGTAATTAAAAATACCCTAAACAAATATTTTGGCATTGTTCAAGAGGAATTTGTTTCACTGATTATTATATTCGAACAACGGAATTCAAAGTGTAAAGTAATCATTAGGACCAAAACATGTGTTTAGTTTTCCACAAAAGGTAAATAAATCGAGAAATAATGAGTAAACTATAACTGTTCATTTAAAGAAGTAAAATTTTTAATTTTATTGATAACAGTTAACTAAGAAATATATAACTGTTAATAATTTATCAATTCCTAAGAACTGTTTTATTGAACCCTTCAACATGAAAACACATTTGTAATATAGAATGTTACAGCTGATATTTATAAAATTTGATAATCAAGCTTCTTGCATGTCTACTAAGAATTTCAAAGTAAAAACAACATACATATTAGGAGAACATAATATATATATGAACATTTTTTATTACTAAAAACCTAAAATTACCTTAATTATTCATCAGAACTTCATAATGTATGGTAAATAGAAATTATCTGGAATATACGATTCCTGAACTAACTACTTCGGCAAAGAATTAAAAAAGAACTTTAAAAAACTTTTATCGGTCTCTGTAAGTGTAAATTCACTCTTACCGATTTGTTTCATTCGATCCATGAAAATTATTTATTAATAAATAAAATATAATTCAAATAACAAATGATATCTCGGAATAATGATAATTGGGCAATATGAATATTTATACTTTGAGAGTACTCCTAGCCCAGTCAAATAAGGAGTTTTAGACAGCAAATCTCGAATAGGAAGCAATGAAGCTAAATTTTTGCATATACTTTCGTTTTGGGATTTTAAATAAGTGGTGAAAAGTCACCAACCTCAGCATGTTAGCATAATGATATTCATGATCAAAGGTCACAAAATCAGTTTTTTTTTTTCAAATATCTCGATGTCTTTGCCTCGGGCGGTTACAAAACTTGTAGATAATAATATTTTCTATGATTTTTTTGGGTTCCATTCATTTTTTTTTTTTTTTTTTTTTTTAGGATTAACCGTGTGTGGAAAAACAGTAGCGGGCACCGGTTCGGACCAACATTTGCTTCTAGTGCCTTCATCAATCGTTTCTCAGGAAAAATGTCAGAATCAAATTTGTAGAGCATTAAATTTTCTTTAATTTCGTATATACATTTTGGCACTTAATTAAAATTATTTGACAAAAAGTGAGGTAACAATTTGTTTTTCTCGATTATTATCTATTTTTAATAACTTATGTCTCGAAAACCGTTGAGCGTTAACATTGAATTAGCTTTGATTTTGATTAGTACCATATTTTTCCAGAGTCCATTGTTTTCAAAATATAATCGAAAAACTGAAACAGGAGTTCTTCTCCACTTCCCCCAGCGTAAACTGGGGAATCTCGTACGCTAAGGGTCGGGGACTTTTAGTATTTTTACCATCAAACTACCCCTAACAAAGCTGTGAAGTCAAAAATAGTCGCATATTCCATGCACTCTACACCCCTTTCAGCTCTCTCACTGGGGTCGCACTTCTCCGCGAAAACACGTTTGTCGGCACTCTTTTAGCTATAGCTCCGGAACTAATAGTTCGATCCAAAATTATTTTTTCCATCTGAAAGCTAGTTAAATTTACTATAAGAACCTGTATATTAAATTTCGATCAAGTCCCGTAAAATAACCACCCCAGCACGCTAAAACCCGCTTACTGTTTTGAAATCCAAGTTTTTTTTGCAAATTTTTCGGTATAACTCCAAAACTGTTTGTCCGATCTTAAATTTAATTTTTTCAAATAAAATCAATAAATAAATAAATAAAATTTATAAAATAAAATTTTGGAAAACTTGATTTCACGGAGAAGTGCGACCCCAGTCAGAGTGCTGAAAAGAGGGGTGTAGAGTATGCACTCTACAAATAAAATATGCGACTATTTTTGACTTCACAGCTTCATTAGGAGTCTTTGGAAGGTAAAGGTGACTTTTCGCCCCTTATTTAGAATGCCAAAACAAAGGTATATGCAAAAATTTAGCTTTATTTCTTCCTTTCCGAGGTGAAATCCTTATTTGACTGGAGTTTTGGTGGAATTTCTCACTGGCAGTTCTATAATAATTTATGGTTACGAAAAAAAGGACATTACAATTTAAAATTATTGTAGATATTAGAATTCATCAGATTTCTAATCTGTACAATATAATCAAACCATTATGATCTTGTATCAAATTTTATAACTTTTTGAACTTTTATAACTTTATAATTTTTTATGAAATCAGCAAAAGTACAAAAGCTTTTTTATTTTAATATTTATAAAGTAAGTAATTTTACAATATAGCCCGAACGTTAGTAGTAGTAGGAACTAAAACTTTTATGAAAACCCTCTTTTAAATTAAATGTTCACTCAATACGTACATTTGAGCTCTTTTGAAAAAATTAATAAATAATTCAACACCTTGCAATAAATAATATTCATTATTGTTCATTAAATAGTAAAAAAAAAAAGTATAGATATTCTATGAATCAGAGGTAGAAAAGAATTAGTGTCAGGATTCCAGGTTTGTTTGGGTATGATTCTTGAAAAAACAGATAGACAAACAGAGAATAATTCCAATTCAAAAATAAGCAAATTTAATAAAAAAAAATATATAAAACAAAAGTTGTTGCAAATTAGATTTGCTTTATTAATTCATAGAACGTAAATGTGCTGAGAGTAGCGGTTTCCGAGTTTTTGATAAAACAGCTAAGAACATACGATGTTCAACCCTTTCAAAAATGTTCTAAAAACAATGATTGTATAGGGATTATTATTGTTTGACTCTGAATCATGTTGACTACCGCTATAGTCCCGGCATCTGTAATAATGTCAACTCATGAGCTTTTTTACCCGATTCCATACAAATTATTGATATATGTTTTATAATTTGCTAAGAAAACATAACGAACCCCACAATGTGATGTGACCGTGAGAAATCAGAAAAAAATCATTTTCTTCAATTGATTTCCACTACTTGTATTTACAACCAAATAAATCAAATCATACAAATATAAAAGGATAAACCGTTTTGTACGTACCTATATCCAACCAATAGTAGGGAATTACAATATAAAATTACATTTCCCTGTTATGTTTTTAAAAATATGTTTTAATTATTATGATCTATAGAAAAATTACATATCCACGAGACTTGGGAACAATGAAATTACCTTATATTACGGTAATTCTAAAACATTTCCAAGGAGCCAGTTATAAAACTGATTTTATTTATCAGTCAATGTTTAATTTTATTTACGATTTTTACAGTCAACTAATGTAAAATTATTGATTTTCAAAGTTGAATTTGAACAACTCAGCGAAACAACACTGTGTTTTCAAATTACATCATAGTAAATATTATATGGGTACGCACTCTTTTTCATTATCAGCTCTTCTTTTCAGTTCTGGTTTTCTTCGTCTAGCAGATACGCGGATATTCTTTTTGGATTTAGAACTATTTATATAAAAATCTCTACGTCCAATAGATTGCTCTTCTTTGTTATGCTCTATCTTTACAACGATAGAAATTGAACGGAAATACAATTTGTTCTGAACAGGAAATATTTTCAATTGTTATTGGATTTTTCGGAATATCTTTTACCTGGTTTCTGTACTATCGAATTGACTTCATATACCGACATGCTACCTAAATTTATATTAGATACAAGGTAATAAATTTACATATGTATTTATATATAATTACATAGGTATCTATCGGCTAGGTAACTTGTGGAATTTATTTGGAATATTTTATATTATTTGTCCCTAATACATTACCCGTGAAAAGGGTCAGATAGAGTTAGACTTTCTGCAGTAAGTAAACAAAACTTTTTCTCTATTTGAAAATAAATAGACAATAACTCCTTTGTTGACTTTATAAAAAGACATATTTATCACAACTATAAGTTAACTATGCAGCTATTATCAATTCATGATTTTTCAGATTTTTGGATCTTCAAAGTACAACACATTATAGTAAACGTTTTTTTTTGTTTTTTTTTTTATATTTTAATTACTATGGTTGACATTCAACTTGTTGAACTGTCAAACGCTTCAAGTGAAAATAAAAGTTTACAAATTATTGTAGCTAGGTCTGTTTGTTCCCTAATAATTAGTCAGTGAAAAGGGCCAATGTTTCCTATATATACCGCAATAAAATAAGGATTGCATATACAAAATGTCTTCTTTTTTTTTTATTTGGTAATAAATAGACAAATAAAATATTTAATAAATTTATCAAAATATGTATTAAAACTTGAATTCAGCTTTTGTCAATTAGAAAAATTTATTTTAATTGCCTTATTCTTACTTACTTTCTTACTTAAAATGAGAAATTGTCAATAGAATGAATCTAACGACGCATAAAAAATAATAATAAAAATAAAAAAAATTATACAATTTTTCTTTGGCTCTTCACAAATTGAGGAATACCAATGTGAGAGACATTTCGGTAAGGGAGAGACCGTTTCAGCCGGTGACGCAATTCCATCCGGTTGTAAACAAAATTCGTATTTTTCACATCACGATCGTAATATGCATGTTATGATTAGTTGGAATGTGTCATTCGTTTCAGAAAACGTTTCTACAACTGGCTATAACCTTATATTTTTAAAAATATATATTTAACACCTATTTTTACGTTCTATTTTCTTAATTATTAAATTTATAGAAAAAAACGCTTCATAGCGTGAATTCTGTGTCTACCAAATATCCAAAGAATTTTACAGATTGAAAATCGGACATTCCGTTCCGGAGATATTCCGGAAATAAATTCTACTGTTTCCAACGCTTAACTGAAAGGGGTAAATTTAGCCTTAAGGAAAACCTCATTGTTGCAACAGATCAAATCCGTGATTATATATATAATACAGCTCATATAGAACAAACAATATACAAATTTAAAAGCACATGGTGGATCCAACCTAAGACCTTTCTATTCACAAATCACTTCTACACCTCACAGAAGAAATAAAACAAAAACATTTAAAATAATTATAAAATGTAATTAGTCTCAAAACCCGGAGGAAATAAAAAAAAAAATTAATCTGTAAAAAATCCAATTGAATTAAAAATAGGGACATAAGAGTATAGGTTAGCTGTGAGAAAGGAATCTCTGTTGGTTGAAACCAATTCAGAAGCAGAAAAAAAAATGTTATTCTTGAAAAATTGAAGGAGGAAAAGAACCTTGTGGCCCGAAAAACTCAAAGAAGAAAACCAAGAATTATTCATCATTTGTTTTAGTTTAGATAAGTTAAAATTCATGTCTTTTCTAAAAATTCATGACTCTTTGACTATGGAAAGCTTATTTAAAACAAGATCAGATTAGGTTATAAAAATCACTGGGCTGAAGACTACTTTCGAGGAAGGCGATGTGACAACTGCTGGAAAATGGACCGCACGAAGGACAGCTGTGAGGGTGTTAAGAAAGAAGATTGAAGGGAAGGCGCTATCATATATCACCTAGGGCTACAATATTGTTTAACAACGACAATCTTACCATCCTAATTCACCGATCCGGACATAGAATAGAATAGACAAAATATTTTATACTGGGACAAAGTCCCTTAAGAATAAGAGTTACATGACAGAACATAAATTATATCTGGCCTAGAGATTATAAATTAATTTATAAAATAAGATAATTAAAAGTAAATACAAGTCTACAATAAAATAGGCAATAAAATGAAAAAAATATAAATACATATTTAACGGAAAAAAAAGTAAGGGGTATTAGGTCGAGAACATATGATATGTTGAGATTATTGTGTAGCGTTTTGTAATGTAGACATAATAAGGAGCATTCACAATAGTTCAGAGGACTTTGGATTGGAAGGATCGAATGCGTTAGATATTCGAGGCTTTTTAACTGCCCCCCACAGCTCAAGGTCCAAATAGGCTTAATGATGGTTTTGTACAACAGAAGTTTGTTTTCAACGGAAAGGTGAGATGTCCTATCACTTAGCTGAAGCGCCTGTTAAGTTCTTGCCTTTTAAGTCGAGTATAGGTGAAATACCATTGAAAAAAAATAGGAGAACAGGATTTACGGTAGAGGGTAAAGGTTACGCTGGTGCATTTAGATTCATTTACTTTGATCCAGCAATCATCGCACAAGTCTTCGATCAGGGATAAGTAGGTTTGGAGATTATAGGAAGCTATTAAAGGATCTGAATGGGATGAAAGGATAGCAGTGTCATCAGCAAATGTTGCAAGGAAAGTATCAGGAGTAGTAGAGATATCAACGGTAAACAGGATATATGGAACTGAACCAAGAACGCCACCTTGTTGAGCACCTGCCTATCTTGGGTAGCAGTGAGAGTATTCCATTCCGCAGCGAACTCGAAAGGAGCGGTTAGAGAGGTAGTATGAAAAGCAAACCTGCATCCCATACCCGGTTTAAAGCTTGCGCTATGTCTAGAAATGTACCGGAGTTTTCTTTCAATTGCTAAGGATTAGTGGCCAAAAACTCTGAGGCTTTGTTGGAAAGTAGAATCGCTAGAGCGGAATCCATACTGATATGAGGGAATATTTTGCGATTTAAGGATGGGTAGAATATGTTTATGAAGCTTTTCAAAAATGTTTGAAAGGGGCGGGAAAAGGCTTATTGGTATATATGATGAAAGGTTAGCCAGAGATTTGCGGGGTTTTAATTTTTGTAAAAGAAATTTGATATCAGAGGGGTTAATTGCTTTAGGAAGTAAGGAGAGAGGAATAGTTGAGTCAGAAAATTCCTGAACCGTTGGTGTGTGGGTGGTATTATATTCAGGGTGGGAAACAAATATGCTGGAAAGATGTTGGGCAAATTCTTCGGATCAGTTCCCGTCAGAAGCTGCCCATGAACCATCTTCACGTTGGAGGGGATGGGAGGCTTGTTATTTTAGGATATTTTTAGTGGTAGTCCAGAGGGAGTTATCTGTAGCAGAGATTGAAGAAAGATATAAATTATAGGTTTTGTTTCTGAACGAAGCCTTTTTTTTTTTTTTTTTTTTTTTTTTTTTTTTTTTTTTTTTTTTTTTTTTTAAGGAGTTAAGTAATGTAATTATGGATTTTCGATCATCTGGATGCCTGTTTCTTTGCGAAATGGCTCCAGAATGCCGTCTGGATTGGATGAGGTGCACTAGATCTAGTGATGAAGGATTTTTCTTTCGACCTTTGGGAGGGGAACGAAGTGAGGATGCCGCCCAGGCTGCTTGCTGGATCATGTTTGTGAAGGAATCAGTAGCATTGTCAAGGTCTTTAGGAAGCTTTTAGGTAAACTCTGAGGCCTATAGTGTTGAATACTATTTGACGGAAAAGGTTTCAGTCTATCCCTGCCCTCATATAAATGATGGGGGTAGAGGTTTTGGAATTGGGGTGATAGAAAGGGTTTGAATTAAACGACATCGATAAATCTATAGAATCATATATAGCTGAACATCATATATATATATATATATATATATATATATATATATATATATATATATATATATATATATATTTAGGGACGATTAATTTATATTTGGAAAATTCTTGATGACACCTACATGAATAGCATCTGGTAGTAAATTTAACCAGCTTTTAGATGAAAAAAATAAATTTTGGATCGGAAAAATAGTTTTAGAGTGAAAAATATGCCAAAAAATCATGTATTCCACAAGAACACGGTATTTTTAGCGTGCTGGCATGTGTATTTTAAGGTACTTGATTAGAACTTAAAAAGTAAATGATTAAGACATATATAGAGCCTAATAATATAATTTAACCAGCTTTAAAATGGAATAAAGTAATTTTGGATAGGACGAATAGTTTCCGAGTAACAGCGAAAACAATAGGACAAACGGTTTTTCGTGGAGAAATGGGACTGAACGCAAGTTAACCAATTTCAACATTTCTTCCGGAGACCATTATTTTTGAAAAGTGGCCTGATTTTGGAGTATTTATTTTAATTTCAAAGGTACTGAGTCCAGCTACAGTTAATATCTGAAGACTTTCTTCGAAAAAAGCTTTGTTATCGTGGTACTGGTAAAATAACGAAAATAAAAGGTAGGTTGTGATTTTGGGTATAAAGCCGACGCACAGTGGAACGAACGTTAGGGCGGAATGGACATTCGTTAATATCTCCGCTTCTGCTTCTCCTAGAATAATGCTATTGGTACCGTTTTAAAGCTTTTTGAATGGACTATTAAATGATATGCTAATCATGATCAGATCGTAAGAGGAAACATGTAAGAATTCCTGATTTGATATTTCGATGTTGGATAATTTATCATCATTTACTTACCATTTATTGTACCTATATACTACGAGAATATATGCAATAAAATATTCTATGGAATGATAAATACATATGTATTAAATAAAATTACAAAATAAAACGTAACAAACTAAAATATTTAATAATTAAAAAAAAATAATATAACAATTGATAATTACTTTTGTCAGTTAATATCCTAGGACTAATTGATACATCAAAATTATAATATATGTAGGTGCCTATATACAATTGTTTATTTAAATAACGATCAGAATTAAACTCATAACAACATAATTTTAATTAAGATTCTTTTTTCTATATTCTAAGTAACAATAAGTGATTGTGCTTCTGGTAATAAATCACGTTTAATGTTTATTATTCTCGGTCTAAGAGTCGAAATTAAGGGATCCGAATTTATTAATAAATTATTTAAAACATCTCGATTGTTTGATTGCTTCGATGATTTTCTGGCATGAAACAGTCTGAAATTTCGGAATAACTTGTGATTCGCTTCTTGAGCATCTTCTGACAATTGTCCTATAGGTATTATAGCATTTTTGGCCTATCAGTGTTCCGTGCACGAGCAGTTTGTGCACGGTGACTGGCATATAATACCAGCCATACAGAGATACATATAACCGTGCTGTCTCTTTCGTGTAGGCTTCAAAGTTATCAAGTTTTATAATTGACCCAGAAGAAATAGCTTGTAATATTATTGCAAAGCGTCTAATTAGATTTTCGTCAACCCCTGTTATAGCTGATGAAGTTTCTGGGGAGGCAAAAAAAATTCCTTGCAGTATTTCCATCATTGCTTGTACCAAAACCTTGTCTTACGTGGTCTACACAAAGTCCTAACTGAATTTTAAAATCATGTTGAACCTGATTTTTTTTCCTTGCAAGTAACTCCTTTTGCTCTGTTGTTTTTGCACTCCAGGACTTGAAATCTAATCGGTAAGAGATGTGAATTAAGCACTCAAAACACCTGATCAAACAATGCAAAGGGGACAAGCCAAATGAGTAATACTCATCATTAACTATTTCCTTGTTTGTAATAATTTTTAAATTGTTCATTTCTTTAGGTGTTGCATTGCACAAAAAACACCTCATAGCTGAAGAAGTTTCAGTTAAAATATTACATATTTTGCCATCAACCATAGTTAATAACATTCTATAATTGTTTAATTTTGTCATTTATATAGGGAAGTAAATTATCAATTTGTTTCTGAATGTCTCGAACTAAAGACGTTACAGTTTCATCTGTTTCTTTCGTATAATTAAATGAGATAGGCCTACAAAATCTGGTCGATGACGGACATTCATTTTGCCAGACTATTTGACAATTCTCTGAATTTATCAAATTAATCGGTACTAAACAGGCAATCAAAATGACCGAATCTTCGCTGAAAGTTTCAGATGAAGAATAACGTTGTTTATATTGTGATTGGTTACCCGCCCCATCACATCCCCACTTAATGTTTAACGTTAAACTACGAAAGTTATCATTCCCTATTTCACCACCCACGACTTGTAAAATCCGAGAAGAAGTATGGTCAAGTAAATTTTGCAATACGATATTTGCTCCAGTGTCACTAACCGATATGGATTCTTCTGGGGGATAACAATCTTTTTTTAATTTTTGGATCTGATAGTAGCTGGGGTAAAATGATGTATATCCTAATGCTTTTGCATTATTTCTGACGGCATTGTACTGAAACTTAGTAAAACCAGCGGCTATATATAATGCTAATGCCTTTTCGTTCTCTTGGTCCTTTGGATTTAAAAGGTTTTCACAAAATTTTTTGACACTTAGTACATATTCTGGATGCTCCCTAATAAAATTAACAATGTAATCTACGTCATCAGATTTGAACCTTTTTTTCATGACAAAAGCGAACATATCCTCTGAACATTTTCTAAAACTTTCCGTTTTTCTCCGTCTTTGTCTATCAGATAATTGCTCGAATGATTGAGAACAAGATGGTATACTTGCGCTTGTTGATGATGATGATGAAGGTAGGTTCTGGATAACATCTTCAGGAACAATGAAATCCAAATTCAACCAGTTTTCATGCTTCTCCAAAAAACTATTGATCTTCCTATGGGACGAAATCCAGCGAGAGTTCAAACTACTACTGAATTTTCTTAATTTTTCCCGTAAGCAGAACTTTGCGGTATTTGAAATTTGTTCCAGTCCAAACGAATTAATCCATGTTTCCAATGCCAGGTCATAATCTTTAAAACTTATATGATTAAATTGGAAAAATTGAAAAACTTGAAAATTTGTTTTAGGAACCATTGTACCTATGTCGTTAAAATAACACACACAAACTGAGCATTTTATATGAGGACAAATGAATGTAAACAGACAAACAAAAGACAAAAGTAGGTAAACAAAAGAAAACTTGCGAAAAGTAGCGCCAATATCAACAGAAATCATTTAAAATTAATTCTCAAGACCTAGAAAAGAAAAGAAAAAAATCATTTTCTCGGAAAAGAGCACCTAAGAGCAAAATCCAACTAATGGAAAAAAAACTTCAAGCATTCTAGTTATTTACTGTGAAGGTAGTTTTTTGGGCGATTTTAGGCGATTTTCGCAATTTACATTTGAGTTTTTTCTCCTAATTTTCATTGAAAAATCCCAGACGTTTGAAATAATCCCGAGTTTTATTTGCCTAAAATATCTTATTATGGATGAGTTGTTTTCCAGTAGTTGCACGGTTAATTTAAAGCATTACCTCAAACAATGGATTTTTTTTTAAATATGAGTTTTAAAAAAAATATGTATTTCAATGCAGAATTTTTCCTATAAAATTTGATTTTAACATTAATTTATCTATGGATTTCTAAGATCCAAATAAAAGACAAATTTAGTTATTAGAGAATTGGTCCAATGTCCAACAAATTCGTTGATTCGTTCCACTGTGCGACGGCTGCCGTGGTAGCAAACTTCCAATTCAGCATCCCAAAAAACATAAAGATCCGCTGAGAATAACAATTCAACAGTTTTTCTTGAAAACGGCATTTTGGAGCCTTATTTTACTGGACTACTAAGATTTATTCATGATGGGGACATATTACCCAGAAGTCTGAACATATGAAATATCGTACAACATTGCACTCACAATGTTACTGGTGGATATGAAATAGACTAACTAAATTCTAACAATTCTAGTACACAACTGACCTGGGGAAGTTTTGAAAAACAGTTATAAAGTTACGGGGGATTTCCCAAAACTGGTGGTATTTCCACAGATGAAGGTATAAAAAAGCTTTCCGTATTTAGGTGTAATATACTTACAAATGGATAAATGATTTGTATGATGTGTATTTGTGTAAATGTATATTATTGGTCTGAATGTATTAAATTAAAATATCAGGTGTTGAGATTTAATATGGTTTCCATTTCTTTAATATTTCCTTTAAAATTATTTTGCTCATGGTGAATAATTTTGGGGGAATCAAGTTTTAAAAAAAGTTTTGTTAGCCTGTAATGTGTGGTGAGAGCTGTTTCGTCAGGTTTGTTCGGGTTTTTATTTATAGACGTGCAACTGTATTTATGTTGATAAACACCTCGTTTAAGATATTGAAATATCCCGAAGGAAATCTCCCCCAACCTTGTAACTGCTTTTCAAAAATTCCCCAGGTCATTTGTGTACTAGAATTATTAGATTTTAGTTAGTCGATACCATATCCACCGGTAACATTGTAAGTAGCTTCATACTCCTCTATATTCTGGAATTGTATATATTTCTATTATTCTAACACATGCTGTTATATATTGATATTGTAGCTAACTTTATGTTTTGAAATAACTTATATAATTTTATTGTAACCTGTTTTTTTTCACTGTAGGGCATGATTATGAGAACAATATAGTCTCGAAACGTCGCCAAATATTTGTTTTTATTTATTGCCTGAACCTCAAGAACCTTACTATACATTATATATATATATATATATATATATATATATATATATATATATATATATATATATATATATATATATATATATATATATACAATGTTAAAATTAATCCTAACCCAAGTATTCGTTTTTTCTTAATTATATGAATGACAAAATTTTTTACTATAATTGTTTACTATATTTTCATTTAATATAAAAATTTCATTTTTCCCAGTAATTAGATGATAGCTGGCAATGTATGAACTTGGCAATATAAAACCAATTAAAGGAGAAAATATTAGAAAAATTACGTGATTCAGTTGCCCTGGTTTATTGTTAGAGGTCGGGAGCCTGTTGCTTGTAGTTTCGGTTAGCACCCGCCGAGGAGAATCGATATTAGGGCACACCTACCCCTCGTTGCCAGGGGTAGCCCCCACCTCGCCTCTGTCTGTGTGTGCGCGCGTGTGTGTGTGTGTTTGTGTGTGTGTGTGTGTGTGTGTGTGTGTGTACGTATGTGTGTGTATATGTGTGTGTGTGTGTGTAGGTGGGTGGGTGTGTATGTGTGTCTGTTGGTGGTCTGGATATTGAGCGCTGCTGTCCACCCCAACTCCCTAATGACCATTACTTCTTGGAAAACAGTCTCAAAGCTGGTCTCTGAATGTTAGGTTTCAGTAAAAAAAAATTAGAATGGGGAATATATCTTGTCTACAATGACATTAGTGTAAATATAATGTTTAAAACAAACATATTCTCGGTCATACTAAATATCGTAAAAGTAATTGTTTTTTCAAGTATTTTTTAGCTGATTTTATAAGATTTTTACAGTGGGAATTCTCATCTGTAAACGGGTACGTCATTTTTGCAGATGGGAAACTTGCCGTGTTTTCGTTGACTTAAAAGAGAGAATGATACGATATATTATACTATTAAAAAAGGTTTGGACATATAATTTTTAATTGAGACGGTGCCGTAAAAGATGTTTTATTGCATGGCAATCGTAAGCATTAGAATAGCACACACACACACACACACACACACACACACACACACACACACACACACACACACACACACACACACACACACACACACACACACACACACACACACGCACACACACATGTTATATTGTTACATTACTTTATCTCTGTAATGAGTGACTCGATAGTCGAGATACACTTTAAACCAGTTTAATATTGTGAGAAATATGTTTTTAAGATATAAAACGAAATTGTATTTTGGAGAAATGAATCATTCGTGTCAGCTTTTTTTTTTTTTCGATTAATCAAACAACTCTCAATGAAAATATATTTATCCAATTAGATAAAGTAACCGAAATTATTAATATATAGCTTACTAAGTAAATATAAAACACACTACCAGTTCCAGGGTAGATAAAATTACATGGCAACGCTTGATTTAATAATTCATCTATTTATCTTCAATTTCAAAAATGCTTACACAATAACTTAACAATTCCGATGAAGAAACTAATTTTTACTTTAAACTATTTTAGTACTGCCATAACCCAAAGTTTGTAATTACTTGAGAACATGATATAATTTCGTGACAAATAAAAGAAATTTTGAAATGAACGAAGAAAGATTGTTCACCAAGTACCATCACAACAAGTAATTTACATCCTCAGCGGTTTGTAGTTTGCTTAACAGACAGCTTATTTATAACCAATACCATTCTAGAAAATTTTTAAAAAATCACTAAATTCTTCCATAACTGAATCCGAAAATAGCCACACAAACTCAAAAAAACTGCATCCGAATGTATATATACATATATACGTATATCTGTTTATTCAAAATTGTTCTTGCACTAGTTTATTTTGAAGATTTATCTTAATTCGAAATATAATAAACTAGAACTTTAGTATCAGAGATAATGTAATAAAACAATTTAGTTGACAAAGAATCAAAGAATTGTGACTAACGTTATTAACTTTCATAAATCAAAACCTTAGAATAGTCGAAAATAACATTAAGTAACAGAAACATTCACACGTATAATTTAGAATTTATGAAATGTATACTTTATTCTATTCTACAAATTAACTGGTATAATGAACTTTGAGTAATGATTAAGAAATTACATAGAGGGTTATTATGTAGCGATTCCAATGTTATAAGTGATGCCTTATACAATGAGGCTATACTTGTGGAGGGGGGGGTTGTCTTATTAATTTAAATAACAATTTATACTAAATAACTTGATTGCAATGTTTCTTTGCATTGTGACCTATTTATTATTTTTTTTCTGGATGCTATAACTGGATACTTGGATGCTAAGCGTTGGTAATGATAATTAAAAGGAAATATAATGTATAAAAGGAATATAATGTTAGATAATAATATTGAAGTGTACCTTGGGTTTCCTCTCGGAGGACATGGTTCCATCTCAGAGTGAGGGGGGACTGAGGAGATGTGGCGAGGAGCAGTGGTGCCAACCTTCCGCCCCCAACTCCCCCCGCCCTAATGAATTAAATATCCCGTATCGACCCTTACCCTTCTTCCCCCTCACTCCCTCTCCCTCTTCATAACCGTCGATTTTCCGCTTTTATATTTATTCTTGCCAAGTATTTTTTTATTATTAATCCTATCATAGCTTCAAAGTGTATTTAGTAGGAAGCGGAAAGCCAACCGTACACTTTTTCATTATTATTTTTTTAAATAATCAACTAATTAATTAATTACAAATATTATATAATGTAATACTAATTAATAAATTATGAATATGTTTTATTTGTTTCGGTTTTTTTGCCGCATAATGTTAATAATCTGTTAGTTTGATTGTTAATAACAGTTTAAATTTATTTCTTAAAGGTAAACTCAGTATGCCTTAATCGTGATGATAACGTTTTTTTTTTAAAATTATTATTTGGTATTGTGATAATTATTTAAAACTAATTTTTTTCCGTAAAATCTTCGAATCTGTAAAAAATGGGAACGTGTGGTGGCGAAGGCATGCTTAATTAAGTTCATTTAAATTGGAAGGCTACGCTGGGCTGGCCCCATGGATATCTCCCGAATGAATAAATCCCTAACCTACACGCCCCCGGCAAAAAAAAAAAAAAAAAAAAAAAAAAAAAAAAAAAAAAAAAAAAAAAAAAAAAAAAAAAAAAAAAAAAAAAAAAAAAAAAAAAAAAAAAAAAAAAAAAAAACTGAAAAAAAAAAAAAAAAAAAAACTGAATATCTCACATGGAGACGTTTTGACTTGTAACTCACAGATATGAATGCCGATTTTTTGTAGGTAGTAGGGACCTATAATAGTGCAAAACTATAGTAATAGCCGCCAATGAACATTGGGAGACGAGAATAAAAATAATATATGAAAATCACTTTTTATTTTTTTTCTCAGCTCTCAGTTAAGATAAAGAAATGATTCTTTCACGTTAAATTGTTGTTTTGTAGGCTATTTGAAATAAAAATACTTTCGGATAGGTAGATAGTTAGGGTAGGCAGTCATAGATACTCTGCAGATCAAAATAAAATTGTTATTTTATTTTAATTATTAAAGCCACTAATACAAATTTTTAGATCATCTAGAATATGCGATATGCGATATCTATATATATGTATTATATGCATATATCTCTCGATACATTATATATATATATATATATATATATATATATATATATATATATATATATATATATATATATATATGCGATATCTATGCATATAAAATTATATGCATAATATATATATGCATATAGACGAAAGCCAAATACTTTCGTTATGCTCTAGACATGAACCGGCTTAAGGGTGCTCTAAAACTCGAAAAAAATGACAAAATTCTAATGAAATCCGCTGTAAATTTGTGGAAAACTTTTTTCATGAAAAACTGACCTCAAATATCGATTTAGTACACCAAAAATCCCTCATATGTTATTTTATATTAAAATCAAAAAATATTGATTTTTTACCACATTCGAGGACGTTAAAATTTTAAAGTTGAGATTTCATCAACAACTTCTTACGGCTATAACAACTGCTGCGTTCAACCGATTACAATAGTAATAGCATTAAAAGAATTAGCGTACATTCTGCTTTATATCCATGCAAAAAGTATTGCTCCAGATTTTAGTTGACAAAACCTGTAGAGAATAAAATATTCCAAAGTCAACTATAATTTGAAATATCTCAATAAGAAGAAATCCTGCGACCTCCGGATTTAGGCAAAACTATACAGTTTCAGAGCTTTTAGATGATCTTGAAATTTGGTTTCAATCGGTGGCGAAATATGTAAGATAGTGTATCCAAAAATCATTTCTTTATCTTGACTTAGAGCTGGGAAAAAAAATAAAACGTGTTTTTCATATTTTAATTTTTTATTGGCTCCCAATGCTCATTGGCGGCTATAACTCTAGTTTTGCACCATTATAGGTCCCTACTACCTACACAAATATCGGCATTCAAATCTGTGTGTTACAAGTCAAAATGTCCCCTTGTCAGGATCTCAAGGAATGAAAGGGATATTCATTTAGTTCCCTTTTGTAACACCTCTTGACAGATTATATATATATATATATAAAATTCTACTATGTTGTTTGTTTATTAGAGCTTTAAGGCGTAAAACCCCCAGGGTCATCAACGCCTAAATTATACTATGTATATGATTATTATTGTGATTTCTCTTTGTGGAAAGCACTTATCCAAATCGTAGTTGAGAGGCCTAATGAAATACTGTTTACTACAATACTTAATAAAATTAATATTACGAAGTAAAGCTAATATTTCCACTATATATTACCATATTCACATAATTGATAACAACAAAGAGAGAAGAACTGTAATATTAATAATAAGGAATAATCAAGTATAAGGAATAATATATAAAGGAATAATATATTTAAAAATAAATATTAGAATGGCTTGGAAATAGCAGAATTAATTCAATATAAAAATGAGTAATTATATAACAAACATAAAAGAAGAGTATTTTAATAAGATGATATATAATATTTTAATAAAATGGAGAATCTCAATATAACTCACATGCATAAAATGATAAAATAAAGACATAAATTATTGATTGTAATGTAAAATTGTTGAATTAATAAAGTGATATTTATGTAGTGTGGACAGTTTTATAACCCTGAAGATGGGAATAAAATCCCGAAACATCTAGAGGAATAATCAAAATAAATGAGGAGTTATGCCACTAAATTAAATTAATATAACCAATCTCCTGGTTATATTAATTTATTATGAAGATTGTGGTGTCAAAAAGTTTGGATCTCATAAAAAGAAGACAAGCTGGCGGAAATATGAATTTTAAGGGGGCAATTAGTAAAAAAAAAAAAAAAATAAACCTGGGAGAAATATTTTAGTTCGAGAAAGCTTTTGGAGTGGGAAGAATGTGTATGCTACAGGAATGTATGTATGCTACTGGAATCACGCAAAGATTGTAGTGAAAAGTAAAAAGGCCAAATTCTAAATCAATTGATGTCTATTATAAAGATAAAAGGAAATTCTGGAGTTCAATGAAGGCATTTGGAAGAATGAATATTAAACCATTCGAGAATAAACAAAATTTGAAGTAAGGAGAAACTATGCCAAGATGAGATTCTCTAAATATGAAGTTCGAAGGAAAGGAATTGGAATTGGATTCTTCAGATGCTTTTCCGGAAAATTAGGGACGAAAAAAGAATTCGAAAAGATTAGGAATATAATGTCATGATCCCAATCGACCAGGCAGGGAGGTAGAGGAATTCTGGCAACAATATTTCAACAGTTGATTACAATAATTCTTGAAAAAAGGCTGCATCAAATGATTGAAGATGAGCTCCAACTGGAATAAGTTGTTTCGGACGTAAAATGCAGACTATAGACCACTTATTCTCCCAGAAAATAATGCTGAAAATGCAAAGAACCGAGAAACATGTTTACTATTTATCATTACATACCTTAATTGTACAGTTAACACCTAGATTTCAGAAAGTTCAATCTTATGAAAATACGTTCCAAGAAATAAATAAAAAAAATAGTACTGAGATGTAACAATACTAAGTAACAATGGAGTTGTTATCAAGTGAATATTCTGCTGCTCAACTGAAACTGATGAAACATTGTTGTAAATCAATCAGTAGCTCCTCCTTCCAAAAAAACAAAAAAACAAAAAATGATCAACTTTGAAATATTCTACATTGAAAAATCAGACTTGATACAAATCAGTGATAGTTAATTATAGCCCACCTTCTAAGAAATAAACAAAGAGATTTTGGGATTTGAGATTATCCAAAGCCTACATCGACTGTAAGTAGAAGAAATTGGAGCAGTTCTTATAAAGCGATTAGTCTTCCTTAAAGCGAAGAATTCTGCTTCCCGTCGTCATCCAGTTTTTTTTTTTTTATTTATTTTTTAATTTAATTTCTTATAATAGAATGAGGATAGAGTGGAAACGTTTGCAGCGATCCGTGAGATTGAGGGATTAAGGGATGAATGATGTCTGCAAAAAAGACATCATGTCCCTTGAAAAGACAGGAGCTATAACGAAATACGGGACTAATAACAGATAACCTCATTCAGTATAATTACTAGCGATTCAAGATTAAAATTTTATATATAAATATAATGTCTTTACACAAATATCTATTTGATCTGTGATTGGAAATTTGTTTGTTCTTTCTTAATGATTTAACGGAATCGTGAATGGGCTTTAAAAAAAAGCATTATTTTATGGTATATGGTTTGGCCTGTATTCTTTATCTCCTTACAACTGTCAGAAACCTCATTTAGCAAGCTTTCCACTTGTATTTTCATCTGACACTGTGATATATATATATATATATATATATATATATATATATATATATATATATATATATATATATATATATATGGGTCTAAATATTATAATTTTATTAATAAATCCAATTAGTATCTTAATAAATTTATTTAATTAATGAGTTATTTTAAATATTCTTTATTCTTTCTTAACCACTCGAAGGATTCGTTAATGGACCTTAAAAAAAAAAGAAAAAAATTTGAAATTTCGGCGCCTATAATTTGCCCTACATTTTTTATCGTTTCCTAACATCCTTTACATTAAAATATAAAATTGATCCACCAGTTTTTTTGTAAAGACACATCCCTTTACTTCTTATAACTTGGGGTAGACTGCCTCCCCTTGCTACGCCTTTGGAAGAACCATTTGAATCTTTGATATTGAGAATGCATATTTTATAGTCTAATAGTAATATTCCTTAAATAAAAGCTCAGACTCAGTTAGCAGTTAGCAGTTAGCAGTTAGCAGTCAGCAGTCAGCAGTTAGCAGTTAGCAGTTAGCAGTTAGCAGTTAGCAGTAACAATTTCATATCGACGATGAATTATATCATTATTATTATTCCCAAGGTCAAGGCTACCCATCGGTTACACTTTCATAATATTTCCCCTACCGTATGTATTGTACAATATATATCTGTGTGTGTGGGAAATTTTATCTTATTCTTTCTGCTGGAGGAATGTATTTTTTTTATTTATTTAATTTTAAACCATTCAATTTGCAATAAGCTGCTTGTCATTTTCTTTTTCCGTATTTTATTTTTCTGACATCACAAATGTATAAATAACATGGATGTACTCATAGTAAATACATTATCGCCACAGCATGAAATCCTGATTGTATTTTATGTATTCATGTATCATGGGCCAATATTAGACGATTTGAAAAGATCTGAGTAAATATTTTGTCATAGAGTTGATTAGTGAAAGGAGCCCAGAATTTTCTGAATTTAACTAATCGCCTTTTTCATGAGTAGGATAATCAGCGACCACTGCTTTCGGATTTCTTCCATGTATAAAACTTTGATGTAAAAAAAAAATGGATGTAAATTTTCCAATGAGGAAGCACTTTTTAAAGTGCATAAATGAAGTCAAGTCTGGATTTCTTCATCGGATGTCATTGAGTAAATCAATGGATGCAGAATTGCGGAAAAGAATTAGTAGGAAAAATCCGGAGACAATTTTTACCATTTTTATGGATCTATTGGAGTAAGATCTTGACTCTATGGTTGTTTTCCCAAATTGTCTTGCCTGGCTTAGAAAATCTATTTTGTTCCTAAAGAATAATTTATTTATTTTTTAAAATTAATGATACGCAGGTGTTTCGTTATCAGTATTTATACAAATGACTTATTTTTTTTTTTTTTTTGGGGGGAGGGGAAAATTGTCCTCTGTGTGTGTAATACGAAACTATAATGAGATGCTACTGTTCTATTCCTGTATTAATTTCAGACAAATCCATCAACATATTATAAAACAAGAAACTTATAAATGTGGAAAGCAGCATTTAATATAAAAACAGATCATCCAGTATGAAACCACATACAATGTTACTGGTGGATATGGTATCGACTAACTAAATTCTAACAATTAGAACTAGTCTAACAATTAGTTAGTCGATACTATATCCACCAATAACACTGCAAGCAGTTTCACACTCCTCCATACTCCGCAACTACATATATCATGATTGTGAGAACAATATAGTCTCGAAACGTCACCAAAATAGTTGTTTTTATTTATTGACTGAACCTCAAGAACCTTACTAAACATTTAATAGTAACAGTCAAGGAATTTATCCATGTATGTGTGTGTGTGTGTGTGTGTGTGTGTAAATGTAACTGAATTTGAAGGAAATCACTGTCAAATAATTGTTCTGGTAAATACGTCTGACTGTGAAATTTGAATAGGTTGTGGAATATATGAGTTTTGAATAAGCTGAGGAAAGGGTTATGTTTGATTTTAAGAAGTAGTGTGTTGCAGGTGTGAGAGGGATTGGTGGAAAAGAGAAGGAATGAATGTATTAATAAAAGGGTTTATTCCGACATAATGCTCTTCCCCCTCTTTAGGGAGAGACAAGTTTATTTTTAAAACACCCTCATTCAAGAAAGTAATAAAACTTTTACTAGAATCAATGGAAGGGGAGATATATCCTAGATATCCTAGATATCCTAGATATCCTAGATATGGGGCTAGTACCGAACCCTTCATTCCTTCTAGTATACTAGGGTTTTTGTTTTAATTGTGCGTTTGGTTTTTAAATAAGACCGTTTCATCTTCCGTCTATAATATAATGAGCTAAGAGGTCAAAATTGGTGGAATTTCGTTTTATAAATTAATGCATGTGCGTTTCTTAAAAATAGGGAATTGACTCTTTTAAAAACTACACCAATGATGAAATGACGCTGATGAATGACTTACTGATAGAGAACATTTTTTTCAGGTGCATGTTTACTATGTCTCATTGCATACCTTAATTGTACAGTTAATACCTAGATTTATTATTATTATTTATTATTATAAAATTTATTTTTTGATTCATTCATTCATTCATTTCAGGAAGTTCAATGTTATAAAAATACGTTTCAAGAAATAAATTTAAAAAATAGTACTGAGATGTAAACAAAGCGATTTTGGCTATTATCTAAAGCCTACATCGACTATAAACTTTATAGATAATAAAGCATCGTTTTATTCTTATTACCGCAATTAATGCACAAAGGTTGGCCGCGCACTCAGAAGACATCTCTACTGGTACAATCATCAACCGATCTGATTATTTGCATTCAGCGAAACTTGGATGGAAAATTCCATGTCAGTGAATGTGCTGATCTGAGATCTTATTGAAATACCGCTAGGAACAGAGAAATTGCAACTACATCATCCGTAGCTGTATCATCATCAAATCACAAAGCCGGTGGAGTCGCCATATATCGCAACATTAATAACTTCACTAATTGTAATAGAGTTAACATTGGCATTTCGGAAATTTATTTGGGAATGAAAGATGCAAAACCTGGTGATGTCTGTCTAATAAAGACCAAAGGCATCTTCAAATTAGCACTCGGGTGTATGTATATCCATCCGGGCAAAGCGTTAGCAGAAATTAAAATCTTTATGTTACGATCGTTGTTAAAATATTCCAAAAACATCGCTAAAATTATACCTTATTACAAGCCTGATCTTACTAGACCAGTTATGATAGTTGGAGACAGTGGCGCAACCAGGATTACTATATATATATATATAAACCCAGATAGTAATCCTGGTTGCGCCATCGTCTCCAACTATCATAACTGGTCTAGTAAGATCTAGATATATATTATATATATATATATATATATATATATATATATATATATATATATAGAGAGAGAGAGAGAGAGAGAGAGAGGAAGATATTTTTTTATGTTTTAGTTAAACTAAAACAAGGAATGGGTGGTGTTCGAGACTACATAAAGTAAAATCATAGTTATCGACTAAAAAAAATTAGTCGTTTCAGTCGTCTGAGGGGGGGGGGGCTTCAGCCCCCAAGCTCCCCCCTTGGTTGCTCCAGTGGTTGGAGACTTTAATGTTGATGTCCCAGAAAATTGCTCATTGCCCGACTTCGTGCTAGGCAATTTCTATTTGTCTTATATTGAAACTTCAACAACGTTAGGTAATATCTGTATTGATTTAACGTTTGTTAGAAATCTCGATGTATCTTGTAAGCCATTTGTGTTTTACATTTCGTATCACAGACTTATAATTAATAAAGTTATATTGTAACACAATAATTATTTGCTTTCTTGCTTGAATTCTGAAACAGCCACATGGCATGAGGATTGAGTGGAAACGTTTGCAGCGATCCGTGAGATTGAGGGATTAGGGAATAAATGATTTCTGCAAAAAAGAGAAAAGACAGGAGCTATAATGAAATATGGGCTTCTTGATGAAGGAGGTCCGAGAGACTCGCTACTTCTCTGTTTTCTGACATAGAATTAAATTTGTTAAAAGACAAAAATTACGATCACTTCTGAAATAATTAACTATAACTTTATGAATGCGATTATGGCATCAATGCGTCATCTTTCAAGAAACAAAATCAGAAGAAAGAGAAACTATTGCATTACGTAGTTCTTTTAATTTACTAGGACCAACAGCAGTGTATCATTGATTAAGATGAATAATGCCCGAAGAACCAGTTGAGAATATGAATGACTGCTTTGTAGTGGTTGGACTAGAACAAGCTCTTGCCAAAAGGAAGGGATATCATTTCATCCAAATTAATAGAGTTTAAAGAAGAGAGAATAGGAAAGGATTCGTCAGATGCTTTCAGAATTCAGAAAAGATAATATCAAAAGTATGATAATACTACGTTATAGCGAATAAGAGGACAGATGAGAGGGAGAGTGATTGTCACAGTTGTCGGCCTATCTATCTCTCACCAGTAGTGAATGAGATGTTTCCACGAGTTTTTGAATGAATACTTCACTAATTGATTAATAAACTCAAACAGGAATGAGCTGCTTTCCGACCTGAAAGACAGATCAGGGAACATCTGTTCTTCGAGAAAATGGTTTGGAAAAAGGCCAAGGATCGAGGGGAGAATGCGTCATTTGGTTTTTTTGATCTGAAGGTAAGTCTTGATTTCGACACACGTGATGAGTTTTGGGATGCACTGCGCAGGATAAAGATTCCTCTAAATCTGATATCCTCTAATGTGAGCGTACAAGGATCCCAAGTATGTGGTCCACCTCAGTATAAAGGAATACAAAATTCATGGACGAAATTTTCAATATATACAAGCAAAGAACCGGGGTTCCGATTCTAGCACAGCCATTTTTATTTTCAGATGATAGAGTGATATAAGTTGACTCTTAAAATGAAAACATACAGATAGGATTTGAAAAACACAAGAGAAATAAAAAGAAGAGTATTACACTTTAATTTCTAAAATGAAAAAAAAAAATTAATAGATATTATTTTGCTGCTCTTTTTTTAATTTAATTTAGTTTATTAGTTCAATTTATAAAATATGAAAAGAGCCTTTAGAAAAGATAACCTCATTGAGTATTGAGTATTGAGTATTGAGTATGATTACCAACGCTTCAAGATTAAAATATTATATTTTTTAATACATTTTTTTACACAAATATCTATTTAATCTGGGATTGGAAGTTTGTTTGTTCTTTCTTAATGATTTAAAAGAATCGTAAATGGGCTTAATAAGAGCATTATTTTAGGGTCTATGGTTTGGCCTGGTTTCTTTATCTCCTCTTAACATCATTTACGATAAAATGTAAAAATAATACATGATGAATTTGAAAAGGCAAATCCCTAAAGCAAGCACAAACCTTTATATGCTATCAAGGCTGTTGGTAAGATTATGAACACTTAAACCTTAAAACATTATTTGTTTTAATAAGTGTTTTTATAGATTCATATAATATAACTGGGATTTTAAATTTTATTTGTTCTTTCTTTATCAATCCAAGGATTCGTTGGAAATCGTGGGCTAGTAAAAACATCAAACTATCTAGGTCTATTATTATTATTATTATCGTTACATCCCTGTTGTTGAGAGAGCGTTGGAACTTGACATCTATGATGGTTACTTTTCCCTATTTTTCCTTCGCTCTTCCCAAATTCTCTTCATTAATTTACTATGCTTTTGTTTGCGCTCTGTTGTCCATGCTCTTCCCGTGGTTCTCTGTGGGTGACATTCAAATTTTATTTTTGCGATAGAAATCTTGAATTTTGTACGGTCCTTAATGTCATTTTCACTTATTTTCATCTGTTTCTGGTCTTCTAATGTTTCATTGATCCACTAGGTCTTGTTTTTACTGGAGCAGGCTATGGAGAAAATTTTCTTTGTGATTCGATCGGAACCCATCCGGTACAAATGTCCGTAGAAAAATTGCTCTCCTTTTTCTGATGGTGTCAGTAATTGTGTTAGAATATTTGTAAAGTTCTGAAGTGGCTCTTTTAATCCAGATTCCATCCCGATTCACGGGGCCAAACATCTTCCTGAGGATCTTCCGTTCTTGTTTTTCAATGTCTTTTATTTTGGTGTGTCCACGAAGTACTGTAGTTTCAGCTGCATATAAGGCTTCCGGGAGCACGACTGTGCTGTAGTGCCGCATTTTCGCATTGATCGATATTGCTTTTTTGTTGTAGTGATTCCACGTAAGTTTGTATGCTCTCTGTAGTTTCTTCAACCTGTCTTCATTAGAAATCTGGTTCAGTCCAGATGGTTGAATAATCTCTCCTAGGTATTCAAATTGGGAGGTTTGTGTAATTTTTCCGTATTTGGTTTCTAGGGGGGCTTTAGGGGGGAAATCTTTCAAGATAGTGGGTTTTCTCGTACGATAATTGGAGGCCTGTGTTAGACGCAATTTCATGCAGTCTTTCCAGTGCTGCCTGTGCCTCCTTTCTGTCATTAGTGAAAATTGCTAAATCATCAACAAAAGCCAGTCATTTAATTTGAATCCTGTTTTCTTTTTTGATTCCTAGTTGAATCCCATTGATGTTGTGTTCCCAAATTCTGTTTCTAGGCCTATTTTCATTTAATTAAACAAATAACTGCTATTTTAATTATATTAATTATTTTTTAATCATTACAAGAAAATAAAATCAACATTTTGAGGCCATTGGTTCAACCTCTCTCTCCCCCCCCCCCCCCCCCCGCTTCGCCACTGATGATTCATTAAGCAATGACGGCTTACTCAAAATGCACTCCCTCCACTTCCAATTTATTTCAACCTCCTCTCTCCAAACTCAGGAAATTTTTCGATTGTTTTGTTCTAATCTACAGCGGTAATAAACCATATAATTAGAACGATTTTTTTTTTCACCGCTAATAGCAACTAATATCCGTCATAATTCTTAATAACTTTGTTACATTATTTTTTTATTTTTTCATTATTTTTTTTCATTTTTTTTTTTTTTTTTTTTTAAAATATGAAAAAAACAATGTAAAAGTAAAGCATTAAAGATCCCAACTATGATTAAAAAAAAAAAAGTTAGAAGAATTATATTTATTAAAAAAGTTAGGAAATACTTTAATAAACATTATAAAACAACTCACCCTAGGGTCGGGAATCCTGATAAGGACATGTTCGTCGATAGATGTTGGAGAGTCTACATTCTCCTCTTCGGTGGTGGATCCCGCTGGGTAAATATTATCCTCCGGACTCCCGGGGGCCGGTGGTGTGCAAGCTGGTACTGACAATCGGATGACACAAGACCTTGTGGTGAGGTTGATGGGGAGGTACTCTTCCCCTCTGATCCTCTTCGGGGTAGAGGACGAGCACTCGGAGTCCACCCGTCGGCGGCAGTCGGCACAACCGAGGAGGAACCTGGTCACTGCCTCGCGAGGAAGGAACGCGAACCTCTCCGACACCTTTAACAAACAAAGGCTGCAATATTTTTTAACAATAAAACAACTTCTTGAGAAACTATTTTTATAATAAAATTTCACATAAACTTTTTACACACATTGTATTAACAACGACAAACATATCAGAACACATGGCAAAGTCTGAAGAATTTATATTTAAAATTCAATTAAAAATTATTTTAAAATATTTTATAGTAAATTTAAATAGAAAAATTAATGGAAATAACTTACAGCTCTGTAGGTTCTTTTCTGACCAGCGTGGTTACCATATTTTGCTCCCTGGCCTACGTGAATGCCGTAAATAATGTTATAGAAATCCTCCACTACAGCTACTCTTCGCAATGGCCCTCCCTGAAGTAGATAACATTTTAAAGATATATGGCACTTAATGCAGCAGTATCTTAAAGGGACTATTTTTCATAGACACAGCAAACTTACCAGGATGATTGATAATCCTCTCTCTCTCTCCCTCTCTCTCTCTCTCTCTCTCTCTCTCTCTCTCTCTCTCTCTCTCTCTCTCTCCCTCCCTCCCTCCCTCCCCTCCCTCCCTCCCTCCCTCCCTCCCCCTCTCTCTCCCTCTCTCTCCTCTCTCTCTCTCTCTCTCTCCTCTCTCTCTCTCTGGACGCGTATGGAGAAGATGGAAACTTTCTAGAAAAATGATTGGATGAGGTAGGCCAATCAAATAGCATTTGTGCTGAGAGTTTCAATTGCCTCCGTGCGTCATGCAGGTTTCCTGAGCCGTGGAACCGAGCGATTATCGTGACCATTCCTAAACAAAACTGCTAAGCCTATTAAACACCTCTTAGACTATAGGCCAATAGCTATTCTCCCTGTTTTGTCAAAAAATGTTAGAAAGAAATAGGGGAGAGGGACTGAGGAGATTCCTTGAAGGGAATGCAATGCTCTCTCCTATCTCATCAGGTTTCAGAACAGGGGACGGAGCACAGCTGCACGGCCCTTCATACAATATTTGCTGACTTGGCGTAAAAAATATGGCCTGAGCGCCAAGATTTTCTTATTTTCGTTTCCGTGGACTTTTCGCGGTGGCGTTGGACACAGTAGATTCACAAAATGATTCTGAGGAAATGGGTAGCGGTGGGGCGTGAGAGCAGTATTGGGATGGTTGATTCCTATTTGAGGGGTCGGACCCCAACGAGTAAGGAAGTGGGGGGGACTTTTCTGAAGCGGTGGAGATTGATACTGGTGTACCTCAAGAGTTCACGTACTCGGTCCACTAGTGTTCCTTGCTTATATCAATGAGTTAGATGGATGCCTAAAGCACTTGCAAAGTCCATATGGTTGATGATGTAACGTTGTTATATGGGCAATCGGCATTTCCGGAAGACGTTTTGTCGCGGCAATGGAAGCGAGTAAAGAGGATCTCAATGCCCTCCAGATCTGGTCTCTCTCCAACAGACTGTTCCTCACACTCAAAAAAAGTCCTGCGGGCTGTAATGGGGGAGTCCGAAAGATCCTTGCCACAACCGAAAGGATGGGTCGCCGTTGGCGTCTTTGAGAGTTTAATGACCAAGGATGAATTTCCCCGGAACAGGATAAAATTAAGGGAAGGCTAGGTGTAGTAGGTAAAATGGGTCAGTATCATGGATGACCAATGCCAGTGTTGTTGTAGGCGGGGTTCACAACGTTAATGCACTCCCTCTCGAGGTGGAAAACGCTCTCTCTCTCTCTCTCTCTCTCTCTCTCTCTCTCTCTCTCTCTCTCTCTCTCTCTCTCTCTCTCTCTCTCTCTCTCTCTCTCTCTCTCTCTCTCTCTCTCTCTCTCTCTCTCTCTCTCTCTCTCTCTCACTCACTCACTCTCTCTCTCTCTGTCTCTGTCTCTCTCTCTCTCACTCTATCTCTCTCTCTCTCACTCTCTCTCTCTCTCATTTCTGACGAATGACCAAGTGACGGTTCCTTGGTTGAATGCACAGTTGCCCAGACATATAAATGAGCTTATGTTTAGAAATTAGCTTAACAGTTTTTTTTATTCTCAGATAAATTTAAATCATTTCAAAAATCTGTGATTGTTCTATGTATAAAATGGTTTGTTTCGTGGCCATTTATTTAGATTACTACATAAAACGAGTTTGACTACTGTAAATAGGAATGTTGTGAGGATAAACTAGAGAAGCGGAGAAGTAGGGAGTAGCAGGTCCCACGGTCCGGAGGCTGGAGTGAGAGAGCTGGAGAGACCTCGGACCTCGCGACCTTTCTCAGCCAAAGGGTTCCTCCCTCCTCCCTCCTCCCTCCTCCCTCATCCCTCCTCACTCGGCCAACAGGCTAGTTCCATCACTCTCATTAATTTAACAATAACAATTATATTTTCAAAGGGGTATAGAAATGTTAACAACTTTTACCTATATTTGGATCGATGTCCCATTATCTAGCGCTGTTACTATTATCCTCCCCTACAGTAATATTAACCACCCGAAATACAACAAGAAGACCACAACAGAAATGTTTTCCTAACCAAAATATCCAATCTGAAATTATCAGGAATCAGTATCTCTCACACACTCCTCTTTCCCTCCCTCACTCTCTCTCTCTCTCACTCTCTCTCTCTCTCTCTCTCTCTCTCTCTCTCTCTCTCTCTCTCTCTCTCTCTCTCTCTCTCTCTCTCTCTCTCTCTCTCTCTCTCTCTCTCTCTCTCTATATATATATATATATATATATATATATATATATATATATATATATATATATATATATATTGTGGGGTTGCATACATATGTGAATATACGTACATTTTGATAAATTTGGAATGATCCTACCTGCCAATGTAGCTACTGTAAAGCCTAAAAGATATTCAATAATTTATATTCAAAAGAAAATGGCCACTTTATCAATTTATATAATTGTGTACTAAATCTATACGTTATTCTTAATTTGCTTATACAGTTATTTTAATTTCTAATAACAAATATTATTTATTGATCAGCACATAGACATTAATTTTAAATATTAATAAATTTATTGCCTTAAACATATTTTTTTAGATATTTGATTTAATAAAAAATACACTTTTTAATTAAAATCTGGATATTTCAATCGTTTTAGCTGCAATTGTTTTCGTAATATTTTCTTATTAATAATGATAATAATAAATAAAAATAAATAGAAGAATAACGAATAATTCTCTCAAGTTGAGATGGATATTATTATGTGCAAACGACTAATGTTATTGGTGAGTGTATCATTTTAACAATAACTCCTTCCACTATTGAATATTGAGTAAAGTGTGCCTGAATGGCACTAATTGATAGATCTCGATAATCGTTTTTGATTTAAAGAAAAAATGACTGACCGTAGATGCAGGTACGTAGAGCTGGTTGTCAACGAGCCGAAATCCCTTGCTCTTTACCCAAAAACGAAACTTGGACGACTCGGCAGATCTCGCTATTTCACCACGAACACTGCTCACTATCTTCTTGTACTTGTGGAGCCTGATGGTCTTCGACTTGGTTCCTGATCGAAAAAGAAATAAGTAAAAGTGAACATGTCACCATTGGCATGTAATTATAAAATCGCAATGAGTTTCTACCACTCGTAAAAGGAAAATACAGAATAATGAAAGTTTAATTTAGCCTTGTCTTCACTAAATTGCCTTTAAAACTAAATACATTTTATTCAATCTCATATTTGGAAATTCTAAGAGGTTTTGATCTCGATTTGTTTCCTTGTCAAACATGACATTTACCTCTCGTTTGTCTGCAGTTACTTTTTCCCAAGAAATATGAAGATGGTGGAATAAAAACATGGTAAAGATTGGTCCGGTAATTTTGGCGGTTAGTGATCAAAAACGAAAAATGGCTTATTATTAGGCTCGTTATTATGTAAAATTACAGATAAAATATAAAAGGATGATTTATATTACACTACCTTCACCGTAGTTACGAAGGCACCACTCCTGGAAGCTGTCATATTCCTTAGTCCTTTCCTCATCCATTCCAAGCTTTTGCTGAACTAAGGCTAAAAAAAAAATTGATTAACTGTCGTAAGAATTGCTAATCTATAATAAAAATATAGCAACAAAAGACTTATATTAAGTAACATCAGTGTTTATGTGAGCACTATTCTTAATAATAATTCTTATTTTCTTAATTAAGAAAGATTTATAAATTTATATGGATATATAATAAATAATTGTTATTAGAAATATGTAATAAAAAATGTGCAAAAGTAGTTAGATTGTGAATTATGATGAGAATCTAAAGATAACACAGATACAAGGTAGTCCGACCATCGAACTGTGAGTAGGTCTCAGAGATTTCTCTTATAAAAGGGTCGCCATTTTGGTAGGCGTGGCCTACCATCCTCACATCCCTGAGAAGTGTGGTGGGGGGGGGGGGGGGGGGGGGGGTGAAATAGGGTAAAAAGAAAAGGGTCAGCGGTGAACCGGTCTTTTAATATTCTTGATAAGATCACCCCAGTTTTATTAACCTTCGCTTAAACACGTGTTTTTATTCAAACAATAAACAACTGTTACTATCCATATTTATATACATACATGTATAGGTTCGTATGAATGTATATATGTATATTGGTTTGGGATTAGGGCATTCGTTTTTAATTATACACACCATGATGACATCAAGTTTCTTTTTTCCTATTAAAAATTCTCTTTTTATTTAAAAGAATCATTTTCCATGAAAAATCATAGCAATGTCATCTAAATTGGTTAAAAACTATTAGTTATATAAATTCTTTAATAGGAGCACGTTATATCTATCATTAAGGGCTATAAGTTCTCTGGTGTGAGCACTCACTGTTATGCCCCCATTACAAATTGTTTGTAATTTATTTTGCCATTTCCATAACAGAGAAAACTAAATGCACAATGTTTCTAATCTTTAAGGGAAAGAAGATTTTTCATGAAAGATTGGGAAAGAATCTTTTTAATTAAATTACTGCATTAATTGATTTAACAGTTTGTAAGACCACAAAAAAAAAAACAACAACTTAAAATTGAAGTCAATTCACTGGCTCAAAGTAAAAAGTAAATGAATCAGATTTCAATTTTGTTGGTAGGTTATCATTAATAAATTTTAATATGTAATATATTCATTCATATTTAGGAATACTACACACTTCCACCATTTGGCTAATGCTATTAGTCCAGGAGCCCGCCACATGGAAATTTAATTGGAAAGACATGAATTTGTTTCCTAACCCATTTTATAGTATCATCCGCCTTGAAATGATATATGTATAGACCTCAATATGGCAGCCTGTATCCGTCGGAACGCGGTGTGGCGAACGCCTAAAATCGCACAAAATGGCAAAAAATAATTGGAAAGGTATGTTCTTGAGTTTGATCTCATTTTTTAGTGTATCCTATTCTAAGCTAAAGGGATCTGGCAGCCGAAAGCCGTCGGAAACATGCCGCCAGACCGGCTTTTATGTCGTGGAAAACTGACACGAAAAGTGAAAAAAAAAAAATTTACCCACCATTTTTTAATATGTTGTTACAACTCATAAGAGTAGTTAAAATACAAGTTTCCAACCCTCGAAACTAAAAGGATTTTTCGTAATACTCGAAAAACCGCGAAATGTTTGCACTATTTTAATTTTTTCGCTTATATCTCGTAAAATATGAAACTTTGCTGGACTTAGCATATTTGCAATTAAAAAAGCTTTGAATTTATGTCAATTAAAGCCTAATTGAATATTTGTAAATTCATTTATTGCGGAGATATAGCTCTCCGAATATGGTGAGTTTCCACAAAATATGAAATTTTTCTGTTAAGAGTCAAGTTCTCGGCCGGATACTGATGAAAGTACTGGGTTTTACAAAAACACCTTTAGGAAAAAATTTAAAGGAAATTTAATTAGCTTTAATTTGAGTTCTAAAAGATGCCCGTAAATATAATAGTTTTCTAAGAAAGAGGAAAACATTGGAAATTAGGTAATTCGGGTTTTGAGAGAAAATCATATATACTGGTTTGACAAGTATGTGAGCCAGTAGGAACCAACCTATTTCATTTTCAATTTATTAATATATATGTATTTAAGTATCTATTATTTTATTTAAAAAGATGTATCAGTACCAGAAATTTCGCTGTGAGGAAAGTTCCGCTTTACGGTTCTCCATGAACACGCGTTTGTTGGTACTCTTTTAGGTATAACTCCGAAACTATTTGTCCAATTTGAAATTTGTTTTTTTCCATTTGAAAGCTGGTCAAATTTGCTGTTAACTTATGATCAAATTCCGTTGAAACTGCTATAAAATCCAACATTTTTCGCTATAACTCCAAAAATATTTGTCCGATCCTAAATTCCTTTTTTTCATATCAATGCTCATTACATTTACTATCAGATCCAATATATGAAGTTCCCATTAAGTTCCGTAAAATACCCAAGCTATCACGCTAAATGTTCCAGTTTTGGCAAAATATGTCGATGTTGATATGTTCAGCGAGCTGGGATAAGTATTTTAAAGAATGTAATCGGAACTTCATATATTGGATAAAAGAGAATATTTTTCGAGTTACTGACAGCCTTAATTATTGCACAGAGTGATCAGAAGTTGGAGCAATAGGGTGTGTCAGTGCCAACGAGCCCGTGGCAGTCAGATGTCGCCCGCGGTGTCCTATTCCAAACAGAACTGGATTCTCTAAGCTTCAAAAATGTCAAAACGTTGTCGTTTTATTAAAAATTATAATCCTAGCATTTGATACCCAACCTTACAACATAATGAAATTCAAGAGTCGATTTCTGTCTTAACTGTTATTTCTAATTTAAAAATACTTATATGCCTTTTATTCTAGCTTCTTTTCCAACATTAGAATAAGCAATTAGGTTTCTAATTATGTATTAGAATAAAATGTAGTTTTAAAAACATGTTAATTTATTTTTTTCAAAAATTCTTTATTCTACTTATTTCCAACGGCTACTGTCTTATTCATCACTCAGAGATCTTAAAATATGATTCTGTAAACCATAACAATCCAAACTCCCTCACAAGGAAAATTCAACTACATATTACTAATTATATTCCTGCAAGAACAAAATGTAGAAACGAACCTGTTGAAACAAGTTTATATTTATATCTCAAACTACCTTCTCTTCAAATCAAATCACATTGTTGTTTTTCAAGAAAATTAAATTCGTTGAAATTTAATTAGAGCTACCTATTTTAAATAGTCCCTACGATATAGTTCTAAACACTGCCATTTTCTCCCATAAATCACCATTTTGAGAATGACTTGCATTTTCTGGCATATCGTAATATATAATTTATAACTTTATTCAAAATATGAAATCTCAAAGGAAAAAGAGGGATGCGGGAAGGCGTCTTTGCAGGTTCTATTATTGCAAACATTGGAACCTGCTGAGTTTGAAAATATGAATTTTACTCATGTTGGCTTTAACCTCCCAGCATTTCCAGTTTGTTCAGGGTCGCTCCTTTAGCATGATATACAGTAGTTCCCTAATCCAAACCACCTCTTAAGCTCGATCCACGTGCAACGACCGTTTATGCAAATATCTGACCGAAAAAACTTAACATTCCGCTGAAATTGGATTCAAAGGATTGATATGAAGAGCATTAATATGTGGACAAAGCTGAGACAAATGGTTGTGAGTGGTGAAATCACTCTACACCATCTAGTTTTCTTATTTTTTCGTTCATGTACAGACACATTTACTCTCATTCAGATCTTTGTTATTGTTCATAAGGTTTTCAGTAGTTTTGGTGGCAGATAAAAAGTCATGAGAACTATGACGCTTTGGTGAACAAATACAGATTGTAGTTAGGATTGATGAATCAATTGCCACTTCTATTGGAACACTATTTTCGAATGCTAAACATTCATCTTCAGTTCTAAAACATACAAAATTTTCAAACATCATTTGTAAGTTAGTATAATTAGTATATTGTATAGTTCGTATCATTTTCAAAATAAAACATTTGTATGTTACAGAACTGAAGATGAATGTTTAGCATCCGAAACCAGTTTTCTAATAAAACAATCCCAATAGAAGTGGCAATTAATTCATCAATCCTAATTGTATTGATCCTTCTATACCATCATGGTGTATCTCAAGAGATTGTTGTAGCGACGAAGAGAAAGCGGAAGGTTCAGGGATGAGTGGCTGCGATACACGATACACGATATATCCGAATATCGATACTTTTGATTTGATATTCCGATGTTTTTTTCTATATATCGATACGTAGCCTACTATATATCGTTTTCTCTAAATTATAAAAGTACAACATACAACTATATATATTTATGAAAAATTAACTAATCTTTTTAAGATTGATTAAAACGTTTAATGTTTTTAATACAACTTTTCACCAATTTTATGTAGGTTGGCTAGAAAATATTTTGCGCCTCTTTCCACCTGAGTGCCAAGACAGAAGGATTATTCTATAGAGCTGGGCGAACCTTCACCCACAAGGAATAAATTAAGTGGAAAAACTTTGAGATTGTTACTTTTTCTACAAGCCAAGTATTTGAAATAGGAACACTATTCCTATTTAAGCTGTGAAATAAATCAAGGTAACGACATGGAACCACTCCTCCCGCCCCAAATATCTTTATATACCAAAATACATTACATTCAACGTTGATTTAATGTTGAAAGTAATACATCTAAGTTCTGGTAAAAGTTCTCACGTTAAGAAGTAAAAATAAGAAAATGTCTTCTGATAAACTATCTCACATTTTTTTAAACAGGCGTTTTTGATTGAAAAATTATTACCTTGAGGCTGTGAGTAATATACAAGTCAAATATCTCCATTCGCACAATATGCACAATGCAAAATTTCTCACATTAGGGAAGTCTAAATAACAAAATATCGATATAAAAAACACAAAATTCATGTTGAAAGTCATATTGTTAGCTTATGTTACACTTTCTCACATTAGGGAAAAGGAAATAAGAAAATAACAATATGTTAAACACTACGTCCATTTGGAATCTGATGTTTACTTCTGCAACACATTTGGAAAGTTGAAATAAGAAAATATCAATACAACCCACTTAAAAGTATAAATGGAAGTTTACATGATTACAGGAAACAAATAGCTATCGATAACTGTAAAAACTCAAAACAACGGAATCCATCTGCAAGAGTGATGTGGGTCTGACGAGTTTGGTGGAGCAGTCCTCGCATGTATCTTCCTACCTAAATTAACTACAACGATAAAATAAACGGAAAAATCCTTGCAACAAAAAAAATTACGATATATCGATTTTCGCTCATGTTTCCTGTATCGATAGTCGGAGCTTAATGAATCATCGAATATACATTTTTTTTACTGCGATATCCATCTCTAGGAAGGTCTAAAGAAAAAAAGTGTTTTGATTCCCTTTGAACTGAAAAGGGATGACATATAGTTTGCTTTTTGATCGAATTTCGATCAGGAAACAGATGGAATAAACAAATGCCATGGGTGAAAATCCTCATGAAATAATATCCATACCAGATTAGATAAATATTTTTGACAAAATCTATAATCTATGACTTTGACTACAATAATAAATATATATATATATATATATATATATATATATATATATATATATATATATATATATATATAAATTCCTTACCGGATTAACAAAAAAAAAATACAGCAAACTGTATTATAATATAATTATAACAACTGTTAAATAATATCAAAAGGGACGAGTTTGCTAAAATGTTTTTTTATACATCATATAAATTATGTAGTTTCTTTCCATTTCCCCAAAAGCCATTTTCAAATGGATATAAAGGAATGTGTAGGACATGGCACAATGAGTATTAAGTATTACTATTATTTGATTTGAATTAGTTCACTTTTTCGAGGGAGACGAACTTTGAACATCAATAGAGCAGGACCTTTTCCTTGATAAATCCCAAAAGATCGATTGAAAAAAATTGCGTGTGACCAGACTCGGTTTTAGCAGTCTTTGCCTGCACTACATTGGAGAAAGGTGTTTCATTCCTACTTTTTTTAGGGATTCTGACTCTAGACCGTTCCACCCGTCGGTTTTTCAGCGTCACATCTAAGGCATGTTGAACTTGGTTCTTGGTCATAGCCCTACTGTGTCTGGAACGGACTGTGTAATATACATAATGCCGTAACGTATCCAGTGCCTCACCTTTAATTCCAGTATGGAGAGAAGTTATGAATTAGTATTAATTGAAGTATTTCAAAATATTGAAGAATATGATACAACTATCTCGTGGATAGCGACAAGGTCATCCCAGTTTCTTTGATAAGATAAAATTATCCTTGGAATCTACTCCCATGAAATATTTCATCTGAAGGAGCCATCTAAAACACAAACTAGTCTCACTTTGCGGAGAACAGTTAGTGATACGCAGAAAAAAAGCGATGGTTTTAAATGTCTTGGGAAACAGGGTAAGTTAAACTAAAGAAATTATTATTATTCTTTGTTTATATTAAGCTGTTATAGAAAAACAAAATGTTTTATTGAAAAAAGTATGTTTGAATAAATAAGAAAAAATTTATTTCATTAAGTAGAAAAATAAAAAGGAAACAAATTTTATTCTGTGGCAGCAAAAAATAAAATAAAGGTAGAATATATAAAGGAATGAGATGGGCTGCCGTTGAGAAGAGCGGCTCCTTCCTGAGGGAGGGGGGGGGGGGATCATCCTCATCAATATTCCTTATTCCCCTTCAATGAGGCCCCTTAAATGAAGACACTTTTTATATTTTTTCTATAAAACAGTGTTGTTTTTTTAATACGCTTTTATTAACTTGAGCTGGATCTAATGGAATCTTTCATTTCAGCAATCTGTTTGACTTAAAAATTTACACACGTGCCGAGGACCAATGGCAATACAATTATTTTACAAAATTGTTCTATTTCCTTATTAGAATGATGTGAATAAAAGAAAATATTTATAGTCCAATCAATAAACATGTTGCAGAGTGCATAGTCCATAAAATATACGATATTTTATTTTGACTTGAGGGTTTCGTTAGTAGTAGTTAGAAGGTAAATATACTAAAAGTCCTCGACCCTGGGGTGGGGGGGGGGCGTGAGGTCACATTTTAGGGTTTTTCGATTATATCTCTAAAACGGTGGACTCTAGAGGAATATATCAAGTATGTTTAGTAATTCCACAAAATTATTCTAATGGCCTCACTAGAATGATGAGAATAAAAGAAAATATTTAGATGAGTTTGCAGGTTAATTATATACAATTCACGGTCCGTCGGTAAATGTCGTACTTCTTTAAAAATAAAAAATATTCTTACCAATGAATGATAATTAAAGAATATAAATTGTAATGATTGTCCTACCACAGGTGTCGCTCCGGCAATTTAAATAGAAGAAATTGATGACTCGAAGTTTATATACATAAAGTTTATATCGAACTTGATTGTAAATACTATTGATATCGTTTCTAGCCTAAAAATTATGAAAATAAATTATATTTAAAAAAAACAAACAAAACAAAAACGCTTTGATAGCAAACCAAACTAAAAAGTATAAAATAACTTTTATTTCTTGAACAGTTTGCGTTATGCCAAAAGAAATCCAGATAATAAATTATGATTAATTAGTTTGAAATACAATTAAATTAAAACTTAAGTTATTAACAAAATAATTCAATTTATATTGAAGATGCGGGGGGGGGGGGGGGGGGTACTCGGTATTAAATGTTCCAAACATTTTACTGGTGACTATTAAAGTAAATAAAATTAGAGTTATTATGAAAATAATGATAATAAACTCCCAATGGTGTCGGTCGATCCGTCCCTCTATAAGAAATGTTTGTTGTACTCCACGTTACGTTTGTTGTTTACTGTAAATTGTAAAAATTTATTTAATTATTTTAGTAATAACTCAAGTTTTAATTTAATTGTATTCCAAACCAGTTAATTGCAATCGATTATTTGGATTTCTTTTGCCATAACGCAGACTATTCATGAAATAAAAAATATTTTCTACTTTTTAGTTGGGCTTCCTACCATAGTGTCTTTTTTTTAAACTGTACTTTATTTTTTAAATCTATTTAAAACGAAAATAATTTTCTCTACTCAATACTTTTTGGTTTTCGATTTCTAGCCTAATTAAATTAATGAAATCTTTAAACCTGTGAGTGACACACTGGTAACATTTTTGTTAAGGCCGCTAACTGGTTAGAATTTCAAATCTAATACTGAATAGTGATCATTTTAAGTTGTAGCATTACACTACTGAGTATCCTCCCATCATCTTTGCACCTTTTTTACTTTTTTGTTGAATCATGGCAGCTAGCGTGATGTGCAAGAGTTCCACCAACAGCTGTCTCCTTCACGTTTGATCCAAACACAACCCTCTCCTCTACCTCGATACGTTTTTAACAAGAAGTGAGCCTGAATTGTATTCTCTATCAATACAATTTTAGAATTTAAAGATTTCCAAATCTTCAATTTATAATTACATATTGTGTTTAAGTTTATATCCAGACAATTTTGAGCTTACATAGCATAAAGTTTTCAATTATTCAATTGTAAAAAGAAATATATTGTTGACTCTCAAGTAAAATAAGAAGATGATGATGGATGGAGCGAGGAGAAAGAAAAAAAAAAAACTTGTCCAAGTAAAAAATGTTTGTCTTTTTCCGTGGAACCTAATTGGCCGAACCGAAGACAGGGCCTAAGGTTTTAGAATGATTTTCATTCACAATACTTTTTAGTTAGTACAAATGAGTTGATCAAGTGTTTTAAAAACGTAAAAATCAGAAATGAATTTTACGAAAATACAAAAAAAAATCGTTTTCTAATATGATTTAATCAACCTTTGACCTCCTCGTATTCCCCCTCCACACCCTTCCATCAGTTATCTTCTACTATATTGCTTTCAATCCATTATTTTCGTGTCCTCAAACCCAGTTCGCACTAGTTGGCTAACCTAGTTGATATACTCCTACATTATTCTTCCACCAGTAATCATCATTATTTTTTAATTCAATCATTATCAATCATTTAAATAATTATTTATATCCTATAATTATTATTGATATATATGTAATTATTAATATTTATATATTATTATTATAACTTATATATATATATATATATATATATATATATATATATATATATATATATATATATATATATATAAGTTATAAGTAATGATATATAAATATTAATAATTACATATATATCAATAATAATTATTTATATATTATTTAATAATAATAATATAAATAAATAATATATTATTTAAAATAAATAATATATAATTTACATAATTATTTACGTATGTATATTATTGTTTTGTTTTTTTATTATATTTTATTTTACCAAAATCATATATTTTAATTCATATATCATTCTCATCCTCATTCACCTTTCTTATCATTATTTTAATGAAATTTATTCAATTCAATATAATTATTTTTCATTTCTCTCATTCTTGGTCTATCAATAGTCGTAATAATGGAAAATGTTGGCTACATTAACAATATCTACTCGAAACACTCTTATTTTCTTTCCAAATATGATGACGAACAAAACAATTTAGAAATGTTTGATGCCAACTTCATTGGGTATATTTTCTCCGATATAATTAATAATTAATTGAGATAAAAGAGTTATATATATATATATATAAGCGTGTGTGTGTGTTTTTTAAAGATTAACAGTAATTGGAATTAAAATAATCTCAATATATTATAATATTATATTCGGTTCGTGGAAGAGGGGCAAGGAACAGGTTTGGGGACGGACTGGTCCAGAGGCAGCTTCTGTGATCTCTTGACCTAACCGCCTGCCCCGCGGTGGGACCTCTCTCAGGTGGGACCTCGCTCTCAGCTCCCAAGGCATCTCCCTTGAGCCAGTATCATCAGCCTCGTATTTCTAGTTGAGACCTGACATCTGCTGATATTGGCCAAAATGCAGATTATATCAAATAAACATTAGAGATATTATATAACCCATTGTAAAGGCCCCTATATCCAATTCTTCAAGGATATTTGTAATTATAACTCTTTTATCTCAATTAATTATTAATTATATCGGAGAAAATATACCCAATGAAGTTGGCATCAAACATTTCTAAATAGTTTTGTTCGTCATCATATTTGGAAAGAAAATAAGAGTGTTTCGAGTAGATATTGTTAATGTAGCCAACATTTTCCATTATTACGACTATTGATAGACCAAGAATGAGAGAAATGAAAAATAATTATATTGAATTGAATAAATTTCATTAAAATAATGATAAGAAAGGTGAATGAGGATGAGAATGATATATGAATTAAAATATATGATTTTGGTAAAATAAAATATAATAAAAAAACAAAACAATAATATACATACGTAAATAATTATGTAAATTATATATTATTTATTTTAAATAATATATTATTTATTTATATTATTATTATTAAATAATATATAAATAATTATTATTGATATATATGTAATTATTAATATTTATATATCATTACTTATAACTTATATATATATATATATATATATATATATAAGTTACACTATATATTTTTCCTTAGATATTTTTAATTTTAAGCTTTGACTCCTAACCATTGTAATCTATTTCTTAGAAACCCCTCGTGGGAACTTGCTCTCCTGTGAACTGTAATGTTAGCATAAAGCTTCCTAGAAGAAGCCATTGTAACCCTTTATAAACCTCAAGAAATTTTGTAATTCTCTCTCAGTACATCCAGAGCCGTCTCCACGCCACTCTTCTTTCTGATATTGTAACTTTTATTGAATAAACTTCTTTTTTTAAAAAAGTCTTTACTTTTAAATTGAAGATAACTGGCGCAGTCGGTAGGACATCGTCAAACTTGAGGGCATATCAAGGATCAGTATCAACTGTTTGCTGACGAGTCCATTCAGAGGAAGACGAGACGTTAAACTGGCATGGATCTGACTATCGAAGTCATCTTAGTGTAAGTGATTTTTTTTTTATTTAAGAGATATTATCTCAATATTAAACTTTTTTTTTATTTTTCAATTTAATAATTTTGAATAAAATCTATTCTATTTTTAAAGAAAAGGTTATGATTTCATTACTATAACTATAAAGAAATATTTTGTTATTTAAAATATAATTTTTTATTTAATATTTAAGTTACTGTATATTAAGGATAAATTTAATTTTCATTTCATATTATTTTAATTTCATTGCATACTATCTCATTTTATTTTTTGTTTGTTATATTAAATATTTTATAAAAATGGCACCTCCCACATTAAAGAAAGAGTATCTAGAGATGATACCTGATTTCCATGGTGACCCTATGTCACTAACGCGATTTCTAGAAATTTCTGATAAATTAATAAACAAATTTTATAATCACGAAAATACTGCCGATTTCCAAAACGATTATTTAATAGGATCAATTCGTGCTAAAATTAAAGGAGCTGCCGCCGACATGGTTAATAGTAAATATATCAATACCTGGGACGATATTAAAAATGCGTTAAAACAAGGGTACGCCGACAAACGCGACGCGTACACTCTAAATATTGAAATGGCGGGAATGAAACAAGGCAACGAAACCCCTTTCGAATTTTATAATAAAATACAAAAAACATTACAGTTGCAAATTAGTTATTTAAGGAGCGAAATGCCGATGGAGGCGTTAGTCCTCACGAAATATATCGAAAAATTAGCACTAAGAGTTTTGTTAAAAGGACTGAAAGAACCGCTTGGCTCTTTCATGAGAACCAAAAATCCGATAGACCTAAATCAGGCAATAAACATGCTAACGAACGATTTTCAATTTGTCATCGACACTTATCGCCCACACCAAAAACCATAACAAACCAATACACAAAAATCGCCAACAATTTATAAACTATTTCCCAGTAAACCAGTACAAAGCAATTCAACCTGCTAAAAATGTAATCTCAAATCAGTATAGACCCCAACAACCTAATCAGTATAGACCCCAACAACCTAATCAATATAGACCCCAACAACCTAATCAATATATACCACACCAATATCATCAATATAGACCCCAACAACCTAATCAGTCAACCCCTATGAGTGTCAATAGTAATTATAGAAGTAATTCCCAATATCAGAGACAACCTGATCAAAGTGTAAAATTTAAATCTTTTCTCAATACCCCAGTTCGGAAAAACCCAAACCTAGAAATTGAAGAACTTCATAATCTAAACTCGGAACAGTCCGTAAGTGAATCCCAAATTACTGAATTACCAAATGCTCAACCACCCGACTATCCCACTGTATCATTTCCAGACGATCATCAAGAAAATCAACAATACACTGATCAAAATAATCTGGATAGTGATCAAAGTAATTTTTTAGATCCCAGCCTAGCACAGGAACCATGGACGTAATAGACCTATTTAATTTAACCCGTTTTAGTGCTCTTCCATATATAATTCCACCAAAGTCAAACTTAAAAATTCTAATAGACACTGCGTGCACAAAATCGCTTGTATCCGTCCTTGTAGCAAATAAATATTTTTTTAATAACATTACTCACGAACCATTTAAACTTACTAGCGCGCACGGTTCTTCTATACAAAATTTTAACGCTAATGTAGATTCATCTAAATTATTTCCCAACACCAAAACTCTCCTGAAATTTGGCATTTTTGACTTCCATCCTAAATTCGATTTATTGTTTGGAACAGACAGTCTTAAATTATTAGGTGCGAAAATTGATTTAGTAAATGATATACTAATCACACCTTTTGGCAATTTAACAATTCATTATGACAACAGACCCCCTCAATCTGAATATACTTACATCTTAAACAACGATTCTGAAACCGTAATCAAAATTCCAATCAAAAATATCTCAAATGGAGAAGGAATCATTCCTCATACCGATTTCAATAATTGTCTTAAAATTCATGAAGGTTTAATTTCAATTAAAAATAACGAAGCTATATGTACGGTAAAAAATAATTCGGATCGGTCATTTAGATTAACTATTAAAACCCCAATCCTTGTGAAACCAATCAGAATTTTTAAAAATAACGAATCTCATAATATAAATTTAATTAAAACAAAAGAATCAGATTTCAATGAAGTCAAAAATCTTATTCGCACGGACCATTTAAACGAAGAAGAAAAAAAAAGAAATTCAAAATTTAATAAAACAATATTCTGATCTATTTTATTTAAAAGGTACTCCACTAACTGCAAATACGCAAATCAAACATAAAATCCTAACTAAAGACGAGATCCCAGTCTATACTAAAAATTACCGATATCCTCAAATATTTCAAAACGAAGTGAAAAGACAAATTGACGAAATGCTAGAGCAACAAATCATTCGCCCTTCTTTTTCACCTTACAATAGTCCAATTTGGGTAGTTCCAAAAAAATTAGACCAATCGGGAATACAAAAGTGGAGAATAGTAATTGATTATAGGAAATTAAATGAGAAAAAACGGTCGATGATAAGTATCCTATTCCGCATATAACCGAACTGCTGGATAAATTAGGCAAAAGCAGTTACTTTTCAACAATCGACCTAACAAGTTCGTTTCATCAAATTTTATTGGATGAAGAGAGTATCCCTAAAACAGCATTCTCAACCGTAAACGGTCATTACGAGTTCCTAAGGTTACCTTTTGGATTAAAAAATAGTCCACCAACATTTATGAGAGTGATTAACAACATACTCATGGGCGTTCCAAATTGTGTTGCCTATTTAGATGATATAATAATTTACAGTACGTCCCTTCAGGAGCATTTATCAATTTTAAAGCAAGTTTTTAAAAAACTAAGAGAATCTAACTTAAAAATTCAGCCCGATAAAACCGAATTTCTAAAAAAGGAAATAGAATATTTAGGACATCTCGTCACATCAAACGGAGTAAAACCAAACCCTAATAAAATCCTTGCTATAAAAAATTATCCCATACCGAAGACTACTAAACAAATTAAAGCTTTCCTTGGACTACTAGGATATTATCGCCGTTTTATTCCAAATTTTGCACACCTCACAAAACCTTTGACCCAATGTTTAAAAAAAGGATCGAAAATTAACATCGCGGATAAAAATTATTTAGATAGTTTTGAAACCAGTAAAAATATTTTGATTAATAATCCCATCCTGCAATATCCGGACTTCAACAAAACATTTTGTTTAACGACAGATGCATCAAACGTAGCCTTGGGCGCTGTATTGTCACAGACGCACGGAGGACGAGATCTTCCGATAGCTTACGCGAGCCGTACTTTAAACGAAAGTGAATCAAAACTGTCCACTATTGAACGCGAACTTCTAGCTATTGTTTGGGCTACCAAATATTTCCGACCATATCTTTATGGCAGAAAATTTATCATTCAAACGGATCACAAACCACTTCAGTGGTTACAATCATTAAAAGATCCAAACTCAAAATTATATCGTTGGAAACTAAAACTCGAAGAATTTAATTTTGAAATAAAATATAAGAAAGGTCATGAAAACAAAGTCGCTGACGCACTATCGCGAGTAGAAATTAATTTAACAGAATCTGAAGACCCTGATACTATTATTAATGATTTAATAGAACAATTTTACCGCGAAAATGAAACATCGGAAAATGCATCTCTTATCGTAAATTTTGATGAAAATGAAAATTTAGATAATATAACAGAAGAATCTGAAACAAATTCCGTTCACTCTAATACTTTAGGAAATACAATAATCGAAATACCAATAGCAGACTCTCCAGTAAATTTAGGAAAAAATCAGATTATTTTAAATTTAGTTGATATTAATCCCGCGAAACCCAAAATCGAAAAACTGTTTAATAATACTAAAAACAGAATTATCGCTCAGATATCAAAGGAAAATTTCGAACAAGATATAATAAAATTAATTAAAGAATTCGTTGAACCAAAAGTTAAATATTATTTATTCTTTGAAACTGATTTTTATACCCAATTTTATGAAACCATGGTAAAATATTTTAAACATTCGGAATTAAATTTTGTAAAAACTACAAGTAGATTAATCGATATTCAAGATCCTGATGAACAAAATAGTTTAATAAATGATTACCACATTGGCAAAACAAACCACCGCGGTTCGGAGGAAACATTTAATCGAATAAAAAGATTGTATTATTGGCCTAATATGAAAAACTTAATTCGAATTCAAATTAATAATTGCGAAATTTGTACGGTATCAAAATATGATCGGAATCCTTTAAAACTCCAATATAACGTTACTCAAACACCATCTAAACCATTTGAAATAGTTCACATGGATACAATCACACTAGAAAACAAAAAATATTTAACTCTAATCGACTCCTTTTCAAAATTTGCGCAAGTTTATAAATTAAAAAATGGTCAAGCAACTGAAGTCGTTAATAAATTAATTTCTCATTTTTCTCATCACGGGTTACCAAAACAAATAATAACAGATAACGGTTTAGAATTTAGAAACTCATTATTATCCGATTTATTAAAATTACACAGAATCCAACTACATTATACAGCTACTCAATCACCTCAATCAAACGGACCCATTGAAAGATTTCATAGCACATTAATAGAACATTTACGGTTATTAAATAATAGAGACGAATTCAAAAAAGACGCAATGGAAAAAAAAAAAAATTAAATATGCCGTACTCGCGTATAACAACACTATTCATTCCATCACACAACTAAAGCCAATCGAAATAATATCTGGACATTTAGATATAGACTCGCCCGTTGCAATAGATCTCAATAATCAAATCATAAATGATTATGTTGCAAAACATAAAGAAAGAGTAAAAATTTTGCATGAACAAATAAATCATAGGAATCAGGTAGCAAAAGAAAAATATATAACCAGGATGAATAAAAATCTTGAAGAATTGCCAAACGAAATCCCGGAAACAGTATTTGTAGCTAATAGGCAAAAACAATCGAAATTAAAAAATAAATTTAAAAAGGAAAAGATTAAAAAAATAATTAAACATAATAAAACCGCTTTAATCGATAAAAAACATTATAACACGCGAGAAAAAATTCATTTAAAAAATATAAAGAGACCGCAGAAGAAAAGACAAACATACCATGTTGGTAGACCCCCAGATGAAAGAGCTGGACCGAGTCAGCATTCTTAGAACTGAGATAAAGCACTCGCACCGGACACATTCTTTCGCTTAAGACAAGCTATAATTACAAGCTATAATAATTATGTTTATTTAAAAGTAATTTTTTTTAATATTAGTAAATAATTTTTTTTGCTTTAAAATAATTTTATTTTTCTTTAAAATAAAAAGCATAAGAAATAATTTAATATAAATAACAATTTAATATACACAATAAGGTCGCTGGATACGACTTATATTGATGTGAAAAGATGGCAGATAAAATGCCCAAACTATATAACAATAATAAAAAAAAAAAAAAAAAAATAAAGAATGATAAAAAGAATAATTATTGTTGATAAACAACATAACGAGTTCAGGGAATATGAACTCTTACTAGTTTAAGAGATGGCATTATAAGCCAAATTATGGAAAATATTTTATACAATAAAATAGTATAATTAAATGATTAGACTTTAATTTTTATAATTTAATTTTTAGGTTAGTATCAACTCTCACTGCAGGGATGATAGAAATAAAAAATGTTACTTCTAACCTCGGCGTCATACCTATCAACCTAGGACACGCTAAATTGCAAACATCCCAACACACAATAATACACTTCTTAGACTTAGGACCACTATTTACGGAATATCTTTTCGTAAATTGGCAATTTGAAAATTACCTAAATGAATCACATTATAACAATTCAGTATTAAAAGAATTAAAAGTTCACATTAATATAATTAACAGTACAAGATTTATAATTAACGAAAAAATAAATAATATTAAACTTCATGATACCAGGAATAACCGAGTTAAAAGATGATTAATAAACGCTTTAGGCACTATTATAAAAGGTATAACCGGTAACTTAGATGCGTATGATAAAAAAGAATTTTCTGAATTAATGAAAACTCTTAAAGAAAATCAGGACCAGATTGTTGACCAAATACATAACCAATATTCCATAAACAGTGATTTAATTACTCAATTTAATAATACTATTAAAACCATACAAGAGAATACGCTGCATATTGCACGAAAAATTAATGATATAGGAACCGTAGTTAACTTGTTAACAATTAAAGAATTATTAGATCACATCCAACTTATTTTCTCTTTAATTTCTACTACTATTTCTGATATAGAAACTTCTTTAACATTTTGTAAATTAAATATTCTACATCCAGCTATAATTAATACAAAAACATTGTTTCAAGAATTAGAAAAGATAGCTCCACATTACAATAACAAATTTCTTTATCCATTTCAATTTAAATTTATCCTAGATATAGAACGCACAATATCTGTACAATGTGCTTTGCATGAAAATGAGATTATTTATACTTTAGCACTTCCAATTTTTGAAGAAACTGTTTATAGTTTGTATAATTTATACCCCATTCCATCTATTGTAAAGGATGAAATCATAACAATAATTCCAAAGTTCAAATATCTCTTAAATATTAATAACAACTTTAAATTTCTTAATCATCAATGTATCAAAAGAAACAGCATTCACCACTGTCATACAGCTGACTTATCTCACCACGATGACTTATGTATTCAAGATATTTTACAAAAATCATCCAGTGTAAATTGTCTTTACACACGTCTACATCAAGAAGAAAACCACATCGAAGAAATCCCAGGAACACGCTACATTCTCATAGCATTTTACAACCCGGATGATCTTCAAGTTCAACAAGAAAAAGAAACAGTAAACTATCATATGACAGGAATTTATTTAGTTAAAACAAACTTTAATTCAATTTTGTATCATAATAAAACTGTATTTTCATCCAGTCAAACTCATGGTTCTCTAACATTGTTTGATAAACAAACTTTAAATATTCAAGCCTCACAGCTTTTAAACACTACATTAGAAATTAAAAATTTAAAATTTCATGAATTACAAACCTCACATCTTTCACATCTTGTATCAAAAAAAACATACCTATAACTCTAACACTCTACACATAATTATTTTGTGGATAATTTTTATTTGTATTATCATCTTTATATTAACCTTTGTAACTTTTATTTATTATTTTTACAAAACTAGAATTGTAACTCATTTCACCCAAAGCAGTGAAATTCGTATCTAGGTGGGGAGGAGTTACACTATATATTTTTCCTTAGATATTTTTAATTTTAAGCTTTGACTCCTAACCATTGTAATCTATTTCTTAGAAACCCCTCGTGGGAACTTGCTCTCCTGTGAACTGTAATGTTAGCATAAAGCTTCCTAGAAGAAGCCATTGTAACCCTTTATAAACCTCAAGAAATTTTGTAATTCTCTCTCAGTACATCCAGAGCCGTCTCCACGCCACTCTTCTTTCTGATATTGTAACTTTTATTGAATAAACTTCTTTTTTTAAAAAAGTCTTTACTTTTAAATTGAAGATAACTTATATATATATATATATATATATATATATATATATATATAAGTTATAAGTAATAATATATAAATATTAATAATTACATATATATCAATAATAATTATAGGATATAAATAATTATTTAAATGATTGATAATGATTGAATTAAAAAATAATGATGATTACTGGTGGAAGAATAATGTAGGAGTATATCAACTAGGTTAGCCAACTAGTGCGAACTGGGTTAGAGGACACGAAAATAATGGATTGAAAGCAATATAGTAGAAGATAACTGATGGAAGGGTGTGGAGGGGGAATACGAGGAGGTCAAAGGTTGATTAAATCATATTAGAAAACGATTTTTTTGTATTTTCGTAAAATTCATTTCTGATTTTTACGTTTTTAAAACACTTGATCAACTCATTTGTACTAACTAAAAAGTATTGTGAATGAAAATCATTCTAAAACCTTAGGCCCTGTCTTCGGTTCGGCCAATTAGGTTCCACGGAAAAAGACAAACATTTTTTACTTGGACAAGTTTTTTTTCTTTCTCCTCGCTCCATCCATCATCATCTTCTTATTTTACTTGAGAGTCAACAATATATTTCTTTTTACAATTGAATAATTGAAAACTTTATGCTATGTAAGCTCAAAATTGTCTGGATATAAACTTAAACACAATATGTAATTATAAATTGAAGATTTGGAAATCTTTAAATTCTAAAATTGTATTGATAGAGAATACAATTCAGGCTCACTTCTTGTTAAAAACGTATCGAGGTAGAGGAGAGGGTTGTGTTTGGATCAAACGTGAAGGAGACAGCTGTTGGTGGAACTCTTGCACATCACGCTAGCTGCCATGATTCAACAAAAAAGTAAAAAAGGTGCAAAGATGATGGGAGGATACTCAGTAGTGTAATGCTACAACTTAAAATGATCACTATTCAGTATTAGATTTGAAATTCTAACCAGTTAGCGGCCTTAACAAAAATGTTACCAGTGTGTCACTCACAGGTTTAAAGATTTCATTAATTTAATTAGGCTAGAAATCGAAAACCAAAAAGTATTGAGTAGAGAAAATTATTTTCGTTTTAAATAGATTTAAAAAATAAAGTACAGTTTAAAAAAAAAGACACTATGGTAGGAAGCCCAACTAAAAAGTAGAAAATATTTTTTTATTTCATGAATAGTCTGCGTTATGGCAAAAGAAATCCAAATAATCGATTGCAATTAACTGGTTTGGAATACAATTAAATTAAAACTTGAGTTATTACTAAAATAATTAAATAAATTTTTACAATTTACAGTAAACAACAAACGTAACGTGGAGTACAACAAACATTTCTTATAGAGGGACGGATCGACCGACACCATTGGGAGTTTATTATCATTATTTTCATAATAACTCTAATTTTATTTACTTTAATAGTCACCAGTAAAATGTTTGGAACATTTAATACCGAGTACCCCCCCCCCCCCCCCCCCCCCGCATCTTCAATATAAATTGAATTATTTTGTTAATAACTTAAGTTTTAATTTAATTGTATTCCAAACTAATTAATCATAATTTATTATCTGGATTTCTTTTGGCATAACGCAAACTGTTCAAGAAATAAAAGTTATTTTATACTTTTTAGTTTGGTTTGCTATCAAAGCGTTTTTGTTTTGTTTGTTTTTTTTAAATATAATTTATTTTCATAATTTTTAGGCTAGAAACGATATCAATAGTATTTACAATCAAGTTCGATATAAACTTTATGTATATAAACTTCGAGTCATCAATTTCTTCTATTTAAATTGCCGGAGCGACACCTGTGGTAGGACAATCATTACAATTTATATTCTTTAATTATCATTCATTGGTAAGAATATTTTTATTTTTAAAGAAGTACGACATTTACCGACGGACCGTGAATTGTATATAATTAACCTGCAAACTCATCTAAATATTTTCTTTTATTCTCATCATTCTAGTGAGGCCATTAGAATAATTTTGTGGAATTACTAAACATACTTGATATATTCCTCTAGAGTCCACCGTTTTAGAGATATAATCGAAAAACCCTAAAATGTGACCTCACGCCCCCCCCCCCCCCCCCCCCCCCCCCCCCCCCAGGGTCGAGGACTTTTAGTATATTTACCTTCTAACTACTACTAACGAAACCCTCAAGTCAATACCAAATATACCAAAATACATTACATTCAACGTTGATTTAATGTTGAAAGTAATACATCTAAGTTCTGGTAAAAGTTCTCACGTTAAGAAGTAAAAATAAGAAAATGTCTTCTGATAAACTATCTCACATTTTTTTAAACAGGCGTTTTTGATTGAAAAATTATTACCTTGAGGCTGTGAGTTAAACTTAATTCGCCACGAACATATTAGTCCGGAAATAAAGGAAGAATTAATCGAAATTATTAGCCAACATGGCGAAGTATTAAAAAGGGACGACGAGAATTTAAAATCTACGGGATTAATTAAGCACAAAATAATAACCGATAACTACTACCGATAACCCCATATACACCCAAAATTATCGCTATCCGGAGCAATTTAAAAAACAGATAAATGAAGAAGTTCAAAAATTGTTAAAAAACAAAATAATAAGACCAAGTAAATCGCCGTATAATTCCCCACTTTGGATCGTACCGAAAAAACCAGACGCGTCGGGACACAAAAAAATTAGAATGGTAATTGACTATAGGAAATTAAATCAAGCAACCGTAATAAAGGACAAATTTCCCCTACCGAACATTGAGGACTTATTAAATAGATTAAAGGGATCGAAAGTATTTTCCACAATAGACCTCGCGTCGGGATTTCACCAAATTGAGATGGACGAACAATCAATAGCCAAAACCGCGTTCTCCACTGAAAATGGGCATTTTGAGTTTTTGCGTATGCCTTTTGGCTTGTGTAATGCACCCCCAACCTTTCAAAGAGCGATGACTATGATGATACAGAATATTCCCAACTCTATGATTTATATTGATGATATAATAGTTTAGGTATTTCAAAAATGAAGAAGAACATTTAAAAGATTTAAAAAGAGTATTTAAAGCGCTAAAACAGCATAACTTATCGATACAGTTAGATAAAACCGAATTAAACCCCGTAACCCCAGACGGATTAAAAACGGATGAAAAAAAGATTGAAGCAATTTTAAATTTCCCCATTCCGCGTAATGAAAAGACGACGAGACAATTCCTTGGCATGACGGGGTACTATCGGAAATTTATTAAGAATTACGCTAAAATTACCAGACCGATTTCAAATTCATTAAAAACTAAAATATATGGGACAAAAGAAATAAAAGAGGCATGTCAAACCCTAACGGAAATGATGAGTAACACACCAATTTTAAATTACCCGGATTGGGAACGACCTTTTATATTAACTACAGATGCCAGTAATAAAGCCATCGGAGCCGTGCTCTCACAAAAAGACGAAAATGAAATAGAACACCCAGTAGCATTCGCGTCCCGAGTATTACAAAATGCGGAATTAAATTATAGTTCAATAGAAAAAGAATTACTAGCGGTAGTATGGGCAACCCAGCACTTTAAGCCTTATTTATACGGTACAAAATTTCTTTTATGCGCGGACCATAAACCTTTAACGTGGATTTTCTCAATGAAAAATGGTAACACACGTATAATGAAGTGGATATGGAAATTACAGGAATTTGAATTCGACGTTAAACATATTCATGGAAAAACAAATTACGTGGCTGATGCACTTTCCAGGGGAAGCGACGAATTGAATCATAATAGCGAAGTGGAGGAAATGGATGTCGAACAATTATTAAATCAGGAAATAGCGGACGAAAACAATTCCGAATACGAAGCGATAATAGAGGACTTAGAAGTACCGCCGGAAGAAGATTTAGAAACAATCCATTCCCAGGAATCTAGTAATGAACAAGTACGAATTTGTGAACCGGAAAAATGTATAAACTTTGAAAAAAAATCAAATAGTGATAAAAAGGGGAAATACACAAATAAATTTTACTAAACCATTCGGGAAACGCCGATACGAATTAAACATTTATGCAAAATCAGATATCGACTCATTATTAGAACAAATACTCGAACCTAATAAAACTTACAGGATAATTTGTAAATCACCTAACGAAATAACCGAAAACCTGTATGAAGATTATTTTAAGACAATACAACAAATAATAGAAACGCAATATCCATCGGTTAAATTGAAAAAATACAAACAAATTGTAAATGACGTCGAAAATCCTAATGAACAAATAGGCATAATAGATAACTACCATTTAGGCAAAACTAAGCATAGGGGTATAAATGAAACGTTTGAAAAACTTAAAAAAGAATATTATTTTCCAGGGATGCAAAATAAAATAGCAGAGTATATTAATAAATGCGAAACTTGTAAAGTTACAAAATATGACCATAAACCTATAAAGACCAAATTTCAAATTACACCTACACCAGAAAGACCGTTTCAGGAATTAATGATTGACATTTTTAATTTTAACAATGCCATAATTTTCACAGCAGGAGACACATTTTCAAAACATGTATTTGCTCAAACTTTACAATCAAAGAACGCAATTAATATCTGTAATGCACTGACTAACTATATGACCTATTTTCCGACACCATTACAAATATCATTAGACCAAGGGACGGAAATGAAAAATAATTTGGTAAAACAGTTTTGTGTAGAAAATAATATTATTTTACATTATACTTCAGCTAGCCACTCAAACTCTTTGGGATTATTGAACAGAGTCCACTCTACCCTAAACGAATTATTAAGAATAATAGGAAAAGAAAAAGATAAATGTTCGATGCAGCAAAAATTGAGATTAGCAATAATAGCATACAATAACACATTAAACAATAAACTGAAATTAACGCCCAATGAAATTACTTTCGGAACCTCCAGATTAGAATCAGACGAAAACATCGACCTGACAGAACAATACGTATTAAAATATCATAAGGACCAACAACTATTACATAAACTAATTAGATCTAAAATAAATGATGGAAAAGAGACAAGGACCCTTTAGACAAGGAAATAAAAATAGAGAGGACCCTTTAAATATTCAGAAACAATTAGGAGATACAGAATATTTGAAAAATACCCAAGCAAAAATAAAAAGTAGGGACAAATTAAAAAAAGTAAATGTGCTAGTGAAAGATAAAAGACCAATTAAAACCCATATTGACAATATTAAAAGGCCCACTAGGAAAAAAAGGAAAGAGAAACAATCAACGTGAATATTTCGGATATCTTGGATGATTATGACTCAAATGATTCGGATAATGGTTATGATTAAAAATATTTAATTTTATTTAAACAATATTAAAATGTTTTAAAAATCTTTTATTTTAATAAAACGTAATAAATATAATGGTATTAGGGAAAGATGTTTATGTTATATTGAAAGAATTATCTGTATTAAATTGACAATGCTGTAGTTATTTTAATAAAGTCGGACTTTTGCATTTCGCTGTAAAATATTATATTCAATGTTAACAATGTAAAAGATCATTCAAATTATTATTTTATTTCACGGTAATATCCTGTGTGATTTATTTTGTAACTAGTATTTTGAAGTCACTATCATAAATATTAGGATACTATTATTTTGTCTTGAAATATTATTTTGATTGATTGAAAAAGTATGTATTTTATTTTGAAATTATTATTAATTGTAATTATTGTAATTATTGTAAAAGAGTGTTTGAATTATTATTTTGATTTAAAATATTATTATTTTAATTGAGTAATTTTGAGTCTAAAAGTATTATTTGTAATAGAAGAAACTAATTCAAAGACTCTTATTTTATTTTTCCTTTTGTTTAAATAATGTATAGATATGAATTGTTTAGTATTAAGAAATGTTCTGTTATCTTTTAGTTATTAGGAAAATTGTACTTTAGCATATAAGGAATTTTGTAATGTATAAACATTTTATTTATTAAGCTTATTGTTAATATTAAGAAATGGACAAGGGTTAATCTTTTTATTTTTCAAGTGAACAAATCCTGACTTAGTAAACAGGAAGTTCAAAGTCTAATCCTTTTGTTTATAGGAAGTTGATAATTGTATTTCAGTACAGAGTTTAATCATTTTGTTTATGTAAAACTATAGATAGTACAAATCCCAAACTTGGTACACAAGATATAATCCTTTTATTTTGTATAAACTTAAATTATAAGGTCCAATCCCTTTTGTTTATAGAGTGTTATCTATTATATTTATGACTTAGTGTAAAAGGTATTAAGAAATGTATAAGGTTCAAACCTTTTATTTTTGTATAGAATCTAACCTATTTACACTAAGATATTTGTTCCATCGGAGAACTCGGAACTCGGGGGGGGGGGGAAGTTATGAAAACCCAATGGTATTAGGGATAATAAACAAATGTACGATATCCCCTCTCCTAGATAACCCTATAAAAAGACCACCTCCACCTGGCCTCGGGGACACTCTGCTGCAGTCACGCGTAGGACGTACAGGTGTTCAACACGAAGTTTTTGTATTAAGTTTTAAATTGTGTTTTTTCTTGATATAATGTATGTACTTCTCAATAAAATCTCTTTTTAAAAACTCAGTCCCGCGAATCTTTTATTTAGCTATATATATATACATATATATATATATATATATATATATATATATATATATATATATATATATATATATATATATATATATATATATATATAAACTTTCCTTAAATATAAAGGAAAATCCTTATATAAATATAAGGTTATATTTCTTGACTGTTACTATTATGTTTAATAAGGTTCCTGAGGTTCAGTCATTAAATAAAAACAACTATTTTGTCGACGTTTCAAATCTACATAAGTAGTAAGTAGTTGATACTAATAGTATATCCACCAGTAACATTAGCATCATTATGAGAACAATATAGTCTCGAAACGTCGTCAGAATAGTTTCTATTCATTGACTGAACCTCAAGAACCTTATTAAACATAATAGAAACATTCAAGAAATATATCCTTATATTTGTCATATATAAGGATTTTCCTTTATATTTAAGGAAAGTTTCCCTTCCATAGTAATCCTATGGAAAAGTCGTGTATTTTTTATATTTTTACAGGTTCCTAGCACATTAGCATAGTACCCGTAATTAACAGGTGATGTATTTTTAATTGACATAAATTAAAAATGAAATAAGATTTTTATTTTACTTAAAATAAGTACAAAGAGAAAAAAGAAAAAAACGATAACAAAAAAAATTAACAAAAAACTAGTAAAAGGCAAAATTTAAGTAAAATAAAGATTAAAATAAAAGAAAAGGAAATAAAACAAACAGACAAGTTGATTTCTTCAGTAGATGCCTTCGATTGATTGATCTTGGTTTTGATGTGGGGTCGTCTTCCTTCTTTATCTTCCTTCCCTATTTTTCAACTGACGTAGGGAATTCCAAGAATTGTTTTTAGATTTTTGAAAAGATGTGCTTCTGAAGAAGGCCAAGCGTCCCCATTCATTTGATTGTAACTTTCCACATCTGTAGGGCACGTATTAATACCATGCAGAATACAATTTATAGCTTGCTATTAGCTATGCATGTCAGAGTGGATTTTTTAATGCCAGCAATAAACTAGTGTAGTAAGGGTTAAAAACAAACATGAATGAAAGAACTTAAAATTTCGAGTTTACTCAAGGGGAGTTTTGTCTGCAAAACACGCGGCACGCTATATGCATAGCACTGTGTTTTTTTTTTTTTTTTTTTTTTTTTTTTTTTCAGTATTAAACCTAGTTCGATATGGGCTAAGAATTAAAATGGATGAAATAACACGAATTTTGAGTTTTTAAGAGCGGATTTAGGATTTTGCCTGCAAAAGGCGCGGCACGCTGTATAGATGGCAGAGTTGGACATTTTGTGTCAATATTAAACCCAGTTAATTTTGGGTTAAAAATTAAATCGGATAAAATAACTCGGTTTTTGCATTTTCCTAACATCTTATTTTGTTACGCCACTGACCTTAATTGTCAGAGTCATAAATTTTCATTTAGATCTGTGGATAGATAACACCCATGCATTTAAAAAAAAAGGGTTAAACAACTTTCTTTTTTTTCCTCCAGCAACCTCTCCCCCACCTCTCCTAGTTTCTCTTCACCCTTCCAATTTCCTTTTTTAAATTTGTATTTCCTATGATTGATTCCTCCATCCGTTTTGATTGCATTTCTAAATGTTTATCAATTTTGGGTAGCATGTCGTTTAATTCAAAACTAAGCTCACCATTTTCTCAAGAGAACATTTAAATGCCTGTGTATCGTCGTTGACTTGCGCGCTGTAACTGCTGTAAGTATATCGGAGCCTCATGGTTCATTTAATGGTGAACTAATTTTTTAAAAAAAATTTTCACTAGTAGGTTTATCTTTACAATTTGAAGAAAACGTTTAAGAGTCTTAATACGTTAGAGATTAAGCCTAAATGTCCCCTCTGTAGTACCAAATGTTGCCACTAGTGAAGTGCAGTTCCGATTTATAAGCGGAATGAGATTTTAGGCTTCGTTCCACTATTGGAACCAGTTTCAGTTTTCGTTCCGTTCCACTTTTCGTACTACGTCAGTTTGACTAAACTTCTACATACAAGTGAAGGGCCGTTCCGACTTAAATGCGGAATTAGACTTTACGGTCCGTTCCAATATTCGTTCCACGTCAGTTTGACCAACCTACTACCTACTTACTATGCAGTTTCGTTCTTGTGAACTCTGGCTGTTAATCTCCTTCTGTTTTATAATGAAGAAATTTATAGTTACTATGATATTAGGAAGGTTTAAATAGCTAAATATAATTATTAAAAAAATTGTATTCTTTTAAAATAGTTTTTTTTTTATAAAGGTTTCTGTTTTCTGTTGAACCACAGGCATTAACATTTCTTACATTGATCGACACATTTTGCTTTTAATATAATCTTCCACCGGTTGTATTTTGTACAACACTCGACTTGTTTTCTCTCTCTCTCTCTCTCTCTCTCTCTCTCTCTCTCTCTCTCTCTCTCTCTCTCTCTCTCTCTCTCTCTCTCTCTCTCTCTCTCTCTCTCTCTCTCTCTCTCTCTCTCTCTCTCTCTCTCTCTCTCTCTCTCTCTCTCTCTCTCTCTCTCTCTCTCTCTCTCTCTCTCGCTTCCGGTGAGCTTACCGGAAAATTTGCTTAAGCTATCCTTCTATATACTGCTCTGTTTGCCGCCAGAAACTTTTCAAAGTGGTAGGAGGGATAGTTTCCTGATTAAAAAATATTTAGTCCTCAGTGTTGCACAAAGTACAACGAGCTGCCGCTCTCGTTTTTTTGTTGTTGTTTTTTTCGTACCTTTCTCGGCTATCAGCTGGATTCCATATAATGCATGTAGGATACTTTTGCATTTTTGCTTTTATTTATCTTAGTCAGCGATAATATTCGGAATGTTTTGATTTGGCGGAAACCTATGAAACTGGAATATATTCCTCGAATATATTCCTCCGGAACGAAACCGGAGATATTTTGGCGTTGGTTTTCATTCCAGTTGGAACGAAAAACTTAGGTAGTTCGTCTCGTTCCAAACCGGTTCAAGGCTAGAACCAGTTCCAAGTTCCGTTCCACTCAGAACGACCCATACCTCGTTGCCACCACGTAGCGTGCCAAAAAAAAAAAAAAAAAAAAATTTAGATTCCCCCTCAAATCTCTACAAATCATCTGCTTTTGGTTCTGTAAAGTTGATTTTGTTCCATATTTCCGTAGAATTTGATGTATCTATTGTAGAAGGCCATGTATGTGATATTTACAATTTTAGGTTAAAAAAAACTACTTTTTAGTATTTTTTAAAGAAAAGTCAATGTGTAGAACAATAAAATATAAATATTGGCGAAAAAATGTTTTTAATTATACAAACAACTTTGGCCGAAACACATAAATACACAATTTCTATGCATTTTTTTTTTTGAGGTAGCATCTACATCTATCATGACTAGAGCACCCTCAAACTACAAATCTAAAATAACATTTCAATCGAATGCATCGGTTGTTTTGGAACTTAAAATAGGATTTTCACGATCCAAACTGAAAATTTCGAATAATTATAAAAGTAAACAATAATTGAAACTATATAACCAAGAAAATTGCATACTTATTGTAAATATATTTAAAAATTCGGGGTGCATCAAAATATAAGAATGAGTTGGGAAAAATCACGTTAGAAGTAAGGCAGAGGATAAGCGATTATAAACTCTAATCCCCTAATACCCGCCGCTAGGTTCAAAGACTTGCACACTATGGCTCTATGAAGCCTTATTTTGGAGCGCCTACAACATTTGTTCTATTTCACTTCCCCAATGATGATTTTATTGACTAGAATTATAACATTGTTCATATACAGGGTGTCCCGAATTTAAATGGAAAAACTTCAGGAACTTATAGGGGACCGAAAAATTATTATTCTGATAATTTTCCCTCCAACACCAATCGAAAATAACTTCTCCCAAAACAGATTGTGCTTAATAGAGTCAAAAGCTTTTTTAAATTCAATAAAAGCTGCATAAATGTGTGTCCCGAATTTAAATGGAAAAACTTCAGGAACTTATAGGGGACCGAAAAACTAAGACAGAAAGTACTTTAGAGATTTGCTCATTTTTGCTTAGTTTTAGAGAAAATTGCAAAAAAAGAAAAACAAAACAAAAATGTTACAGGTAGCGATTATCACCTTTCAAAGTTTGTCAGGCTAGGCAGTGAGATATGTAAACACTTAATGTTATCCTATACATTCTTTTATTTGTTTAAATTTTGGCTTCCTTCTAGGATTGTAATTCCTAAATCAGCCTTCAGTCAGTTACTTAGATATTTTTGTGTGAATAGCATCAGCCACAATGCCACATACATATTCTAAGGTTGAATACGCTGATATGATTTTTTTGTATGGTTTCTGGTGCGGGAGTATGCGAACCGATTTCCAAATAGAAGAGTGCCTAATTGACGAGTCTTTTCGTTGACTTTTAATAGACTACGAGAGACTGGGTCATTCTTAATACTTAATGAAGGTGACCAATTCCAGGCTGCAATAAGAGCAGATTATCGGAGAAGAAATAGTGTCCAACGCCACTTCGATAACAATCCTGAGACTAGCATCCGAAGAGCATCTGCTGCATTAGCAATATCGCGGCAAGCAATATGGCGAACTTTGAATGGTGATAATCGCTACCCATACCTCTTCAAAAAGTTCAGAATTTATTACCTCAAGATTATGTCAAGAGATTGAATTTTAGTAACTGGTTTCTTGACAAAATTCGCGATGATAATTTATTTCCATTAAAAATTATATGGACCGATGAAGCTACCTTTACAAGAGGAGGAATTGTTAATCAAAGAAATTATCATGTATGGGCTCTTGAAAATTACAGAGCTATTAGAGAGAATAGGTTTCAGCATGAATTTGCTATTAACGTTTGGCTTGGAATTTGGAACGGATTACTAGTGGGACCATATTTCTTACCTAGAAGATTGAATGGTATCACATTTTTTGGAGAACGACTTTTCTAATTATTTAGATGACATTCCCTTACAGCAGCGGATTGAAATGTGATTCCAACTCGATGGATGTCCAGCTCATTATAGCAGAGTTGCTCGAGCTTGGCTGGATATAAATTATCCACAACGATGGATCGGACGTGGATGAGTAGTACCTTGGCCACCCATATCACCTGATATGACACCCATGGATTTCTTCGTATAGGGGAACCTTGAAGCAGAAAGTTTATTCGGTGTCAATTAACTCAAGAACAATGTTTAGCTGCAATTTATCAAGTGAGCAATATATACATTAAAAAGAACATAACATAAATATAAATGTAAATAAATAATTATAAAGATGAAAACTTATTTTGTTTCTTTTTTTGCGATTTTCTCTAAAACTAAGCAAAAACAAGGAAATCTCTAAAGGACTTTTTGTCTTAGTTTTTCGGTCCCCTATAAGTACCTGAAGTTTTGCCATTTAAATTCGGGACACCCTGTATAACGGGAAAAGGATATAAATAAAAATATTATTTTTTTTTATTTTTATATAAAATTGGTTGAAAAAAAAAAAAAAGAATCCATCCAAAACAATAAAGTATTATCTATTCCTATTACTAATTAAAAAATTCTAATTACTTATGCTATATTACTGCATATTAAAAAAATATATATATTATGAACAAATATGACATATTATTTTTACATAAATGTTCTTATTAAAGAATAATTATATTATGAGCTGTATTCATTAAAATTATTTACTTTTTTAATATCCAAATCAAAAAGCTTTAGTAATTTTACTGATTTCATATAAAAGTGATGAGTAATAATTAAAGGCTTAGCGAACCCGACGGTTCCGATCTTAATTTTATGATCGCTATTTCAACTTCTTCCTTACTCGGTCCTTCTTTAAACGGTTCCGCGCTGAGAAAAGTAGAAGGAGGGGAATTTATGTTATTTCCCGAACTTAAAATAGTATCAAAGAGTGTTCTGAATTTGTCTACTATATCTACCGGATCCGCTAGTATATTGTTATTTTCATCCCTTATTCCTTTCATTATAGGCTCGAAACGTTTACGCGATCCGTTACTACCCTTATACATATTCCTTACGTTGTTTCCGATTTTATTAGATTCTATTTCGCTTATTTTGTTTTTAAGATAATCTCTTTTTTTATTTTTGAGGAATCTAGAGGTTTCGTTTTTTAAGCTTCGGAAGTAAGAGACATTGTTCTCGCTCTGATTATTGAGAACTTCTAATTTAGCAGCTTTTCGTTTTACACACGCGTTTCATCATTCCTCATCGAACCAAGACTTATGTTGTTTATTTTCAATACGGCCTAGATAAGAATCCCCCACAGCTTTAATGCTATCCCTGATGCCTACCCATAAATTGTTGATATCCTCACCATCTTTGATGAGCCCAAAACGTTTTCGAATTTTTCAATTGAATGAGTTCAATAAAATAACACCAATATGGAACACCAACGCACAGAAAGGTATCTTGAAGGTCTAGCTGGCCAAAAATATCATCGTTTCCATTATAATTTGTGTTGCTGATTTCGAAAAAATATTGTTTAAAATCTAGGATCTATGGTTTTTTAAATATGATATTAACCTTACAAATAATAACCAAAACTATCAAGTTTGTCTGTGTTTTGCAGCCCAGATTAATTAATTAAATTACTTTAACAAGCTTTAAGTTCCTAACCAGAATTTAAACAACAATTACATTGACACAGTTTTTTTATATTTTTGGTTAAAAAATTAAATTAAATCTTTGTTTTTTTTTTGTTTTTTTTTAATTTAATTTTATTTTTTTTAATAGCCTAAACCTCTATTTTAATTAATAGATAGATACTCATTTTTTTTTTATAAAAGACAATTCTCGTACAAATGGGAGTCTGGTACATTCTCAGACAATTTTAAATTTATTTACATAATGGGAAAGAATATGAAATAAAAATACACTTTTTACATACAAATACATGAATTAATCTAATATTAAATTATAGAAAAAATAAATATAAGGAGTTCTATTGATTAACTATTTAAATCCATTAATGAGCTGATAAGTTTATACAAATTTGTATGGATACATATAAAAATTTAAAATATTGGTTTTCATTTGTACAGATATTTTACAGATATAATTATAAATAATGTTTATTTTTTTAATATCAGAAATATTTAAAATATATTCAACATTGGCAGTGTCATTGGTGTTCGTGATCAAGTTCTGCAAGGTTTATCTGGGCTCATTGAATTTAGAGCAGTGCAGTAGCAGGTGGCTCATGCAGTCCTCCACAAAATGCTCACAGAAAGTACAATTTTTGTTTCCTTCAAGTGAAATTGTCGTGTTCTTCAAGTACAGCTTGATGGCTGCCGGGCTGGAAACTCTTAATTGACTGACGATTCTCACTTTATGGAAGCCAACTTTAAATGATAAATATTCCTCTGGTTCTTCAATGTTGAAACTGCTAATATACCAGTAGATTGGGTTAGCGGCTGAATTTAAAGCCCTGTTGATATCTATGGACAAAAGGTGGGTTGTTATTCTTTGCAAAATATCATCTTTTTGTCGTATCAAATAATTTCCCTCAATACGTAAAAATTCCTCTTTGCAGCCTAGTGATTCGAAGATTGATCTCACTCGTGTAACCCAATTGAAGTCATATTCGTTCTTGTTTCTTATTTTATCAAGCTCAATAAGCCTGTTAAAGCAAACCCGCGGAAGACTTCCAGACGTCTTCGGACATATTTGAGAGTTTTGTCCACAAGTTCATTATTTTCCCTATTAGAAGTACTTTAATTGGGTATCGACCAGTTTCTAGACGTACTATGAAGTTGGGTGTGTTTCTTTGCCAGAAGAAGAGTGACTTTATAAATGGCGATTGAATAACCTCAATTTCTATATATCTTAATGCCCAAACTTCAGCAGCATACATCAGAGTTGAGGTAACCGTGGCATCTAAAAGGGCTGTTTTTGTTTCCCATATATCGCTCTTACCTTTTCTTAGTATATCTTTAACCTTTGCACATGCTACAGATGATTTTTGTATAAAAGGCTCTTGAGGCTTTACAGAACTTTCCTGATGAAGAAAACGGGACACCTAAGTAAGTGTAGTGTTTCGTGTATTCCAAGATCTCATCGGCTTTAGTATTTTCATCCTTGGGCTTTTATGAAATCCAACGATTTTTGGCTTTTTTGGGTTCAGAGTCAGAGAGTTAACACTGCAGTACTGCTCTAATATTTTCAACTTCTTTTGTGCTTCATGCCAAGAGTTACTAAGAAGCACAATATCATTGGCTAGGAGTAATATAATGACCTCGTTCGATTTATCAATACTAATGCCTGTTCCTCCCTTCTCTTGAAAGAATTTTACAATATCCGAGATGAATAAAACAAAAATTGCCGGGCTGAGACTTTCTCCCTGTAACAGGCCTGAAGAAATCTCAATTTCTTCAGATAGGTTCCGATCAATTTTTATTTGCATAACTGCGTTGTCATATATTTTTTTCATTATTCTGATAATTTTCCCTCCAACACCAATCGAAAATAACTTCTCCCAAAACAGATTGTGCTTAATAGAGTCAAAAGCTTTTTTAAATTCAATAAAAGCTGCATAAATGTGTGTCCCGAATTTAAATGGAAAAACTTCAGGAACTTATAGGGGACCGAAAAACTAAGACAGAAAGTACTTTAGAGATTTGCTCATTTTTGCTTAGTTTTAGAGAAAATTGCAAAAAAAGAAACAAAACAAAAATGTTACAGGTAGCGATTATCACCTTTCAAAGTTTGTCAGGCTAGGCAGTGAGATATGTAAACACTTAATGTTATCCTATACATTCTTTTATTTGTTTAAATTTTGGCTTCCTTCTAGGATTGTAATTCCTAAATCAGCCTTTAGTCAGTTACTTAGATATTTTTGTGTGAATAGCATCAGCCACAATGCCACATACATATTCTAAGGTTGAATACGCTGATATGATTTTTTTGTATGGTTTCTGGTGCGGGAGTATGCGAACCGATTTCCAAATAGAAGAGTGCCTAATTGACGAGTCTTTTCGTTGACTTTTAATAGACTACGAGAGACTGGGTCATTCTTAATACTTAATGAAGGTGACCAATTCCAGGCTGCAATAAGAGCAGATTATCGGAGAAGAAATAGTGTCCAACGCCACTTCGATAACAATCCTGAGACTAGCATCCGAAGAGCATCTGCTGCATTAGCAATATCGCGGCAAGCAATATGGCGAACTTTGAATGGTGATAATCGCTACCCATACCTCTTCAAAAAGTTCAGAATTTATTACCTCAAGATTATGTCAAGAGATTGAATTTTAGTAACTGGTTTCTTGACAAAATTCGCGATGATAATTTATTTCCATTAAAAATTATATGGACCGATGAAGCTACCTTTACAAGAGGAGGAATTGTTAATCAAAGAAATTATCATGTATGGGCTCTTGAAAATTACAGAGCTATTAGAGAGAATAGGTTTCAGCATGAATTTGCTATTAACGTTTGGCTTGGAATTTGGAACGGATTACTAGTGGGACCATATTTCTTACCTAGAAGATTGAATGGTATCACATTTTTTGGAGAACGACTTTTCTAATTATTTAGATGACATTCCCTTACAGCAGCGGATTGAAATGTGATTCCAACTCGATGGATGTCCAGCTCATTATAGCAGAGTTGCTCGAGCTTGGCTGGATATAAATTATCCACAACGATGGATCGGACGTGGATGAGTAGTACCTTGGCCACCCATATCACCTGATATGACACCCATGGATTTCTTCGTATAGGGGAACCTTGAAGCAGAAAGTTTATTCGGTGTCAATTAACTCAAGAACAATGTTTAGCTGCAATTTATCAAGTGAGCAATATATACATTAAAAAGAACATAACATAAATATAAATGTAAATAAATAATTATAAAGATGAAAACTTATTTTGTTTCTTTTTTTTGCGATTTTCTCTAAAACTAAGCAAAAACAAGGAAATCTCTAAAGGACTTTTTGTCTTAGTTTTTCGGTCCCCTATAAGTACCTGAAGTTTTGCCATTTAAATTCGGGACACCCTGTATAACGGGAAAAGGATATAAATAAAAATATTATTTTTTTTTATTTTTATATAAAATTGGTTGAAAAAAAAAAAGAATCCATAAACAATAAAGTATTATCTATTCCTATTACTAATTAAAAAATTCTAATTACTTATGCTATATTACTGCATATTAAAAAAATATATATTATGAACAAATATGACATATTATTTTTACATAAATGTTCTTATTAAAGAATAATTATATTATGAGCTGTATTCATTAAAATTATTTACTTTTTTAATATCCAAATCAAAAAGCTTTAGTAATTTTACTGATTTCATATAAAAGTGATGAGTAATAATTAAAGGCTTAGCGAACCCGATGGTTCCGATCTTAATTTTATGATCGCTATTTCAACTTCTTCCTTACTCGGTCCTTCTTTAAACGGTTCCGCGCTGAGAAAAGTAGAAGGAGGGGAATTTATGTTATTTCCCGAACTTAAAATAGTATCAAAGAGTGTTCTGAATTTGTCTACTATATCTACCGGATCCGCTAGTATATTGTTATTTTCATCCCTTATTCCTTTCATTATAGGCTCGAAACGTTTACGCGATCCGTTACTACCCTTATACATATTCCTTACGTTGTTTCCGATTTTATTAGATTCTATTTCGCTTATTTTGTTTTTAAGATAATCTCTTTTTTTATTTTTGAGGAATCTAGAGGTTTCGTTTTTTAAGCTTCGGAAGTAAGAGACATTGTTCTCGCTCTGATTATTGAGAACTTCTAATTTAGCAGCTTTTCGTTTTACACACTTTTTTTTTTCCTAATTTTTCCTAATCAATTTAATATTTCTAAAGTTTTTAATAGATCAATCAGACTAGTTATCTCCCGACGTCTAATAAAACGCTTATAATTTATTGAACTACCTGCATAACTCTGCCGCTAAATTTTACCGAGCCAGATCATACCTGCCCACATTCGCCTGGGCATTATTTGTACTTAGTACCTGCTGTCTTAGCTGTTACCCCTTAGCATATAAATAATTAAATGATTTTGTTGGGCTATAAGTCAATAACTTAAATAACAGCGTTCTTAAATGTTTAGGCTAGTTTAAATAGGCAGTTTCCTTATTTTCCCTCCTGCCGCAAAGGAAATATCATTTCCAAAATTATTGTAGGTCCAAACAACAATGATCTCATAGGACAAGGTGTTTACAACCATTTCTTTGTGTAATTGATTTTTTTTTTTTTTTTTTTTTTCATTTTGATCAATCCTTTTAATTGTTTCACAAAAGTAGTTTCCTTTCTCATTTATTTGACATATCACACACAGTATAGGCTTATTTGACTATTTTCCTCCTTCGAAACCCTAATCTCGAAGTAAAAGTAATAATAAATAATTGTAAGATTTTTTGTATGAGAAACTTCCTACGGTTTTTTTACGATCCTGGGTCTATATTGTAGAAAAAATATGTTTTTTTACAGCTTAAAATTAGAAAATGGTTAGACATAAGAAATAATTTGTTACAAACCTTTTGATTTGAATAAGAAGATATTTTTGGAAAAATTTGATTTCTTAAATACTATTTTTATTTATTTATTTAAAAAAATAAAATATTTTTTTGAACTTCCGCATACCCTCTTTTCTTTAGTCTATTTGGGCCCCTATTTCGGCCAACAAACACGGAAGGCTACAAAGACAAAGAAAATATTTATAAACATATTACAATGGATCTAATAAGGTATTTAATTGAAAAATGGAGTGTGTGCGTTTTAACCCTGGAATACTAAACCTCAATTTAGGTACCTCATTACTAAACCTTCGTCATTGTGACAAACAGTACCTAAAAATCAATTAAGATGGTTGTAAAGAAAACAAGAAGAACAAATAATTAACAATTTAACATTTTTATTGATGGGATATAAAAACATGCACAATTTGTTGCGAATATTATAGAATTAATATATAAATAAATGCTTACACAGACTGTTACATACAAAATTGAAATAAAATGGCTTAGAGAACATAAAAATTATATATAAGTCAATATCTTTTTCAATTCACATTTACTACCTTTCTTCGAAACAATGTTTACATAATATCACTTAATGTTCGCCGCAAATCGCTGAGGAACACTTCCTATGAGACGTTTTTGTCATTCTTCGCAGTTTGTAGTCGCATTTGGAGCATAAGCGTCGTTTTTCTCTTGTGTTCTACTGCAGGTGCTATATCTACTCTAGGAACTGAAGTTGTGGGTCCAATTACTGCGTCAATCCTATCCTTGACACTTCGGTGTTGTCTAGGTAGATCCCTTCATTTTCTCAACCAACCATCAGTCAGTTTGTCTGACAATTCGCACATGTAATCAATTCTCGTCAATGGCTTTCCTTTCCGCTTATTTTTATGAAAATTATGGTAATATATTCATCATAATGAAGAAAAAGCACAGTGACAACCTTTTCGTGTTCCTTATAATATCTGTCAAATGGCATAGCTTGTCGAAGGAATCAACTCCTCCTTTTGTCGTGTTGTGGTTTAAAATATGTTCTGGTTTGTTATTTGACGGATTTATTTGACCATCATTATAAAGAGATAAGAACAGACATACCAGCTTATTGTGTTTAAGCTTGTAGGAAACGGCTAATAAGTTCTGGTCAAAAATAAAAAAGTGATGATCCATTTGCACAATCCTGAAATTTCAGATCCACCAACTCTTTGGGAAGCTCTCACTTATTTTTCCTAATCCTCGCAAGCACTGTAAAATAATAGATAAAATTTGTGTACTAATTGTGAAAAAGTTAATTAATAATAATTATTAACTTGTATTGCTAAACTTTCGTACAGATGCATTTTTACTAAACCTTAGTCGAAATAACGAACACATTTTATTTGTAATACTAAAGCTTCGTCGAACAGACGATGTAAGTTTTATTTAGACTTAGCTGGTTAAAATCCTAAGAGTTCAGCAGTCCTTGTTTCTACTTGGTTCTAAGGGCACTGAGCTGGGGAAAGCACTGCTATAACCTGAGCCTCCTAACCTAACCCACAAAGGTTATACCAAAAATTGTTTGGCACAGGTAGTCGAACCGACGAAGGTTTAGTATTCCAGGGTTAAAACCCCTTTTCTGCGAAGTATATTTTGCCACTTATGATTCCATTTTATTAATTTTTTTCTGTTTGGTGACTAAATTGTTGAAAGGATATATATTGATATTTACTAGCTTACAATCAGAAAACGGCTAGGTGTATGAATAAAGTTATTAAAAACATTATTGAAACGTTTGATTCTGAAAAAAAAATCGTACTTTGTTTTTAACATTGAGTATATCTCGAAAATGGTCGACTCTAGAAAAACATGTTTCAAATCTAAATTAAAGCTGATTACATTTCCTATAAAATTGAATGTGTATAAATTTGTTGAAATTCTAACGGTTGTACATTATTGAAAAATCGGGAAAAAAAACAAATGTTACCTCACTTTTTGTAAAACTTTTGCTTCTAATACCTTCCCCGATCGTTTCTCAAACAAAATTGCATAATCAAAATTGTAGAGGATTGAATTTAATTTCATTTCATATATACGTTTCTGGTATTTGAAGCAAATGTTCAGCAAAAAGTGAGGTAAACATTTTTTTTTTTTATTTCTAAAATTATCAATTTTTAATAACATATATCTCGAAAACCGTTGGAATTTCGGCAAATATGTATAGAATTAATTTTATAGGAAATTCAATTAGCTTTAATTTTGATTTGTAGCATATTTTTCTTGATTCCACTGTTTACAGGAAAAGATCGAAACATACGAAATTGGGACCTCTCCCCTCCCCCTACCCATACCTCACCCTCCAGGGTCGGTGACTTTTAGTAGGTTTACCTTCTAATTATTCCTAGCGAAGCTGTGACGTCAAAAATGATCGCATATTTCATGGACTCTACACCCCTCGTTTCAACACTCTTTGACTAGGGTCGCACTTCTCTGCGAAAACACCTTTATCGCCACTCATTTGGCTACAGCTCCGAAACTAATAGTTCGATCGGAAATTTCTTTTTTTCATCCGAATGATCATTAAATTTACTATAAGAACCTATATATTAAGTTATGATCAAGTTCCGTAAAATAACCATACACTAAAAACCGCGACCTGTTTTGAAATCCAAACTGGTTAATGTAATTTAAATAATTAATTTGGGTTGCAAAGCCCAGACAAACTTGATAGTATTGGTTATTATTTGTAAGTTTAATATTATATTTAAAAACCAGAGACCCTACATTGTATATAAATTTTTTTTTCGAAATCAGCAACACAAAATATATTGGATATTCGTAAAATATATTTCGTAAATAGGCTGGACCTACCATTTACTCTTCGGTGTTCCATATTGGTGTTATTTTATTGAAGAAATAACATAAAAGAAATTTCGTATTTATGTGTTTCGGCCAAAGTTGTTTGTATAATTAAAATTTTTTTTTTTTTTTTTTTTTTTTTTTTTTTTTTTCGTTGGCCTCTAACTTTCATAGAGTGCGGGCGTTCTTTAAATGATCTATTTATTGACTGTAAATTTTATTATCGTTTTTTTTTTTTTTTTTTTTTTTTTTTTTTTTTTTTTTTTCTTGTTTCATCTCATGATAACTTAATGAAATTGGAAGATGAGGTAGGTGTTACTCCATTAATTTCTCGAAATTGCCAAATTTCTTCTAAATCAAATGGCCACGAAGTTATAGAAGACACCAATTCGAAGAAAAGAAATCTCGAAGGATCTCCACTAAATTAATCACCGGTAAAAAAAATGGGTAAATATTATCAGGAAATTTCACCTATAAAAATTAATAATAGATTCCAAATATTATCTGAAACTGATATTACAAACAATAAACCTTGCTCTTCTAAACAAACAACCGCTCAAGAGAGTATTATCACTGAAAATAAACAGGTTACACCTAAAATCCCTCCGATTTTTTTACGAAATGCTAATAATTACAACTCCTGTTAAATGACCTAAACTCATTATGTATGAATCCCTTTTCAACAAAATTAGCCGGAAAATACTCTCGTCGATTGACGATTATAGAAGATTCACTCGATATTACGATGAAGAAAAAATCGAATATCACACTTTTTGTTTAGATAAAAATAAAACTCTCAATGTTGTGATCAGAAAGGTGCCATACTCTATTACGGATGAAGAGCTAAAATTAGAACTAATTTTCAAAGATTTCGATGTTTTATACGTTTCGCGAATATTAAATAAAGAAAAAAACCCACCCCTCTTTGTTCAGTCTCACTAATAAATAATACAAAGGCCAATGATATTTTTAAGCTTGAAAATTTATTTTCTGCTATAATTTCAGTGGAACCTAAAAATAAAAACAATGATATCCCCACGTGTACCAACTGTCAAAGATTCGGCCACACAAAAAATTACTGTCGACTAGAACCAAGGTGTGTCAAATGCAAAGAAAAACATCATTTTTCAAAATGTCCCCTAAAATTTACTGATAAACCGTATTGTGTCAACTGTAATCAAGAACATGCAGCTAGCTATAGAGGTTGCCCTTATTACCAAACAATTAAAAACAAAACTAACTCACCTGCAGTTCCAAACAATATCGAAAATAAAAATGAAGAAACTCCTGCAAATTGTAAAACATTTCGTAAAGCCACACCACACCATTTTTCGAATTCTTCTGCCTTATCACCTGAACAACAACTTAAAGAAAAAAATAACACCGAAGACAACAGTGAAAACATATTGACCGCTATCACAAAAATCATAACCAATGCTATAAAACCATATTTATCATAAATAATGAAACATTTAAGCTCGTTAGTAACCTCCTTCTTTACAAATGGGCCTTAGTGTGAACAACAGCCCATCGACTGTTACTAATTCCTTCCCCACCCTTTATAATAAATATATTTATTTTCATTTTCTTACTACATTCTTATTGATACTATATTTATTTTACTATGACCGCTGAAATAAAAAAAATGAATCTTTTAAACTGGAATGCTTATGGTATTTATTCACAAAAAAGTGAATTTAAAATATTTCTTGAATCAAACTCCAACGATATAGCCTGTATATCTGAAACACATTTATCAAGTAATATTAAATTTAATATACCAGGCTGTGTAATTTTGAGAAAAGACAGGAACAGTTCGACAGCTTCTGGCGGAGCTCATCATCAAAAATAATATCAGTTTCTCCGAAAATATTATTCTCAATATATTTAATATCGAGTTCATATCCATTCGTCTAAACTCTAACCCCAGCACTGTTATTACAGCCGTATATAAGCCACCAAATAAGAAGCTCAAAGAAGAGGAAATTCTTAAATTATTACCTCCGAATGAATTTACTTTAGAATTGGGTGATATGAACTGTAAACATATATACTGGGGGTGTCGTAAATCAAATTCGAATGGTAATAAATTACTAGACTTTTGTTCAAGAAACAATATTCAAATTACTGCACCTCCTGAACCTACATTTTTTAGAAAAGGGTGTACGCCAGACATCTTAGACATTATGCTATCAACAAATATCAGCCTACCTATAACAACCAAAACAATAGCCGCTCAAAATTCGGACCACATCCCAATATTAATTCAGTTCTCAACCGAAACTCGTGAAATTATCACTCGGAGTTCCATGATTAAAGGATTCATTAACTGGGATACGTACAAACAATTGATGGAAGAAAATCTTTGTTTGAAAAAAAAATTCCAACATAAGCATGACATTGATGAAGCCATAAAACAATTTACAGAAAATATATCAAAATGAATAAAGGAGTCTACAGTAAAGCCATTCCACAAGAAAAGAAACATTTTTTTTTAAAAACGTTACAAATTCTATTCTATCAAAAAATACAAGAAAAAAATTCTGCTAGAAGACAGTGGATACGAACTAAAAATATGGAACAAATTAAGAAAAAATTCACTTTTTCAAAATATAAAAATTATATTACAAACCTGGATCCAAATTATCAATCCCTATGGAAGGCAACGAGACGTCTGTTAAACAAACACGAAAAAATTCCAAGCTTAATAGAAAATGGTGATTTCATAACTTGCGATGTGGAGAAAGCTGAGGACTTTGCAGACTATTTAGAAAAAACATTTTCTATCCCTACAAGTGAAATAGGTCCGTTAAGAAGAAATTCAGCATATGATGAGATTAATGAATTTGTATCGATACCACAAGCAACAGCACAACGTCCACTGAAATTTACAACTCCGAAAGAAATTTTATAATTTATTACAAGACTTAAAACAAAAAAAAGTCCTGGTCATGACATAATTCCAGCTATTGCCATTAAACAATTACCGAGAAAAGCTATCATTTTAATAACCTCAATTTTCAATAGTTGTTTGCGGACTGGTTATTATCCTGATGATTGGAAAAAGGCTGAACTGGTAGTTACTCACAAGCCAGGGAAAAACGTCAAACAAATCAGCAGTTACAGGCCTATTAGCCTCTTACCAATATTAGGAAAACTTCTGGAATCAGTTATAAAAAGGCGCATAACTTCATTTTTCAAGATATATACATTATTCCAGATTTTCAATTTGGATTTCAGATCAGTCATTCCACAGCGCACCAACTATCACGATTATCAGAATTCATAGAAAATGGTTTTGAAATGAAAAAACATACACTTGTCACATTTTTAGATTTTCAACAAGCATTTGACAAGGTATGGCATCAGGGTCTTTTATATAAACTAAAGTCAGTAGACACTCCAAAATATCTATGTGATATTCTACATTCTTTTCTCAACAACAGAACCTTCACCGTTAGAATAAACAACACAATCTCAACCACCAGACCTATCAGTGCCGGTACTCCACAAGGATCACTTCTATCGCCTATCCTCTTCAACTTTTATCTTCACGATATCATCCAATCGTCCGAAACCTCCATAGCTATGTTCGCTGATGGCACGGCAGTTTTTTCGCAACACGAAAATATAACAATAGCTAGAAATACCCTTTAAACTCACCTTAACGAACTAGAAAAGTACTTTGACAAATGGATGATCAAACTAAATATTCAAAAATGTATTGCTAAGATTTTTACCCTCAGACGACCAACAGACCCACCGGAACTGGTTCTAAACGGAAACAGACTTCAGTGGAATCCATCTAATGAGGCAGTGAAATACCTTGGTCTTCATCTCGATCGTCGCCTTACCTGGAATCACCACATCAATATTAAACTTACACAGACCTACGCAAGGCTTGCAATGCTGTACTCGATAATAAACAGAAAATCCACTCTTAAACCAAATATAACCATCCTTATCTACAAAACAATACTCAGGCCATTAATGATGTATGGTTGGGAAGTGTGGGGAGCAGCATCCTCTACCAAACGGAAGAAACTACAATCTTTCCAAAACAAGGTCCTGAGAATTGCAGTAGATGCTCCCTGGTTTGTAAGAAATAGTCAGCTACATCGTGAATTAGAAACAGAATCAATTGACGATTACATCAAAAAATGCTACACCAGGTTTCATAGCAAGTTACCAGCGGTTAAAGGTGCAGCAGCCTTCAACATAGGAGCTCAAACAACATCCCGCAGACTAAAACCAAGACTTATGCAAGACGTCCTGATGTAAACACCATTATTATTTTATTCAGTATTTACTTCTTTGTTACAACACCAACTACTACTCTTATTACTACAATTTGATTGTATTATTCGTTATTTCTTACTTCACTTATTTGTTTTGTCTTTATTATTATTTTCTTATAATTTTTTTTTCTGTATTTTTTTATTATTAATTTTTTGTTAAGTAACTGATATTGCCGTATATTACTATTATTATTTTTTTTCTTTCTTCTTTATTTATTTACTTCATTTACTTTATTCATTATTTATTTACTTCATTTACTGTATTTATTTATTAATTATTATTATTATTACTATTTTGTTTTGTTTTTTGTTATTATATACTGCCTCTAAAGTTACAATTATTCCAAAATGATTAGAAAACTTATTTGTTATGGGTGTCTCTTGCACGAGACTATACCCTTCCTTCTACTATTGTTAACTAATTATTAATATTGTTAAACCATCCATGTAAGGCTTACCAGGCCGATCTGGAAATAAATTAAATAAAAAAAAAAAAAAAAGAAGGTTTTTCGCCAATATTTATATTTTATAGTTCTGAACTTGCCTATTACTTGACTTTTCTTTAAAAAATACTAGAAAGTAGTTTTTTTGAACCTTATATTGTAAATATTACATATATGGCCTTCTAAACTAGATACATCAAATTCTATGTCCATTTTGTTAATAAATCCGTTTTCAGATCTAAATAATGTCTATTGGTTTCTTAATTAGGAGGAATCTAAAACTGACCCCGTAGGTGCTGCGATCTCTTGAGGCAGAAGCACACTAGAGTGAGGGGGCATTTAGCCTAAGACTCATAGTAGAACTTACCAATGTTAAATTAAATATTGTTTCTTCATCTATTCTCGATTATGGCGAGAAAATAACAACATATCACTTGATAGAAATCAATCAATGGTTTTATTGTTCAAATTGAGAAATTCTTTTTTTTTTAAATAACACAATGTAACACTTTTGAAAGGGAAAAAGTACAGAGCAGATGTTAACAGGTTGCCGTCTCTGGTTAGACTTTTTGATTAATAGACTTGATGTCAATCAATCATCAACTCGGAGAAGTGTACTTTGATTTGTGGTTACTACCTCCAATTTGATATCATGCACTCCTCCAAAATGTCCTTTTGTTGTTATTTCGCCAAAGGATCGGGCAGAAGCATCCCCATAGAAACTTACCTTAGTATCGCTACATTTTTTTCTTACAGCAAAGTTTTCAAAGATTTAACTCCTATAACAACTATAACATTGTTATTTGCAATTGATTCCACCAGACTCTAACTGACAGTCAAGGTATTCTGACTTATCCTTTGTACAAACCCCAAGATCTTGCCCTCAAAAGTAGCACTATAAATTGGTTCCTCCTAATTATTCGTCTCAAAACGAGCACCTCACGAGTCTTCATTGTTTCTACAATTAGTTGAATTAATAATTTACGTTATAATTTGTCTAAATTAACTATTAAAGATCTAACGATTTAAAAAAATGAAAATGTTAAGTTGTAATCATATAATTTAATTAACTCCCTCTCAAGGTGCAGTTGAGTTATTTTTTCAGGACATACATGGGACATACTGATACATGGGGCAGATTGTCATGTCCGCTATTCCTTCTATTGGGTTGCTCACAGAAGAAGCTTTCGAGTTCCAGAACAAGGACTGCTAAAGTACAGACAGAGAATATAGCTGGAGAAAATGTTCCCTACTTAGTAATATAACTGATTTGTGGTATTCATTGTTTATTCTTCAAACCCTGTTCTATCTTCAATGTCCAATTAAAATAATACAGCCAATAATTTTAAAAAATATCGGTATTTGAAAAGGATATGAAGACTTGAATCTGACGAACACGAAGATGAATATAACGATAGTGATGAATAATGAATTTGTTTTAAATGTTCATTTTGCTTTGTTTATTTATTTTTTAAAATTGTTATATATACATTTAATAGATAGTTTTAATATTTTTTTTTAATGTTTATCTTTTTTTTTTTATTTATTAATATATTATTATGTTGATTTTTTTTTAGAAAATAATTAAAGATAAACATTTTCTTTTGCTTAAAAGATTTTTTTTTTTTAACCCAAAAACTAGAACCAAATAACGCAAACCTTTCTTGATAACTTCCTTGGCAGTTTATCTGATATTTCTTAGATATTTTCAATATAACTGCGAAATTTTATTAAATCTAGTGGCATCAAAACCACAAAATTTTACGCTCATGTTTAAAAGTGAAAATCAGATTTTTTATTTCCCTTAAGAAAATTAGATAATCTGATAACCCATGGTGTACTTACTTAATTTAACATGTTTAGAAGACATGCGATTTCAAAACTTATGATTCTGTGAAGAATACGACTTTTGAACTCCATGACAGGCTGTTTTCCCCAGTTTGTGCCCAGTCTTCTTTAATAAAATACCTAATTAATTTATTTTGTCAAATTCTTGTTATTTCTAGAATTGTGACCTGCATCAGTTAGTTGCCTAACGCGCAAAATTTTTTAAAATTAATATTTTTGTTGAATTTGGTATGATTTTGACATCATAATAATGTCGATTGAAGATTTGATTATACTTTTCTTATAGCAAATCACAATATTTAGGGAGAAATAAGTCTTAATAGTTGAACCCTGATGTATATAATTGTCAACGTAAAATACATTTTTTTAACTTCCCTTAATAAGAACATTTTCTATTTTATTGGCCTATTTTCTTCTACCAGTTCAGAATTTTTTACTAAAAGTAAAGTTTAATGCCCTATATAGTACAATGTAACTATAGACTATATTGTCATCTGTATAGGATGTGGTGATATTTGTGATTTTTTGTAAGAAGCTTACACTTTCTATTAGAACGTATGTTTTTCTTATAACACGGTTGTGACCTTCAAGCTATTCTATAATATTCTATTTTAGTGCTGTTTCTTTGCACTATAGGTGAAACATTCGTATTGATTTCACAACAATTTTATAAGCAAACAATACCGTGATTTTGTGAATGTATGAAGTATTTGAATATTAAGTGGAAATTCGGATTTTACAACTGTTGACGAGGATTTAACAAATTGGATAACGACTTTTAAATACTTTCTTGCAGCTTCTTCTGAACCGCTGAAATAAGGAAACAAACTGAAGGTACTTGCCAACTTTCATGTTTATGCGATTATCAGTGAATGCTATAAAGTCTGAAGAGTCAGATTTATGCAATCTAAAATCTTTGAAACTACCGAGAAAGATTGTAACTTTCACTGCAGACGAGCATAAGAGCCAGTATATCAGAGATGCACTCATTAATGGGCTGCTTTCTCGTGAAATCCAGCGCTTATTTGAAGAGACAACACTGAGTTTACTGATAGAGATGACTCAGTCCAACATGCGCGAGCCCTTGAACAACAATCAGAGGGGGTACAAACTTGAAAGTATCTTTAGTACCACCATTGTTCTTAGCACGACTAATGCTGGCCATGGACGAGATATGGGAGATCATTCCAATGACGTTTGTGCAGGGGTGCAAAAACCAAATAAAAACAAAAAGTATTTTTTCTGTGGGTTTAATCGTCAACCGAGATCCTATTGAAGCAGAGTATGGAAATTGTAGAATCAAAGGGCACTATGTCAAAGTATTAAAAACCCAAAAAAGATCATAGGTAAATAAAATATCATAGGTGCTGCCAATGGAGTAACATACCGTTGTCAAGTGGACTCAGAGAGTTCTGGGAGCTTTGTTAGCCTTGACTTTGTGGACAAAAACAATATTCAAATTCACTTGAGTTACGCATGATGGTATACGAAGGATTCATACAATTGATTGTTGAATTAATTGCCACTTCTTTTGGAATTCCCAATATTAAAATTATCCCTAAGGAAAGTTGAGTATACATGGTAGCTACTTCCCGATGGACTACGACTGAGAGGTAAGAACTTATACAGTAGTTCGAAATCACTGGGCATATATAGATATATAAGAAAAAGGATTTAAATTTGAACGCCTGAATAGCTGAAATTCAGCTCAATAAATCATATTTATATTCGAAATATTCCTCGAATAATTCTCCTTATATACATTTGGTCTTATTTACATCTTTAACTAGGATACATCTTTAAGTATATTATTCCTATTCCCTATACCTTACTCCCCCCCCCCCCCCCCACCATTTTACGATCACCTCTCTTAAACTCCCGAAATAAAATAAATTAGGTCACTTAATACTAGATACATAACTTAAAAGAAAAGAACATAGCAACATTCTACAATAGATTAATATGCCATTCCACTTCTAATGCCTTAATTTCCGTCCTGATGTTGGCATTGTCGAACTCTCGCCCTCCGTCTGATGATAATCTCTTTTGTACCCCGTAAAACTGGAACCACGTTCTTAGAGCTGTGACAACTGCCTCTACAGACCGTTCCCTTATCGGATATGCCATGGCCATTTTACTAAAAGCATCGATCACCGTGACCCACTTGAATCTTTTCCAAGTGAATGTGTTTACTTGAAGGTCACTTAGTAGTCCCATGGGTGTCTCTGTCTCTTTTTGCCGTTCCGTGGGTGGATGCCGGTCATATTTCGTAATGTGGCATACCTCACAAACCCTGAGAACTTCTTCCACCGTCTTCCTCATCTGGATCTAATAGTACATTTGCTTTAAAGCCTGATGTGTCTCATTAGCACCCCGGTGGTTCATCTTGCCTTGGTGGTAGGCGAGCATAACTTCCGTTGCTGTTTCCACCATCAACCGGTATCGCACGAAAGTTTTATCCAGCGCAATCTTCTCAGTTTGCTATAACCGCCGTATCTTCCCCCATACAGTCGCGTTCCCACACATACAAGTATGAGGTTTTTCATGGTTTCGATGCTTCATTTAATGTCCTTACCAGCTGTTCCTCTCTTATCTCTGGTTCCGACCAGATGGTCGCTATACGCGATTTGCCATATCGAGTGAATTCGATTTTCATGGATCCTGTGGTTTTGGTTTTCCAAATGCTCTGATTGGGTTTATTATTGACAACTTCCTCCATTCCTTCCATATTTATCGCTCTCTCACTTACCAAGCTTCTTACCCCCCCCCCCCTCCCAATTACTCCCGGTCGTTATCCATTTCGCGTGGCTCCCGCTCTCCTTTTCCATCGGGCAACCATTCTTGAAGAAACTGCCCAATGTCCCGCGAGGGTCATGCCCCGTGACTAACGTGTTTAGTTTTGTCTACTTTCGTACAAATTCAAAACAGCTGTAAAGTAGAAATAGTATTTATTGGTCTCTACCTCAAGAAGATTTAAAAAATCGTAAAAAACGACAGTGTGTCTATCATTTTGTTGGAGAAAAATGTAATTTTTTAAAAATATTGGATTTAACTATTTAACATTCCTCCTCCATCCCTGATAATCCTCCGAGGCGTCTGAAAAGAAGATGGCCTAGAGACCTTTTAGTGTAGATTTTATTGAAGTGCTACTAGTGAGTAGTTCTTCACAAGTTATTTGCATGCCATTGAATTCACTGTCAACACATTTACTTGTTGTATATTATTTTGTACAGTTGTAAATATCAATAAATGAAAAAAAACAACTATTTAACAAGATCTGACAGTTCTGCTTTTCTGCGTTAGTGGATGTATTTAATGAATTCAGCCAAGCAGCAAAGAAGATAGGGCTCGAAATCAATACATCAAAAACTAAATTTATGGAAACCTCGAGAAACCCAAATTATAGTGGAGGATATATAACAATAGGAGAGTATGTAAAGAATTCAAATATCTGTGAGGCATAGCAACAGAGAACAATGATGTAGGAGATGACATTAAAGCCAGAATAGCAGCGGGAACAAGGTGTTTTTATGCGATGGTGAAAGCTCTACGGTTTAAAAGCCTTTCCAGAAGGGCAAAAGTAACCATTTACAAAACTGTAATAAGACCAGTAGTGACATATGGTAGTGAAACATGGACTCTAAAAAAAGAATATCAGAAGTCTCTACTAGTATGGAAAAGAAGGGTTCTGCGAAAGATATATGGCCCAGTCAAAGAGCAACAAAGGTGGCGCATCAGAAGCAATGCAGAGCTCAGAGAGCTCTATGATGAGACGGATGTTGTCACTGTTGTGAAAAAAGCGAGGTTGCGATGGCTGGGTCATTTGGAGAGAATGGAACCTCAAAGGCTGCCAAGACAAATGTGGACGGGAACGCAAGGAGAAGAGGCAGGCCCAGGCAAAGATGGGTGGATGATTAGGAGGGGGACATCCGGCGGCTGAATATCCGGAATTGGAGGAACGTGGCCGCGGACAGAGTGGAGTGGAGAAAGCTTTGTGCAGAGGCCCAGGTCCTTCATGGGCTGTAGTGCCCGATATAGAATAGAATAGATAATTCTGCATCCTTTTCAAATATCCTAACTTATACTCCAAAGTGTGTTAAAATAAAACAAACTAAAATCAATCGAAAATAAAGAAGTCATAAAAAAATTTTCTTCTTTACAAGGGTGTGTCTAACATTTTGTCACAGAGAGTATGTAATATTCAAGATGAATGCGATTTTATTAACAATTACAAAATTAAATTACATGCCAATAACAGACAAACAACTCAAGAAATTAACAGAAAAGTAAATTTAGAAATAACAAAGTAATTTATTAGATAGATGATTTTTTAATTAGTCAAATAAGCTAAAAGATGATAAATTATATTATAAAAAATATTTATTAACAAATTATGTTTTCATAATTTATTATTTATACTACAGTAACTTTGATGGGTATATTAGCAAAAAGTCTTTTTAGTGAGAAATCCAACGTTCAAATTTTTTATAACAATAATATATATCTGCTCAATATATCAACTTCAAATCCTGTCTGCAGATTTTTTTGTTACCCTGAATTCAAAATATTTCATTTTTTTTTTTCATCTAACAGTTAAACAATTATTTGGAAAGACGTATATTCAGTTTGTTAGCAGTAGAAACATCATTTAACAAGTTTTCTTTTTTTCTAATCTACTAAATTATTAAAATAAAAAACAATTACAACTTTCTTATATTAACTTAAATAATATTAAGAATAATATCAATAATGAATATTTTTTTTTTGTTTCCTTTCCCATTTAGAATAATAATATAGTTTGTTTTTTTAAAATATTCATCTCATGAATTTTACCATAGTGTGAAAAATATGTAGTTATAATTTTTAGATCATTAGTTTCAGATATTATCAGAAAAAGTATTGATAAATGTATTGATCTTTGCATTCCAAAATAAAATATAACATTATTAAACATTAATTTACCTTTTAAAGAAGTATTCATTTCAGTTCAATTTTTTTTAAAACAATGTAGTGGAAAATTATGATTCTAAGTAAGGTATGAAAGTTAATATGCTTTCTTACAACTTGTAGCCCAGAAACGGTTCATAGAAGTAACAACTTGCTCTTGGTTAGTGAATCAATAAAAATGATATTCCATAAGAAAAATCAAGTAGTTTATTCCAATTGCCCATGGAGCATAAACATTGTGAGACTGTAGATGTAGCTCTTTAAGTCGCTATCAGATACATATCTAAACTATTAATCTACAATAAACATGGAAAACTCATAGAGAAATGATCATAGAGATATAGGATTGTTCAACTGATTATTCAGAAGGTAAAAAGTATTACAAAGAAAGGTAAAGTATAAAAAAAAAAAAAAAAGTATTTAAAAATACCTGGTGTGCGAAAATGATTATTATACAAAAGGAAAAAAAAATAAATTTTAATTATTGTAATTTTATTTCACTAACTAATTAATCACCACTTGTATTTACAATCATAGATTCAATAAACCATTCAAACAGTTCTATAGGATTTGATGTTTAAATTTTTTTTATATGAAGAAATTAAGAGATTTTTATGTTTGACAAAAACACAAAAATTTGCTAGTAATGTGTTGTGACAACCATAAGAGTTGCTTCCACGGTAAAAAATTGTCAAAAAGTTTTTGATTGAGGCATCATTGAAAAGGATTCTTAACCCTTCATTTATCATATTCATTATCATGAAGAAAGTTATTTTATTTATTTACTTCATTTGTTTTGAAATTTATTTCTGAGAGATGAGCAAGTGACTATCTCTGATTGTTATAGATCATCATTGTTATTCTTTTATGTATGTATTAGGGGTAGGATAAATAGTTATTACTTATTTTATTTTATTTTTTTGGTAATAGGTTTTTTCATACATTCCTGCTCTTACCAGTAGTAGGTTCATGTAGCAGGTTAAAAAATAATTTTTAGTCCTAATAAGCCAAATTTCAGGAAAATGTTAAATGTTAATCTCATATCTATCTTCTTTTTTTCTTAGTAAATATTACTTAATAATTTAACAGTTCCATCAAAAAAAGCCTATTCGATCAAAGATGTTCAATATTTATATTGTAATCTTAATATCCAGTTTTTGGTTGTTGGTAGAATTATTGAAAATGTGGAAATAATAAATGGTAATAATGAAAACAAATGTGTAAAAATACAAAACATATGTATACAGCAGTATAAATGGTATACTGTACATTAAATGTTTGCCACAGGAGATAATGAAAATTCATGAAGCTCATAGCAAATGTCTTTGTTGTATGAATAAAAGAGAAAGAGACTCAGTTAGAAATTTATATTTTAAATTGAATATTTTGCTAAAACTGTATAATCATATTGAAATGACGTTCTTCAAGCACTTGAAAAAATATTGGAAACTAAGCTGGGCCACCACAGAACCACTTAAATTAGAATGACTAGTGTAGTCGCTTTTAGTTGAAATGACTGCCGCTAGAGTGAGTGCCGCTCATTTTACCTCCCTAAACTCAAGATATGTACACCAAGACCCCAACTTGTTACTAGTGATTTTACGTTTTTAATGATCATCAAGAGTGAGAACAGCAATATGGCATCCTCGCTCTCAATGGCTAATGTTATATTCATCAAATAAGGAATTATTATATGTAATTATTATTATTATTTCATTTTATGTTTTAATTACATCAAAATGAAACGTTATAATTTATTTAAGTTAAATCAATAAAACTAAATTACAAAAACACTTAAAAAATATAATATATTTAATCACTGACGAAATATAATTGTCCTAAACACAATAGTTGTTGAGGCTGACCATGTAGTATTATTTGTTAGTTGTGCATGAGGTGCCTAGTTTGCTGGCAGGCAGCCACAGAACAACGTAAAAGCGGCTAAGGAGCCCGAGTAAAGGAGTTGGTTTGATTTATCCAATTTATATGGCCTAAATCCTCTATTTATTATACATGTAAAACGACATGTTTTGCATCTTCAGGATACTAAAAAATGTCACATTACAATTATACTTGTTTACTTATATGGATCACATATGTATAATACTAACCTATGATTATATTTTCAACATTTTACAATCTCAATTACAATTGTTTTGCCACTAATATCCCTTTTATAATCAAGTTTTAATTGTAATATTATTCTTCTATTTATTTATCAAACATCTTTTAAGTTAACTTCAATACTAATCATATTTTTCATTTGTCAATTATATTTGCATAAATAGTTCCAATGTTACTTTATTCACATTGACTGATAGTCAAACTTATACGTCTTTGATTAAATAAAACTGTAATCAACCAGACTCGGTAAGGAAATTGAGTGTATGCTGTAATTACTGATGCATTTAATTTGTAAATAACATACCAGACTATTGTTCTTTTAACTGTGCATTATTTTTATTCTTAGGGGACAGTAAGTCCCAGAATAAAGTTTATTTTTTCATTTCATTTAATTTCATTTTCAAAAGATTTCAAGTGTAAGAAGTTGCCAAGGCGATAGGAATTGTCGAAAATGACCGCGGTGCCTGCTATCCAGCTCATTCCATTGCTAAACCGGAAACTGCATAACGCAAAACAATAAAAAGGTCCAGAAAGACTAATTCGTGCTCCCGACGTCATGACTCGAGATGATCGATATTTGATTATGCGTAGCCTCTGAGATGTACAATTTACTGAAGTTGAGCTGGATCAGTTACTGGAGGACGTTCCTGTTTTTATATTTTGTCTTAGCTCACTAGATGGACGTATAAGCCACAGTCACTTTACAACAAATTTTCGGGGTTGCTCAATTTTAGTCCAGTCAATGAGTGCTGAAATGAGGGGTGTAGAGTGCATGGAATATGCGATAATTTTGGACTTCATAGCTTTGTTAGGAGTAGTTGGAAGGTAAAAATACTAAAAGTCCCCGCCCCTAGGGGGTAAGCTAACGGTGGGGGGAGGAGAGCAGGTCCCATTTTTGGGTTTGTCGAGAATATCTCGAAAACATTGGACTCTAAAAAAATATGTTACATATCAAATTAAACATCCTATAAAGTTGATTTTATATAAATTTTTTGAAATACCAACGGTTTTCGAGATATACGTTATTGAAAATCGGTGATTTTCGGGAAAAAAACAAATGTTACCTCACTTTTTGTAAAACTTGCTTCAAGTACTTTCTAAGATCGTTTCTCAGAAAAAATGTACGAATCAAAATTGTAGAGCATTAAAGTTACTTTCATATATATGTTGCTGACATTTGAAAGTGAGGTAAACATTTTTTATAATTCTAAAATTAACGATTTTTAATAACGTAAATCTCGAAAACCGTTGGAATTTCGACAAATATGTATAGAATTATTTTATAGGAAATTAAATTAGTTTTAATTTTGATTTGTGTTATATTTTTCTAGAGCCCACTTGTTTCCAGATATAATCGAAAACACAAAACTGGGACCTTCTCCCCTCCCCCACCATAAAATGGGGATTCCCGTACCCCAGGGACCAAGACATTTAGTATATTTACCTTCTAACTACTCCTAACAAAGCTGTGAAGTCAAAAATAGCCGCATAATTCATGCACTCTACACCCCTCATTTCAGCACTCTCACTGAGGTCGCGCTCCTCAGGTGAGTACCAATGTTGGATTTCTTGTCTTACGTTTTTGAAAACTTTAGTGAATATAATCCATGTAACATAGTACTGATGTGTTGAAAGTTTTGTATATTTTAGAACTGAAGATGAATCTTTAGCATTCGAAACTATTATTCTAATAAAATAATCCCAATAGAAGTGGCAATTAATTCATGAATCCTAATTGAATATTGGAAAGATGCAGAGAATACTTTAAAAGTTGCTGGATGGGAATGAGGGGGTGAAGAAGTAGAAGATTATCAGTATTGTATGGAACTGCAACAAGGGGAAGATGACCTTTTTTAGCTCTGTTATTTTGAAATGGTCTTGTTATTTTTGTTTAATGTAAATTGTGTAACTTGGTTATGTTGAACAGGTGTGGTTAATTTTATCTACTTACATAGTTTGGAGTTTGGAGTTACATAGTTTCTGGAAAATGTTTTGAAAAATTATTGAGAGTTATTTGTGAAAGGAGATGCATTAAAGCCTAATTAAAATTGTAAATTAAGAGCGAGGACTTTTACGAACTAGGACCAGTAGTGTGCTAGAGGAGGCCGAGAGCAACCGTCTACGTCACCAAGCCATACATGTTTAGGACAACCTCCGGCTTTATTAATGTAGACGAAAATATCCAAAATAAAACCAAAACCATAGGCAAGAAGTACTTAGTTATGATTCAAACCTTACAGGATAATGTACAAAAAGTCACTGGAAATTATTAAAGTGTTTTAGCCATTGCCCAAAATGCGGTGGGAGAGAATACAATATTTTTATAGTTTTCACTCAATTCTCACAAACGTGATTAAAAAAAAGTCGATGTTGAAACGTATTTAGGGGCTATCTGAGGCAGGCATAAAACCTACACCCCTACGAGCCCTCTGGCCAAACGCTTTCACTACGAGTGAGGCCAGGAGAAGTGTTAAAAAATATATTGAATCTCAAGAAATACAAAGACATGGGGAAGAGCGAAGGACTGAAGTGCTTTCAATGCCAGAGTGTATTCTACTATTGATGGAAGAGCTTCTCATTCCACCTCTTTCGGATGAAGGTGTAAACTGTTACCCATTAGGACGGTCGCCCATGACTTATCTTGTTTGTTTGTTTAGTTGCTTTGAGAGGGCATTTAATAGCTAGGTCATCAATGCCCGTGGGCCATTTGGATTTGATAATGTATTAAGGATATAACTATCCTTACACGAACCCACAGGGTCAGTCAGAGTCCAGGAGGCGCCCAAGTAAGGATTATCTTGATGTCCTTCGCTTTAAAAAATGGCAGACATATGGACACGTCAAGGTCATGTATATGTTGAATCATTGCGTAATGTAAAGTTAGTGGCCATCTTTAAATGCCCTAAAAAACAGGTAATGAGTCGTATAACCTGGATTAACTCTGAACGGGCGATAGTACCACCAAGACAAAGGAAGCACTAGTTACAATATGATTTATATTTATAGAACAAAAGCTTTAAACAAGAAGTGAATATTTTTATTTTTATATATTTTTTTCTTTTCTCTTGTTTATATTTTGAATATTTATTGTAGAATCTGTATACAATTTCTTTTGCATAAATAAAAGGCTATTTTCATTTCATTTTAAATAGTTTAAATATCTTGGGAAAATAATTGAGATAAATAATTGTGATATGTAAATTAAATCCGCATATATCAGGATATAATAAAATCACACTATTTGATTATTGCTGCTAAGTACTTAAAATGACAAAAAGCAACCCCCCCCCCCCCCCCTTATGTGGCTAAGACCATTCAAGGCTAGGACCAACCTATTAAGTTTATTTTTTCATTTCCCAGAAAGTCTAAAAGAGGGGTCATATCATGGCTTTCGAACATTTTACCAGTAAGGTTTCTATAGCAACTCAGTAGCAGAAATTCTTTTGGATGTCTATATTTATAGGATGGGCCCTATGAGTGGTTCCTCTCAGGACTAACCATTTAAACCTTTTTCTCTCAAACCATTCCTTTACCATACTGTGGCAACGTTCAGCTTCTTTTTTTCTGGTTGGTCTGTTATTTGAGGCACTATTCCTCTAAAAACATAGACTGATCTTTTGCAGATGATCAATGGTTCCCTTGTTTTTTGATATACGGAATACTCCAAGGATTCTTCGATCTTTCTGTAATGATGAATTTGTTATCTTTATCTCATCGTAAGGCCGTCGTAGGGGTCTTTCTTCATGACAGGTGAAGCTAACGTCCTCCAAGGGAATCATTGCGGTGGCATAATGAATGATATCCGTAATTATAGACACTCTAGAGAGCGCTATAGTACAGTCACTGAGATCATGAGTAGAGAAGCTGGCCATTAACAGGACTCCATGACCAATTTTATAATAGATCACGAGGCCACTGCTTTTTTTAACCTGCGAGAAGGATTATAGGGGTGAGTGGAGCTCGATAGGGATTAGGATGATGCGAAAGTTTGTGATGAAATTTGAGACAGGTATGAGATTTTTGGACAAAAGGTATATTAAGATCGTTATGTAAGGTTTTGTTAGAAACATAATAGGGGGCATTGGTTACGGTTCTCAGGAATTTGGATTAAAAGGATTGGATACATTTGATGTTCGAGTGTTTTGCTGTTCCCCAAATTTCTAGTTCATAGGTCCAGATAGGCTTTAAGATAGTCTTGTAAATTAAAAGTTTGTTGTCTATTGAAAGTTTTGAAGTCTTGCATAGAATGTGGTATAGTTGGCTGAATCTTCTGTTATGTTCTTGTCTTTTAAGTCTAGTACGTGGGTTCCAAGTGAGTCTTTTGTCTAAGATGAAACCAATATATCGCACTATATTAGATCTAAGTATTGGGATCTTATTAAATAGGACAGTTGGGCAGGAACTACGACGTAGAGTAAAAGTCGTATGGGTGCATTTGGATTCATTAACTTTAATTCTCCATCTGTTACACCACAGGTCAAACTTAAGAGGTGACTTTGTAGTTTGGAAGAGGCTGTTTTAGGTTCATGATGTGATGATAGTATAGCTGTATCATCTGCAAAGGTTGCTAAGAAGGTATCGGGAGTGGTAAGAATGTCTGCAGTGAAAAGGATGTAGAGGACATGACCCAAAACACTACCTTGAAGAACTCCGGCTCGGATAGGATTACAGTCGAAAAATACAGAGCAGCATCGAACTCGGAAGGAGCAATTTGTGAGGTAGGAATGAAGGGCGAGGTAGGGGGTTTGTGGTAGTAGGTTCTTCAGTTTAAAAAGCAACCTGGAGTGCTAAAGACGGTCAAAAGCTTGAGCAATGTCCAGAAAAGCACCTGAGCAGTATTTCTTTCTTCCCAGAGCAGAGGACACATTAGCCCAGTCGTGTAGGAGTTTTATACAGCAAATCTCGGAAATGAACCTATGAAGCTGAATTTTTACATATACCTTTGATTTGGTCGTCTAAATAAGTGGTAAAAAGTCACCGATCTCAGCACGTTAGCATAATTAGATATTCAAGGTCAAAGGTCTCAAAAATCAGTTTTTTTCAAATATCTCGAATTTTATCCATTACAGCTGTCAATCAAGAAAGTTACAAAACATGTAGATAATAATATCCTCTACAATTTTGGTTCTATTAATTTTTTTTTTTTAGGATTACCCGTTTTCGAAATATAGCGCGGAGAAAAAGAAGCGGGCACCGGTTCAGACTACATTTGCTTCTAGTGACTTCGACAATTGTTTCTCAGAAACAAAGTTGTAGAGCATTAAATTTACTTTAATTTCATATATACTCCTCTGGCACTTGAATCAAAGATTTGACAAAAAGTGAGGTAAACATAGTTTGTCTCTATGATTATCGATTTTTAATAACGTATATCTCGAACACTGTAAAGAGTTGGACAAATATTTATATAAACAATTTTATAGAAAATTTAATTAGCTTTAATTTCGATCTGTAGATTATTTTTCTAGAGTCCACGGATTTCGAGATAAAATCGAAATACCTAAACATGGAACCTTCTCCCCTTCCCCCACCATAAAATGGGGATTCCCGTACCCCCAGGGACCGGGACATTTAGTATATTTACCTTCTAACTACTCCTAACAAAGACGAGAGGAAAGGAATTCATCGTAATGAGCGGGTAAGGATTGGGCATTTATGGGACAGGTTGTTAGGACATCGGTCATTTTGAGGATATGGGGAGAAGGAAGGAATTTGGTAGGAAGACGCGGGCTTTCAGAAAATCGGTAAAACTCCAACTAAGCGAACTAGTATGAAAGATAAATAACATTAGGGAACAATTAGATAATAATAAAATACAAAAGAAAGTACTAAATGTACAAATAAGAATGTAAGAGTATAAAAATAAAAATTGAAAATTAAAAATGAATAAGAATAGAAACAACAAAAGATATTTACATTTTCTAGAATCAAAGAAAAATAATAAGAAATAATTGAAAAGTGATAATATTAGGAGATATAACGAGGACCGTAGAGCAAAGCCTGTTGATATTGACCGAAGAAGGCAGATAAGTCGACAGGTTCCGGAAAGTCAGAAGGCGTCGAGGTCTTGAGACTGGTCTATGATAACAACCGGTTGGCCATCATCTTTTCGACATCGAACCCTCCCAGCAGAAAACCAGACATATTTAATTTTTCCCGCCAACCTCTTCTGGCGGGCGAGCCAATATAAATGTCTGTTTGCCGGAGTCATTTCTTCGCTGAGATATATGCGGTGGGCGTCATTATCCTGCCATCCCATATCTCTCGTCGAAAAGTCTCTCTTCACTTTTCTTTTTAGTATAAGATCGTCCCTTAGTGTCTGTCTCAGGAAGCGTACTATGATAGGTGGTGGTCGTGGATCTTCTTTTCGTGGTCTGCGACGCTCGACCAAGTCTATATCCTCAATGCTCAACCTCACCCCCAGGCCAGCCCCGACACTTGCCACAAAGGCCGCAGGAGTTTCGCCAGAGCGAAGAGGGATGCCCCGTATCTCTAAAGATTTACAGAGCAAGCCCTGCTCATCCCTATTCAGGCGAACTCCTAGCTCTCCGATTTTATTCTTTAGCGCAGTGTTTTCAGTCGTTAGCTCCTCCATACGTTTTCCTTGGCTCTCTAGGTGCTTTTCAATTTTAGCCAGCCTATCATTTAGTTCAAAGCTCAGCTCGCCATATTTTTCGAGTGAACTTTATATAGCTTTGATATCCTCGCTGACGTCAGCTCTAACCTGGTTAACGGCTGTGAGTATGTCAAAGATAGATGGTTCATTTGATGGCTGACTGACTGATTTTTCATTAGTTGGTCTGTTTTTAGTCGGATATGTCGGACCTTGAATCCCATCGCAGTTAATTCTTCTTCAATGACATCAGCTGGTGTTGAGGAATGCAGGTGGCTGATAACAACTCGAAGTGCTCTATCCAGCTGTAGTTGGAAGGTGTGGAAGTTGTGTTAGACAGATATTTTACAATTTTTCTATAGGTTTCTGGTGTATTCAGATTAATCTTAGTATAGTCCGACTATGACATATGAATTTCCCTGGACCAGCTATTTCTACCAACAATCCTAGTATAGGGAAATATGCAATTTTAATATAGCAAGCCCGGAAAATTACACGCAATTTCAGACGAATTTAAAGAAAATCAGAGTTGTGAGTCGTCTAAGAGTCTCAAGTCGGGATTACTTAAAGGTATTTATAAAGAACACAGCACTAATTATTAAATCCAACGAATCCTGTATGGCCTGCGGTAGTTTGGTGTCGGATCCCTTGAGCCATTTTCTTACTCAGTGCATCAAATTTGAAGAGCAGACAAACAAATTCTTAGGTACATATATTTCTGAATCATTGAATATAGAGGAAATCTTAAATGTAGATACGGTAGCATTCACAAATTAAATCGATTATATTATTTTGTAATATGTTGTGCCATTGATTGAAAAGCTAAATGTGTTTATTTTTTGGGATAGGGTTCTGACTAGGGTCTAAATCTGTATACCTTGTTATTACATTGATCTTGTAATTAAGTTGATAATTATTTTCTTTTTAAGGTAAAAATGTCTAAACTATTTCTATATTTAAAATATGTTTGTAGTACTTATATAATTTAATCTTATTTATACAAAGTCCTAGTGCTGCTAGACAAAAAAGAATTTTTTTATTTCGTACGTTATTTGTACAAGAAATGTATTTTGCAAATAAATAAAAATATTGATTGATATATTATAAAGTAAAATAAGAATTATACATTATGAGATCAAAAAATAAACTTACATTCTTTATATAAGTGAGGAACACACAGGAACCGCTACTGCTATGCAGCTAACTAATACAGCTCTCTGTTTACTCAAGTAATACCAGTGGTATTAGCTCACACATCAGCTCGGGACTTTAAAAATATTGTGTATATACATAATTGAACAATTAGTGAAGTTTTCCGGCTAGGTGACTCCCTAGAAACTAATTTATAAAGGGACTTTAAATGTGTGACGGGATAGTTGGGTGCGACGTAGGTAAAGATTCAACCTACTGACGGCTGTGACTCGCTATCACTTACATAGGCCTGTCTGTATCTATCATCATAGGTGGCGTAGTGAGTAGAGCATTCGTCTCATATACTCACGCAGCCGAATTACGAAACTCATTGGTCAGGGATTTGTTTATTTTTATTATTATTATTTTATAGATATGTTTTTATTTATATATGCACATTTGTTTTTATTTATTTTTCTCTCTGCTTTAAATAATATTATTATTTAATACCTATTAGCAATAATAATTATTATTATTATGGAGTGTGAAAAATCTTCGTGTTTCGACTCCGATTTAGAAATGCCGTGTTCCAACTTCAGTGAATCGGACTCGAAGTTCCTTAAGGGTAATACTTTGTTTAAAAGACAAATAAATACTGCTCTTGAGACCCCTGAGAACTCTTCGTACAAAAAAAAGAAGAAAAAGAAACAAAAAGAAAAAATACCGAATCAACCTCCCACTCCTACACAAACACGCAGTAAAGCTGTCATCACAGCAGTTACACCCATCTAAACATTTAACAGATTTCAACTATTGACTAACATGCCTTCGGATGGCTCAAAGCAACAACCACCAAAACCTCAAACAGATATAAAACCACCTCCTATCTACGGTACCGGCGTAGATAAATACATCCAATTTTGTCTTGAAATTTCAGAATTAATTGGTCAAACAAATGTCCAATGTCACTCCAGATACCACGACATAAAAATAAACACTGAGACAAAAGATTACTATAAATCACTGGTAGCCCACCTAAAAACTCAAAACATTCAGTTCCATTGCTATCAATTAAAAGAAGAGAAGGCCTACAGGGTAGTACTGCGGTGACTTCACCAATCAGTGCCTCCCGATCCGATCAAAAGAGACCTGGAGCAGCTAGGCCATAGCGTCAGGCATATCTCCAACGTACTCCACCGTTCTGACGCCCACTCCCATTTTTCTTTGTGGATCTTTAGCCAGCAGATAACAATGTGGAGGTTTTCAACATCAAAATACTGGTGTACTCCTTGGTCAAATTTGAATAACGAGTCAAAAAAGAAATAGTACAGTGTACCAGATGTCAAAACCTAGGCCACACGAAAACGTATTGTAATCGTCAGGCAAGATGTGTTAAATGTGCAGGGCCACATTTAACAGCATCTTGCTTAGAAACACGAGATACGCCGGCCTTGTGTTTCCTCTTTGGTGAAAGTCATCCTGCTAACTATAAGGGTTGCCAGGTATACAAATATAGGAAGAAGCAAAGAGCCTCCAACTCCGCTATAAATAGAAATCCTGTTCCTGAAACATCCGAAACAATAGTAATTCCTTTCAGAATCAGCAGAACATTTCAGTCAAAAAATTTCTTAGACACTTTCCTCCACTACCATCAACATCAATAGCTCAACAACTTCTGAATCAGCAACCCATTACTTCAGCCGTTCAACTTGCAGAATCAAGCCACTTGAGCCATCAACCTCAGCAGCGGTGTCATCTCAACTTTATCAACCAACTGATGAATTCACGACAGTTGAACGAAGAAATCGAAGGCCACAGAATCAGGCACCTCAATCATCCCTTCCATCCCGACCTCCCAAAATAACCAATTCTTCTCCGAGATACTAGCTGCTATAAACAGTCTTAAAAAAGAAAGTAAAGGAGACATAAATGACGTAAAATCGGCCCTAGAAAAATACGGAGAGATGACTTTCGAACGAGTATGAGCTACTTAGAAAAATCGAAAAACATTTAGAAAGTCAGTCTAAACATTTAGAGGAAGTATTGCAGAAAATAAATCACTGAAATCTAAGGTTGAAAATCTTGAAATACGAGTGAATAAGGCCGAGCAGGGTCTTTTGAGAAGATCAGTTGAGATCAGAGGCATTCCTATTCGCCCAGGGGAGACACCGGCGGGTCTGGTTTCAAACGTTGGGGCGGGTCTTGGTCTCAAAATTAATGTTGAAGACCTGGACATGGTTGAACGTAGGAGACCAAGAAAAGACGATCTCAGGCCGCCCTCTGTCATCGAGCGCTTCGTTAGGCAAACGCTTAGGGACGAAATGATTCATAAAAGAAAAGTTAAGCGGGAATTTACAACAAGAGATATCGGTTGGCAAGAGAACGATTCCCACCGGATTTTCATCGGAGAAGAAATGACACCAACTAACAGACACCTCTACTAGCTGGCTAGTCAGAAGAAAGTAACTGGTAAGCTAAAATATGTATGGTTCCCAGCCGGTAGAGTGCGCTGTCGAAAAGACGACGGCCACCCTGTTATCTTTGTCGAATGAGCTCAGGATTTGGATGTCTTCGTATGACTGTCATTTACCTGTATAATCTACTTACTGTCATTTTCTTGCATTATTTTGGCTTATTTCGTGGAATCGTCAATGCGTACTTTAGAATTTTATTTCATTCATACATTTTTCTATCAAATTTTTCCCCACATAAATAGTTTTAGTTTATTTTTTTCATTTTATTTTTCTAATTTTAGTTTTATTAATTTTTATTTTATAATGTACTCTGCAGGTTGTTACTCATATTACTGGGTCTTTTTTCCTATAAATGTCTTTTCCTTAACTACTCTTCAGTATGTCTAGTATCCTAACTACCTGTCACGTTAACTCCCAATCCTTGCCTGCCCATTTTGATGAATTCCAGCAATATTTCTCACATAACTTTTATCATATTATATCCATTTCTGAAACTTGGCTTAAGCCCCACATTCCTTCCTCTTTTGTATCCCTTCCCAATTACTCCCTTACCCGCCATGACCGGACTGGCGGTGGTGTTGGCAAATATGTGCACGACAGCCTGAAAACAAGAATCCTTGATTTTTCTCCCTCATCCATACATCCTCACGTTGAATACCTTATCCTAGATATTTCTGCCGGCAATCATCACCTATTATACGCTGTGATATATCGTCCTCCTCTTGTTCCGTTCGATCAGTCCTTGTTCCTCTCTATTCCAATATCATTATCTTCGGAGACCTCAATACAAATTTGCTTGCTGAATCCAATGATAAACGTTACTTGGATAACCTGTTCTATTCTCTCCGCCTTTTCATCGTACCTTTCGCTCCTACGCACCATTCCCGCTGGACCGACACATGGTTAGACCTATATATTATAGATTTACAAAAAAATCTCCTTTCCTCCTCACAAAGCCCCGTTTCATTTTTATCTTCCCATGACCTAATCCAAATATCCTACGATTTACAAACCTATCCTTTTCCCACAAAAACCATAAACTACCGCAACCTTGACGCCCTTGACCGTGATATTATCCTACCTCTCCTTGAAACCCTAGATTGGAGTCAAATCTACTCCTCCTCCTCAATAGACTCCATGGTCGAAATCCTCACATCCAATCTTCTTAGTATTCTTGATACCTACGCTCCTCTTAAAACCTCTACCTTTCGTCGTCGACCTGCACCCTGGATGACAAAAGAAATTAAAGATCTACAGAGAAAGCGTGAGGCTGCACGAAGACGATTCAGACGAACGTGACTCACGGGCGACTATCAAGTGTTCAAAAGACTGCGTAACCAGGAGCAAGTAAAAATTCGAAGTGCAAACTCTTCCTATTTCCACAAAGCCTTATCGTCCTCTCCCGATTCCAAGTCAAAATGGCAAATCCTTCGAAAACTCCATAACCCCTCCGGATCCTCAACCTCAACCAACTTCCCAGTTTCGCCTAATGACCTGAACGCCTATTTTGTTTCATCTCTCACCTCTCTATCCCTAAAGCATTTGATTCCATTGACCATCGTATCCATTTTACCAAATTAAATGCTTTAAAATTTTCCAATAGTTTAATCCACTGGATCCGATCCTTCCTCTCCGACCGCACTCAAGCAGTATCTATCCCTAATCAACCCTTATCCGACTTCCTACCTCTGTCTTCGGAAGTAGCCCAAGGTTCCAGCATTTCACCCCTCCTCTTCAACTCCTACATTATTGATCTTCCCCAGTCAATTTTACATTGTTCCCATCATCTTTATGCAGACGACTCTCAAATTTATTTATCCTTTCGTCCTAACGAATTACATGAAGTTTTATCTAGGATCCAGGAAGACCTCGATAGAATCTGTACTTGGGCCAACTTGCATAATTTAAAGCAAAATTATGAGAGGAAAACTCAAGCCATTGTAATCGGTTCAAGTCCCCTCCTCAGATCCATTACCAACTTTCCTACCCTAAACCTAAATAATCAACCTATCACTTTCTGTTCCTCTGCCAAAAATTTAGGAATCATTATTGACCAAACCCTCTCCTGGAAGCCCCAAATCGCCCAAATAGCCCGAAAATCAATAGGAATCCTCAAATTATTCCATCGTTCCCGTCATTTCCTTCCTCAATCCACGCGAAAACTCCTAGTTTCCTCATTCATTTTCCCTCAGTTTGATTATGGTTGGTCTGCCGATGGCCGATACCAGCCAGAGACCCCTCCTCTGGTAAGTAGTGGAATCATCCAATGATGGCCAGTCCCCTAGGATGAAGAAACGAAGATTTAGGCAAGGGTTGTTAGGTGGCTCTTCGTGCCGCAGGCGGGAAACGCCTTTTCGGTAGGCCTGGTAAACCGATGAGGTAGGCTAAAGCCTGACAACTCGCTATGAGCCGGTCAGGAGGCTCCGAGGAGGCAGCCCCTTCACCTGACTCGGGGGCAGTGGGCTAATAACCCACTCCCCTTAAACACTCTTTATTACGAAACCTCTACAAGCAGAAATAGCCGGACTGTCTTTACGGAACAAAACCAGGAAATGTTTGAAGGATTTAAGAATCGCCTATTGGAACATTTTATCATTATATTGACTCGGAGCCCTACGGACGCTCCTCGAGCAAATTGACAACTATTGCATCGACATCGCACCGGTCCAGGAAGTCCGCTGGCTTGGAAGTGGTACTCATGAAAAGAAGTACCATACCATATACTTCAGCGGCCATGAAACCAACCATATATTTGGAACCGGATTTATCATCTGAAGAAGAGAAGGACACGTTTTACGAAGATCTCTCTAAAGCCTTTAAGATTTGTCCAGCTTATGATGTTAAAATAGTTCTAGGAGACTTGAACGCCCAGATAGGCACAGAAAGAATACATCTACCAACAATTGGAACCTTCAGTCTTCATCAAAACACAAGTGCCAATGGCCAAAGACTGATTGATTTTGCGAACACTCACGGCCTGGTGGTCGGAAGTACCACGTTCGCAGGAAAAAATATTCACAAAGCTACCTGGAGATCACCCAACGGAGCCTTTACCAACCAGATTAACCACATTTTAATCAGCGCCCGTCACAGGTCCAATTTGATTGGAGTAAGGACATACAGAGGAGCAAACGTGGATTCGGATCACTACCTCAGTATTGCCCGTATACGCGCCCGGATTACCACGAAACGGAACTCGGATATTGGAGAAGCTGTGATGAAGAAATTCAATGTTCATAAGCTAAAGGATCCAGAAGTGTGTGAAACCTATCAGTAACATCTTCATATTAAGCTGGGGGAGGAACTAAGGGATAGGAATGACACAGTGGATGACCAGTGGTCGGGTATTGCTAAAGCGCTAAAAGCTACTGCAGAGGAAATCCTTGGATTGCAGATAAGAAGCAGGAGGTCCCCTTGGTTTGATGGTGAATGCATCGAGGCAACAAATAAGAAAAATGAAGCTTATAAGAAGGCCATCCAACGCCATACACGTTCAACACAGGAGACATATCGAAATAAAAGAAGGGAGGAAAAGAGATTGCACAGGAGAAAGAAGAGAGCTTGGGAGAATTGCAGGATGAAGGACGTAGAAGACCGCAGGACATCTCGTGACACTCGCCTCTTCTATCAGAAAGTAAATGAGGGCCGTAAAGCCTTCAAACCTAAAGTAATTATGTGCAAGAATGAGGACGGAAACCTGCTGACGGAGAGAGGGGAAATCCTGAAGACATGAGCAAGGTACTTCAAATAGAAAACCTTGAAGTAGAAATGGCCAGAGAGGAGGACGACTTCTCTAACGATGCCGAGCCACCGGATGATGAAGACATGGAGACGGCCATAGCGAAACTGAAAAACTACAAGGCTCCGGGACTGGATGGAATTAAAGCGGAGCTGATACGCTATGGAGGAATAGAAGTGAGAAAGGAGCTCCATAATCTCATTTTGAAGATATGGGAAAAGGAGAAGATGCCTGATGAGTGGAAAAGGGGAATTATCTACCCACTGCACAAGAAAGGGGACCAGTCGGACTGCGACAACTACAGAGGCATAGTGCTCCTCTCGTGAGCATATAAAGTTCTCTCTAATATCCTATTTGAGAGACTAGTCCCTCATGCCGAGAGGGAGATAGGGAAGTATCAAGCGGGGTTTAGACGAAGGAGATCCACGTTGGACCAACTATTCTTACTGAGGCTGATGCTAGAGAAATGCAAAGAGTACAGAATAGTTACCCACCACCTCTTTCTTGATTTTAAAGCCGCTTACGATAGTGTAACTCGGCCAGAACTCTATCAGGCCCTGTTAGATATGAACGTCCCAGCCAAGCTGGTACGACTTGTAAAAATGACAATGTCGGGCTCGAGGTGTGCAGTACGAGTAGAAATGACAACTCAGATGATTTCAGCACAAACTGCGGAGTAAGGCAGGGGATGCTCTTGCTTGTATTCTCTTTAACTTTGCAGCAGAGAAAGCGGTGCGTATGTCCGGAATCCAACTCCACGCAACCCTTTTTAACGGTACAGTTCAGCTTCTGGGATACGCTGACGACTTTGATATTGCTGCTAGATCGGAACGTGCACTGAGAGAGGCGGTCTTGGCAATAGAAGATGCAGCAAAGAAACTTGGGCTACACATTAATGAAGCTAAGACCAAGTACATGAGAGTCGGAGGAGATGGACCAGGGATTGGTCCATTTGTGGCTGGACCATATAATTTTGAAAATGTAAGTAGCTTTATCTACCTCGGGGCTGAGATCAACTCTGGAAACGACATCTCTCGAGAAGTCAACAGAAGGATAGCAACAGCGAGACGGTGCTACTTTGGCCTTGCGAAGCATTTTAGAAGCAGGTTCCTGTCTAACAGGACCAAGATCACCCTCTACAAAACCTTGGTCCGTCCTGTTTTAACTTATGGATCAGAAGCATGGGCCTTTAAAAAACAGGATGAAAATAGGCTTCTGATCTTTGAAAGATCAATTTTGAGGAAGATTTTTGGTCCTGTTAAAGAGGGTGGAATTGGGAGAAGAAGAAGAAATGTCGAACTGGCTGGCCTGTATGGGGATGCAGACTTGGTAAAGTTTATCAAGATAGGACGACTTCGATGGGCCGGGGGGGCACGTCGCACGCATGGATGACTCGGTGATACCCAGGAGGATACTGTCCGGAAAGTTGCATGGGCGAAGAAAAGTCGGCAGGCCAAATGTGAGATGGGAGGGTTCAGTGACACTGGACGCACGGACTCTGCTGGGAGTCCGAAACTGGAGAGCTGCTGCAGGATTGACTGGCGAAAGCTTTTGGAGGAGGCCCAGCCTCGGTGACGGGATGTAGAGTGACCGATGGATGTATGTATGTTGATTATGGTTGTGTAGTGTATGGGGGCCTCTCGGTGGGTCTCCGGGACAGATTACAACGAATCATGAATAGTTTTATCAGATTTGTTACCGGTACCCCGAGACGTTCACATGTATCGTACCTCTACACTGCCTTAGACTGGCTCTATCCATTCTCCCGTAGACAATATTTCCTGGGCACTTTCCTGCACCTAGTCATTAATAACCACTGCCCACCCTACATCCATAACCTGTTGAAATTCAAGTCTTCCGTCCACTTCCAACTCACAACAAGATCACGTTCCTCTGACCTATATACTCCCCTCCACTGTACAGCATTATACCAACACTCCTTCCAAGCTCGATCCACTACCCTCTGGAACTCCATACCTTCTTAAATTAGACATGCTCCTTCCTTAAATTCATTCAAAACTCTCCTATTCCAATATCTCCTTAAATCCCAGTTAGACACCGCCAATATGTGTAATAATTAAAAATCCAGTCAGTCAATCTCAACTATATCCGATATCAATGAATTACTTCAATAATTATATCATTATTGGTAAATTTGTTAATTTTAATCATTTGTCTGTCTAAAAATTGCTTTTTATTTTTGTCCCATATAGCGATTTAATATAAGAGGACAGTAAGTAGATGTGTAAATATATATTTTCAGGTATTTGTAAATATTTTGTCTTATTAATATACAAATAGTTAACTTTTTTTTTTTTTTCTCTATATATCTTTTCCTTTCTGTTCACTATATTTGTTTTATTTCATGGATTTATTATTATTTTTTTTTTTTCATCTTCTGAATGCATTGTAATTATTATATTAGCATATTAGTATTATTATTTTTTTTCTTTTCTCATGTATATATATATATATATATATATATATATATATATATATATATATATATATATATATATATATACTAGCTGACCCGGCAAACGTTGTTTTGCCATATAAATAATTTCCTAGTAATTTCTAGTGTAGACAAAAAATAGCTTACTTATTGTAAGTATGTATGTATGTTAGAATGTGTATATTGTATGTATGTAAGAATGTGGTATATGCGTGAAATAAGCATGGAGCGCTGTGAACGATGAGGGAATATAAAAATAACAAAAGGCAAACATTATTTTTAAATTATTATAATTTATCCCTTAAAATTATATATCATTCATTAAACAATTACGACAGTAACACTATTAAACAATATCAATCTCTTAATGCTATAGCGTGAACAATATTTTTTGTTAGTCCATCTTTAGCTAACACAAACAAACTGGATGGTTTACCCACTCGAGAGCATGCCACGTATAATTGTCCGTGTGAAAAACATGGTGTTCTCAAATCTAATCCACAAACAGACATCGTTTGACCTTGGAATTTGTTGATAGTTATTGCAAATGCCAATCTAATCGGAAACTGAATACGTTTGAATTGAATTGGCACATCTGTAGGTATAATAGGAATCCGTGGTATGAGTATATTTTCACCTCTGAACTTGCCATTTAGAATCCTGGCTTCGATCACGTTTTTCATTAATTTTTGAATGACTAATCGCGTACCGTTGCACAGCCGGGGCGGGTTCAAATTACGAAGCAAGATAATTGGAGATCCAACCTTGTAAATTATGCGGTGGCTTGCCTGGCAAATCCAGTGAGTTCAAAAACTCTGTGGGAAAATTTACTGCTTCGCTGTCGTCGCAAACTGTATCAATAGATTTATATGATACCAAGTTCCCTGGCAACAACATTTGTATCTTCAGATTTAAATTGTCAACGTCTACATTTTTTGCCGCTAAAATCGCTCTTTCTGCAAGCCACTCATGATTTATGTACTGTGTGTGTACATCGGGAAATATTTGTTCAATGAGAGTATCTTGCGAATCAGCGATTGTGCAGAAATCGGTCGGTAATCTTACGTATCCAGTTTCATCTATAGCAACTTTTCCATCACCGATATCTAAGAGTTGTTTTGAAAATGTTTCAGCGGATTGACCTTGAAGCATTTGAACGCGCATATTTATTTTTAGCTGTAATTTTTCAACATTACGCCACAATGGAGATGATTTTAAGCAAGCGTTGATCTCATCAGCGTATGTTGAACGTGGAATGACTGGAAGTGTTTGTCTGAAATCACCTGAAAGGACCAACAGAGTTCCGCCAAATAGTTTGTCACTGTTTTTAATATCTTTCAATGTCCTGTTCAACGCCTCAAGTGAATGTTTGTGTGCTATAGTACATTCATCCCAAATAATAATTTTACACCGTTTCAGCACAGTGGCCATGGACGATTGTTTCTTAATGTTGCATACTGCGTCAGGGTTATTCTGAATATTTAGTGGCAGCTTAAATACTGAATGAGCTGTTCTACCTCCATCCAATAAAGTTGCTGCAATGCCCGATGATGCAACGGCTAATGCGATGCCATTATTTGATCGTATTTCAGCAAGAATTAGCGAAATAACGAATGTTTTGCCAGTTCCACCCGGTGCATCCAAAAAGAAGAACCCACCTTGTCCAGCTGAAATTGCGAGCATAATGCGATCATAAATGGTTCTTTGTTCCTCATTCATTAGTGGGACATTGCGGGCAACAATCGCTGCCATTTCTACAGTACTGTACTGCAGTTCACGATTCATTTCAGTATTCATTAAATCAGATGCAGTTCGATTTGGCGAATTCATACCGAAATTACTAAGTGGTAAGTTGGCAATGACAATGCAAAGATCCTCAATAGCAATCAATGCTTCATTGTACATTTCGTCGCTGAATGTTATGGTTAGATCGTGGCACCGTATACGATGTTGATGCAATATATCATCAGTCATTGAATCTTTGTGATTTTCCCATAATATCTGTGCTCGGGCTGGGAAACATGTAGTCAACACTATAGCGAATAGTCGACGAATTTGTATTGCTGTACAGTTCAATGCAGCTTCAGCAAGCATGCATTCCCACTGGTTGTCGTCTTCCAGCAAGCCGAGTGCAAGGCATGCATCTTTATACGTTGGATATTGTTGCCCATTTTTGACCGTATCATTGGTAATATCTTTAGGGAAATTTTTAGTACATTTTCCATCAGCCATGCAAGGCGATGAACTATTAAGAGTACCACATGGACAATGAATCATGTTTGTTGTAACAATATCAAACTGCAGTTGGTCAGTGGATGGATCTGGAATTTCCGCAGAAATGATACTATCGATTTCTTCAGGACGGATTTTGTCGATGAACTAAACCAAAATGTGTGCATGAGGTAATCCTCGCTTTTGCCACTCAACCGAATACATCCAGCAACGTGTGGGACCGAATACATGTGATTTAGTAATGAAACTTATTAAAGACTTCAACTTTTGTCTGAACACACGTGCTGTAATATCATGGCGATGTATTGCATTTTGGCCAGGCAGTAGCAAAGATGAAATCTCTGGCCATTTTGGATTACATGTGAACGTGATAAATAAACATGGTCGTCCATATTCGCGCACGAAAGTCAGAGCATCCTGTATATATTCTTGCATATGACGTGGACTGCCTACGTCCGATGATGGTAAAATGACATGGTTACCAATTTCGGTGACGTCGGCGTTGTTGTTGATAGCGTCTCGCAAATGAATGTACTCTTCCGCGCGCAGCTTTCGTTGATTATATCTTAAGTATCGTAGTCGTTCGCTCTCAATCTTCGCGTACATGTCGACCATGAATTGTTGACAAAGCTCAGGACATCGTAAAATGACGTTGTCCAGACCACGTCTAATCATTAATCGGTACGCATAATAATCCTTTGAGCTAACGTTCTTGTTTGTTTCAGCTCCTGTAATATTTTTTCATAAAAATTAATTTAAATTTATTACGTTTAATAATTTAATTGTTTTGTTAAATGATTAATGATCAAATTGATAATCAGTGAAGTACCTGATACGGGGTCTCGTTGTTTTATGTTTATGCAATATCCGTCTTGTCCCTTCCAGAATATTAGCGGATATTGGAGAGCGTCATATGAACGATGTGTGTCAGAAATGAACTGAAGATTATTATTTCTTCTACGAATCACAATTTCTCGTGCAGCTGTGCAATCGCCAACCATGATTCCAGCAACATCATCAACAACGGGTGCATTGAATCTACGAATATGCTCTCCAGCTGGTGTTTTATCAGGATTAATGACGATAGCGTAATTATCGCTTTGTAATTGGTGCATATGTGATTTGAATATTTTCAACAACTCGTTGTGCTCGTTCAAAAGAGCATCTAGCTGGCTGACGATGCGCCTGGCATAAAGTGAATCAAGGTTATTATAATCACAACGTGCATTCACGCGATTGGCAAGTGCGCTTCCGGAATCCTCGCCGCCCATAAAGTAGATTTGTAAGAATTTATGTGGTTCGTTTGGCATTGGCAGCAGTGAGCCCATTTTATGATAAACTTGGCCTCTGATTTTGAATGTAGAATAGAATTGTTGACCATTTGCATTAGTATTTCGAACTATTTCTGTTGCTCCGAACGATGTCATTTGAAAGCATAAATTGAATCTTCGAATTGACTTCAGGAACACGTTAGAATCTGGATCCGTGCCGATAAGTAAGCCGTTCAATGGTACAGGTGGTGTTTCAATTTCAGGTAGTTGCACTTTTCCTGACGCGCAACACATCCCAGCTGGCTCATTTTTGAATTTCAGAGCATGACAATGCGGACATTCCTTGTCCATAGCACCAATTACCACTTTTGAATGAGCATAATATTCAATATCGGGCTCATACTGGAATGTTAGGCGCAGGAATGAATCAGATATAAATGCTCGATGTACCTGTTGTCGTTGTTGGTCATTTGTTCTTCGTCTATTGACTGTGAAACGGCGTGATTGTCGTTGTTCTAATCTTCTGACTTCATTGCGTTCAGCTCGTGTATCTTGTGGCTCTTCTTGATGCAATTGCGCCATTCTGACACGTGCATCAGTATTTTGTTGCTGGATTTGTTCTTCTGTTCTTTCGGATCTGCTATTTCGCAAGTACCGAGCTTTACTTGTACTGCGGCTCAAATCAGCCCCTTTGCGTTTTCTTGGCATTGCTCACTGTACAAAACATACATAAATAGAATTAATGAAATTATTTAATGATGAAAAATGTTAAAAGTATAAGTAGGGCCAGGATTTTTGACGCAGTTTTGAAATGATTAGTTTTAATTTATGAAATTATAACAAAAATATAAGTTTTATGGAAAAATTTTTCAAACAAAAGTAAAAAATTAAATTTTATGAAAACATTGTCTGTTATAATTTTTTCATACAACCAATATTTCCATTGACATTTCAAAATAAAGATTCATAATGAATGATTTTTTGGAAACTATAAAAATCTTAATTGTTCAATTACATTTTTTTTAATAAGATTAAATTAAAATTACATTTTTTAAGATCAACAACATTTTCGATATAAATAAAAAAAAGTATACTTACAACACAAAATCCGTTGTTATTGGAAGCTCGTGTCACGTGTTGAGTACTTTTGAGGTTATAAAATCACTTGATTAACTAATCGTCCAAAATACACTCAAAATTGATAATTTAGTTATTATTGATAAAATAGGAATGATTAAAAGTTAATATGAGAGTTACACTGAGATAACAAAATAATAACGTTACTATACTACTGTTGTCAACGTTACTACTACACTTGATGCATAAACAATAATGATGGCCGACAACTGTGTAGGGAGTGAGAAAGAAAGGAGACCGGCTTCGTTCTCATCCCTACTCCGTGCTGTTTACTGAGTCAGAAGTGACACCTGTAGACATCTGGCGGGGACAACTAATTAAATGACGATTGATCAGTTATCGACCGGAGAGGAAAAATGATTAAATTACTAAAATGGCTATTTAAAAATAAGGGTTGATCGTAGAAGGGTGAAAATTGAGGATTGTATGTATTTTTGTATGTTGTATCATAAAAAAATAGAAATTAAAAATTTAGGGTTGAACTACCCCTAACATTTAGGGGGATGAAAAATAGATGTTGGCCGATTCTCATAGATACCGGATAAGCACAAAAAATTTCATCAAAATCGGTCAAGCCGTTTCGGAGGAGTATGGCAACGAAAACTGTGACACTAGAATTTTATATATTAGATATATATATAAGATGGTGTTTTAAGTTATAATTATTATTTCATATGTTTATTTATTTTTTAATTTAATTTAACTTTTTTCCCTATAAAAAATGTATAATGTAACTACTGATGCATTTAATTTGTATATAACATGCCAGACAATTGTACTTTTAACTGTGCATTATTTTTATCCTTAGGGGACAGTAAGTCCCAGAATAAAGTTTATTTTTTCATTTCATTTCAAAGACTACATCACTTACAGATTTGACCACCCCGACAAAACAGCCCATGGTGGTACTTGTATCCTTATCCATAGATCACTAACCCACACCCTGATTATTTCCTCTCCAACTGACACCATTCAGTCTACCGCACTAATCCTATCCTCCCTTCCATTTAACCTTACTCTTTCAGCTGTATATTGTCCTCCAGGAAATAGCCTTTCCCATAATATTCTGCTATCCTTATTCCAATCCTTTGGGCGGATTGGAATCAAATCTTCTCATTCATCCTTAATAACTGGACTGACTAGACTGGGACAAATTCCGTTCGGCTTTAGAAAACCATATAGACTTAAAAACTCCTCTAAAAACATGTCAACAAATAGATGCGGTAATAGAACATCTTACTAAATCAATACAAACCAGTATAGCAGAAAATATCTCACAAAATAGAATAATACATTCAGAAGGCATGTTCGTACCTCAATATATTCGGGTTTTACTAGTAGAAAAACGTCGAGCTAGAGCCAAATGGCATAGGACTTGATACCCATCTGACAAAACCAATTATACCAAATTAACGAACAAACTTAAATCAGAACTTTAATAACTAAAATTTGAAATTTTACAGAAACAAAGTGAACAACTATATGTTTCTGACAAATCATTATGGACCACGACCAAAAAACTTTAAAAATTCAAAACCTTCAATCATCCTCTCCTTACTTCAGCTCAAAACAAAAGCAAAGAACCAAGTATTTGGTGAACAATTACCTAATACTTTTAAACCTCATCCTGACATCCTAAATCCTAACCATGTAGAACGTATTGAAGCAGAACTGACTATTCCTCTCCAAATGACCCTTCCTCCTAAAACCTTCCACCCTTCAGATATAATATCCATAATCCGTAGATTGCCCTCAAACAAAGCTCCTGGACATGACCTTATTACCTCAAGAATCCTCAAATGTCTTCCAAAGAAAGCAGTACTACTCCTAACTTATATTTATTTATAGATCGGGATCTTCTTTTTTAAATATTTCATTAGAGTACTACCAATGGGTAGTTCCTCTACAAATTATTCATGTCATTATATCTCATGTATACCGCATATTTACTAGGTGTGTTTCCTAATACAGCTGTAAATTTCTATATAATAAAAGAAAAAGAAAACATTATTTATAAATTGAGTTCTTATAAGTTATATTCCGAGATAATTTGGTTCATTTAAAACAAGACAGATTTCAAATTTTGTACATTTCGCTTAAATGTATTAACGTCTATTATTATGAAGTGAACTTTTAAAGCAGAATAAAAATTGTCGATTTGAAAATCGATCAAAATTTACGTTTAATGTGTCTCTGTTTAATGTGTTTAACATAAGGCGAGCAGTTAGCTGACAGGCAAAAAATTTCATTCAATGATTCTTTTCATTTTCTCGTCTGAATGATTCATTCTTTTTTAGGTGTTTTCGAGTATTTAAAAATATAACCAAGCAATTTTAAATTTACGAAATATAAAATCAAATAATTAAATAATTGAATTAATTAGGTCTCATTTTACCTTTAACTTTGGTTTAATTATTTTGGTTAATTAATACTTTTTAATAATTCTAATGCCTTTCATTTATCTAATCATTTCATTTATTTAAATTCGACCAATCTAATATATTGTTGTTGTTGTTATTGACATTTTACAGAATATTTACTTACTGTTGTAATATTTTTTTAATGTTTTAAATATCAGTAAATTATGTTATAATTGTTTGTTTTTTTTAATCTGATTTAAGCCAACCTTTTAAATTAAGAAAAATCAAAGTATATTAACGAAAAATATATCACTTTTAATTATAAAATTATATTTTAAATTTAAGTGTATAATGAAACAAAATAATTGGAAATTGAATTGTTGACAATTCTATTTAGTATTAGGTTAAATAGTATTGGTGGCAGGCCGTATCCCTCCCTTCGCCCTGCTTGGCGCCTGCAAGAATTTCCTATTAGTCCTTGGAATTTCACTTTTGATTTTGAGTTTGATAGAGTTAATTGTTTTCAGGTCCACTCCATATCCCCCCCCCCCTCCGTATTCCCAGTAAGGGTCTATCTGTCTACTGAGTCATAGGTTTTCTTGAAGTCGACGAAGGAGATGTTGAGGTTTTTGGATTTCACCATGTAATATTTTATCAGTAATTTAAGGCTTAGGGTCTGTTCTTGGCAAGATCTTCCTGAAGTGTTCCTGCCACTCCCCAGTATTCGGGTCTATTTGTGGTAATACTGTTAATAATCAACTTCCTAGACTAAATCCTGTAATATAGAGGATAAAAAATTAGCGTTAATGTGTTTAAAATCAGCGGTAAAACAGCTTTTCGATTTATACATGTTTCTATGGATAGTATTAATGAAGTTATAAAAGAATTTGGATTTCCCAATAATCCAAACTCTAAAACTTTTCAATAAAAAACTCTAAAACTTTTCAATTGGAATGACAGTTTTGAGTAATAAATACTTGAAACAATTTTGCCAATTCAAAAAACGTGGTCAACTTATATTATTGTTATTCTGAATGCCCTAAGTGGATTAAAATCATTTACAACTTTATCTGAATTCAAAATTCAAATTCGACTAATCATGCGTGAAAGCAAATAAATAATTGTTTCTTCAGAATTCCATTTTGACTAAAGAGAAAATGTGCTGAGAAGTCCTCTTAGAAAGTCTAGTTGGTAACCCATTCACCGGGACGTGAAGATGCCAACAGGAGATAACCATGGTTGCTTGGACACCACTGTCACTTCTGAGACATACGCTAATCAACAACATCAAACCAATTGAACAAGTGGAAACTCTTATGGACAAGTGGAAATGGACTTAAACTTTGAACAAATAATTAGAAATTAGACTATAATTATAGATACATAGCTCTATACATCACCTCACACTCTTTGGCAGTTTTAAAGATGCTATTATTTTTTAGATTGTTTTGGTTTATTTTATTTCTGTAAATATTTTTATATTCCCTCCTACCTTTATGCCACAGACCTTACCTTTCTTTTCCAATCCGTTGCATATATACGATAGTTCAAAGACCTTTTTGAAGAAAACCACGTTTTTCACCTTAAAGCTGTAATATCTACACTCTGATTAGACATTTTTCAAATTTCGACCAAGAGCGGAGTACACGTAACCTTGAATATTACAAACTTGGGACCTAAAGAACAGCTTGATCTTCACCTTATTTAGGGAAGTTACAATGTCTTGTAATACTTCAACGCTCACCATATATATATATATATATATATATATATATATATATATATATATATATATATATATATATATAAACAAGAAATAAAATAAAATAAGCAAGAGATAAAAATAGAATAAAATAAATGATAATATAAAATAGGTGATGATTTTTGTAACCAATAAATAAAAAATAAAACAAAAATTAAGAAGAAAAGAAACAATCATAACTACATTCTTACTCTATATACAAATTTACAAACATTCCAGGGAACACCCTGATCCAAGCTCGCCCCCCTTAAGGAGGGGAAGCCGAGAACAGAGAGTCCCCAGCGCTGTTCTATCAGCTGCGTCACTAGTAAAATCCAGTGGAGAATGAGGGAGAGCGCTATGGTACAGTCACACAGGACTTGAGTTGAGAAGCTGGCCATTGCCAGAACTCCAATATTAAATATTTACAATAAGTCTCGGGGCCATTGCCTTTTTAATCTGCGAGGTGGGTTATAAGGATGTGTTGAATTGGATAATGAATGAGCCAGAGGGTTGGGATTGTTGGAAAGATTTTGATGGAATTTGGAGAATTTAAAGGGTATAAGGTCAAAGACAAAAGGTATATTCAGATCATTATGAAGGGTTTTGTTGGAGACATAATATGGAGCATTTACGATAGTTCGAAGGACTTTGGATTGAAAGGATTGAATGCGTTTGATATTCGATTGTTTTGCTGTCCCCCACAGTTCAAGTCCATAGGTCCAAATAGGTTTAATGATGGTTTTTTATATGAGGAGTTTGTTTTCAGTGGAGAGATGGGATGTCCTATTTAGTAGTCTGTACAATTGGCTGAAGCGTCTGTTAAGTTTGCCTTTTAAGTCTAGTGTGAGGGTTCCAAGGAAGTCTTTTGTCTAAGTAGAAGCCAAGATACCGTATTGTGTCAGATATAGATAATGGAATATTATTGATATAAACAGGAGGGCAGGGTGTGCGGCGGAGGGTAAAAGTTACGTGGGTACATTTCGATTCATTAACTTTGATCCTCCAGCTGTTACACCCGTCTTCAATCAGTGATAATCAGTGGGTTTGGAGATTATAGGAAGCTATTAAGGGATCTGGATGGGATGAAAGGATCGCAGTGTCATCGGCAAATGTTGCTAGGAAAGTGTCAGGAGTAGTAGGGATATCTGCAGCGTTCTTGGTCCAGTCCTATATATCCTCATAGGACTGGACCAAGAACGCTACCTTGTGGAACACCTGCCTCAATTGGATAGCAGTAAGAGTATTCCATTCCGCAGCGAACTCGAAAGGAACGGTTTGTGAGGTAAGATCGAAGGATTAGGAAATGTGATTGAAGTAAAAAGGTTTTGAGTTTGAAAAGCAAACCGGCATGCCATACCCGGTCAAAAGCTTGCGCTATGTCCAGAAATGCGCCGGAGCAGTATTCTTTGCTTTCAAGTGCAGAGGATGTATGGTCTACAACTCTAAGACCTTGTTGGACCGTGGAATGCTTAGAACGGAATCCAAACTGGTGTGAGGGAATATTTTGGGATTCAAGAATGGGTAGAATGCGCTTGAGAAGGAGTTTTTCAAAATTTTTTGAAAGGATTGGAAGAAGGCTGATCGGTCTGTATGATGATGGATTGTTGGAAGGTTTGCCCGGTTTCTGGAAAAGGATAATGATGGAATGTTTCCATTGTAAAGGGATATAGGTTGTTCGGAGAATGCAATTATACAGGTAGGTAAGAAATATGACTGCTTTATATGGAAGTTGCCTGAGGATCTGTGAGGTGGGTGGGATTAGAATCAGGATGAGGGACAAATATGCTAGAGAGGTCCTGGGCAAATTCTTTGGATCTGTCCTCATCACGCCGGAGGGGATGGGTGGTGGGTTGATATTTTAGGATTTTTTAGTGGTGGTCCAAAGGGAGCGAGGTGAGGATGCAGCCCAGGCTGCTTGCTGGATCGTGGTTCTGAAGGAATTAGTAGCATTGTCAAGGTTCTGGGAGGTTTTTAAGGATACTCTGAGGTCTATAGTGTCGGCTATTATTTGTCCCGACAGGTGGGATTATAATTTGCCCGATTGGAGTGACGGAAAGGGTTAGAATTAGAGGACTGTGATCGGAGGAAAGTTCATCCAGGCGTTCTATGGAGCAATGAAGAGGTCCTAAGCCTGAATGAATGAAGAAGTCAAGAAGGTAAGGATTTCGGTTAGGATCTGTGGGCCAATAGGTAGGAGTGCCGGGAGAAATAAAGGACCTTCGGGAATTAAGTGCAGACTGCAATGCTCGCCCACGGGAGTTGGTGGTTCTTGACCCCATTACTGGTGATTAGCATTGAAGTCAGCACCAAGGAGAAAGCGTTGACCTAAGGAATTTAAAAATGAATGGAACTGGGATGTGGAAATTGGTTTATTTTGGGGGCAATAGACCGCTACAATCGTGAAGGGAAAGGAGAAGGTTTTCATAACAACTGCTGTGGGTTGTAGAAATTCATTTGCTGGTAAAGGGAATACGTGGTGAGAAAGGGAATGGTGAATGATGACAGTAGTTCCGGCATGGGCTCTACCGTCAGGGTGGTCTGTTCGGTAAGTTTGGTATTGTGATATATTGAAGCGTTGTTTACTGGTCAGCCTAGTTTCTGCAATTAAAGCTACATCGATTTCTTTCTCATGCAGCAAGGATGTTAGTTCGTCGGTGTGGTTACGAATACCATTCGCATTCCAAAGAAGAATGGATAAGGGTTTTGTGTGAGGCATTTAAGGGTTTTTTCGAGAAGGATAAGCAGAGGAATAACATTTGTAAGAAGTGATATCAGTGGAGTAATAACAGTTTTTAGTTGTGATAAAAAGGAGTTAAATAAGGATGGATGTGAGATCTGAGGTAATTGTGGGAGGAGGAATATGGGGGATCTGATAAGGGGTATGTGGATTAGGTTGGGTTAATGGTAATGATGTATGTTGAATGGTCTGTTGATATTGAGATTGAGGCAGTGATTGCTGAGGTCATGAAATTGAGGTTGTTGAGGATGAGGCGGCATGGCCCTATTTTCATTTTGACATCCGTTTATTCCCAGCATTTGGGCGAAAGAGACTGATGAGTTGGCTATTTTGGAGGGCTGTCTTCCTGTCGTTGGCCGAACTTCTTCGTTCATTCTCTGATTTTTTTGGAATCTATTACGTAGGTTTTTGTACGTTTGACACCCTTTGTAATTGGCTGGGTGCCTTTGCTGGCATAGGGCACATACTGCAGGTACCTCTCGTGTTTTTGTGCACTCTTCAGATTTGTGCATCTGCCCACATTTCACACATCTAGGTAAATGATGGCAGTAGGTTTTTGTGTGGCCGTATCTACTGGCAGTTATGACATTGTACAATGTCACGTTTGCGGTATGGTTTCTCAATCTTAACTCTAGTATAGTAGATTGAAGTGACATCATAATTCTTTTCAACTCCTGGTGCGCTGGTTCCAAGTCAACGAAAAAAAGTGGCAATGATATTTTACCGCCTTGTCCTAGGTGTTCCCGGCTGTCTTTTTGCACATTGGTGACTTGTCTTACTTTGAAGCCCATGTTCAATAATTCTTCCTTGACTATATCAACAGGATTTGTAGGATGGAGGTTTCTTACGACCACTCTAAGCGATCTCTCTTCCTTGAGTTAGTAGGTATGGAAATTAGCTTTAGTTTCCGTCAGATATTTAACAATGTTACGGTATGTATCGGAAGAATCGGGCATAATTTTAGTGTCATTTGTGCGGCTCACACATGAATACTTCCCTGGGCCAACTATTTTATTTAGGTATTACATAATAGTGAAAAATTTCCTATATTACGTACAAATATAGGAGGAGGTTTAGGAGGCTGCGGTGCCGAAAACGACTCCATAGTTTCGGCAGCTGTGCTACTAAGTGCCTGAAAGGGATTAGGAGTGAAAAAGGGAGATTCTTCATTGAATGCTTGGGTTGAAGTCCCTGGCAGTGATTCATTCATCGGTGGTGAGCTAGGAGGCGTTTTGACCTCTTCGACTTTTGCTTGGCTGGGCTCATTCTTACTGTTTCAAGTGATCTACTTCGTTTGGTCTTGTTAGTTTTTGATGACATAACCATATGGAAATATCTTATCGGATATCATTGAATAGTAGAGGAAAAGATAAGAGAAATGGAAAAATAAAGAAAAGAATAAAAAAAAAAAAAAAAAAAAAAAGAAATAAAAAGATCGCAGAGTGCGCGTGTTAAAGAGGAGTACGGAACCTCTCCGCACAGGAGCCACAACTGTTGTACACTTTTCTTAATGAAAAACTAAGAAAAATCTCACTGAAATGGATAGTTATTAGAGAGCGATATGAAAGCAGTTGTTCACAGTTGACGCATGAGGATCAGATTAATGATTCCGTATCGATAACATAGAGAAATTTACTTTTAAAACCGGAAAAAACATGGTGTTTTCATTTCGCATACTCATCAGTTACTTGTGTAAATAAATAAGACATTGATAACCGCTTAATGGAAATATGTATTTTAAACATAATAAACTCTTCGCTGGAATAAAAAGTAAAAAAAATGAAAACTGGCGATACCAGATCAAAGGATTTTATGTTATTACATTTATTTATTTATTATTATTATTAAGGATTTATTTCATTAGATTTTCAATGTAAGGTTTCAAACCCAAAGGTCAATAGTTAAAACGCCTCCGAGCTCACCACCGATGAATGAATCAATGCCAGGGACATCAACCCAAACAATTAACGAAGAATCGGTCTGGCTTCAGAGCTGGTGGAGTATACAAGTGTCTCTATACAACCTGTGTGTTTCATGTCTTTTTCTGCACGTATCTTCTTCAAATTTGACATCCAAGTGCACTTTAGTGTTTTAGTGAATACTGTGAAATCTGAGGTTGATACAAAATTTAATGAGAACCAGTACGATCAGCTTGGACGTTTAATCCAGGTAGGTGCCCTTATCTCTCTATCTCATCGGTGTGGTGGGAGCTGTGACAGTCTGGCACACTCAGTTGTCTTCTAAGCATTAAAGGGAAGGCATTACTGATTATTATCATCTTTAACTTACGAAATACTATGCGGTTAAAGATATTGTTTTCGTATCCATTTATTACTAGTTATATAGATTTTTCAACTACTGTAATATGGTTTGCACTAATGACGAAATATTGGAGGCCTTAAAGGGAAACACTAAGGGAATTCACGAAATAAAGGCGAATACCGAAACCATAGCCAATGCTCTAAAATTAGCCATGGAGGAAATAAGTATCATAAAAGATAAATGTGTCTCTTTGGAAAACAGAAATGCTTCTTTAGAGAACGAAGTTAGATATTAGAAACGGCAAATGAGAGCCAATAACTTCATTATACACAAAGTCCCAGAAAAAACGGACAGGAAAATAGAAAAAACGAGGACGTTCTGAAAACAGTTCTAGCAGTTTGTGATGCGGCTGAATTTAAATTACCAGAAATTGCCGTAAACAGATGTTCGAGATTAGGTAAAAGTACCGGAGATCACCCAATTTTAGTCTCCCTTAACAGTTATCGCCTTAAAGAGGAAATCATGAAAAGAAAATCGACATTCTTAACTATGAAGACACCTATAAGTCATGATAGAAGTCCAGAAGATTTTAGAAGCAGGAGAATTTTTAACTGCATCAGTTATTTATCTAGAATCGATAAAAATGTTACATATTTTAAAAATAAATTCAAATGCCGCAGCGTAATTTATTCTCTAGAAGAGGTAGAGAAAATGATGGGTGAATCTTCACACTCACCAGAAAATGACAACAGCAACACCTCTAAGAAACTATAAAGCACGACAGTTGAGAAACTTTCGGAGTTTCGTTTTCGTGAAAGAAGTAGCACTAACTAATAGGAAGTTTAACGATAAGTGTAAAAGCACAGAGCATTTATTTCCTAAAAAATTTCTGAAAAATAAATTAAAAATTGGATTTTGGAATATTTATGGTATTAATACTTTACAAAGCTTGTCTGCATCAGAGATCAACGTTTTAATGGAAATGAATGCTCTCTGTTTTTCTGAAACATGGCTTTTGTCTTCGGATATTAATTTGCCCTTTTTTTTAAATAATTATATTTGTTATCATTCTTCGGCAGTTAAGGAGCATTGTAAAGATAGGGGTAGTGGAGGCTTGCTCATTTGCGTACGGAAAGATTTTTTTACGGAAATAAAAGTTATTTGCTGTTACAGTTGGTTTATCTGCTTGTTACTTAAAACTGATAGCGATTATTTATGCCTTGGTCTTGTCTACTTACCCTCGGGAAAGGAATATGATTATCTAATCGATCTGCTTTACAAAGAACTTCTTTATATAATGATCGATTATGATAGCCCTAAATTAATAATAGGCTCAGACTTCAACGCTAGAATTGGTCGACTAAACGCATTAGAAAATGAAATGTTCATTGGGTCTATCTTAAAGGGAAATAGGTTTTCAGTCGATGAAGTAATTAATAATAGGGGTAATCATTTGGTAGAAATTATGGAAAACTTAGGTTTGTTGGTATGTAATGGCAGATCTATTATGGACAGCCCTGCAAACCTCACTTACGTCAGCGACAAAGGTATGAGCGTCATTGACTTAGTTTGGATATCCACTGGGTGCCTGGATGTAATGTCTGATTTTAGGTTGATTAATGCTTCGGATTTATCCGATCATCTTTTAGTTCAAATTGTTGTAAAAATAGAGTTGAATGAATTTCATTCTGAAAGTGGTAGCTCGGAAAAACCTTTTTTCTTCTACATTAATAGAACAGAAACTGCCCTTAACAAATTACAACTAGCCCTAAAAGAGTGTAACATCGATTACCCTGACCAAATGTCATCAGATGAGCTGTACCTAAACTTAGTAGATATCATTCAGAGTATAATGGTGGAAACTGGTGTATTAAAAAAGAATAATAGGCACAGAACAGAGCAAGGAAGTATTAATAAACCTTGGTTCAATGAGGATTGTTTACATGCTAAGAGAGAGGCTCGTAAATCGTAAAAATTGTGTAGAAGGTCTCAATTCAACGATAGTAAGATACTGGACAGGTACCGAACTGCAAAAACTCAATACAGAAAAACGGTTAAAAGATGTCAGATGGAGTATTTGGATAATTTAAAAGACAAATTAAGAAACACGAGGAATTCTTCAGAGTTCTGGTCCGCTATTAAAAATTATAAAAAGAAAAAATTTGTTAAATGTTAAATTTAAAATTAAATATTACAAATCTGCAGGGGGAAATACTTTGTCCTCTCTTATTTTCACTTTATATTTCTGACATTATAATTCTTTTCGAGATAGAAATGTTAGAGGAATAAATATAATAATCATATCGACTTGATTGCTCTTTTATACGCCGACGATATGGTTTTTTTCTCTTTAACCTGGCTTGAAACTCAAACAAGTCTTAACATTTTGTCAGAATATTGTAAATCTAACCTTCTTACCGTTAACACTGACAAAACTAAGATCATGGTGTCACAGAAAGGCAACCGTTTAGGGAAGCTTAAGAGTTTTAAGTACGACGGCTCGGTCATCGAAGTTGTAAAATCATCTAATTATCTTAGCATTACCATTTCTTCTTCTGGTAAATTTAGGCAGGCCTGCAGATCGGCTCTGACAAAGCATTCTTCTGCTAATGCAGTGTTAACCAACATTCTCCAAGCATGCAAATCCGATAATTGGAATACTAAATGTCAGTTGTACGAATCACTATCGGAAAGCATACTCCTTCACTCAGCTGAAATTTGGGGGAGTGAATACTCGGATTTATTAGAGCAAGGCAGATTAAAACACGTGAAGTATTTACTAAAGTTACCCCGGAACACACCTAACTTTTACATAAGGGTAGAGACTGGTACGAATCACGTACTTTTAAAAATTTTTAAAAGGATGTTGAAGTGGTGGGTAAAAATGTTGGGGATCAGCTGCCAAAAATATGTTATAAGAGGCTCTTTGAATTTCGAAAAATTACCACTATGCCTCATAACTGGTTGAGAGAACCTTGGTAAACTGCTTGCTATGGTGGGAGCTTCTGATATTTTGACTTGTTCAAACTTAGAAATCATTAAACAGCACGGCGTCAACCTCGAAGACGCAATTAGGAATCATCTCATGAGTTTAGATTTCGATCGAGTGGCGCAGTCCGAGTTTAATCTATATTATAGAAATGTCGCAACCTTTGGTATACCTCAAACGTACCTACAATTCAGCACCCATATAGAAAACCAGAGAGTTCTCGCTCAACTGAGGATGGCCAGCAAAAGGAATACACGACTGTCGTACGGTGGCATGCATAAGCAATTTAACAGTGATCCATCCTGTGAGTTTTGTGACACAAATGTTAGCGATGGTGTCACATACTTTTTGCTGGATTGTTCTGCATTAAGGAGACAAAGGCAAAAGTATTTAAGTAAGTATCTCCTGCCTAAACCTACTCCTGAGTTGACCATAGAATATCTTTTAACCGTTAAGACCATAAAGCATTTAAAAGCTATTTATTTATTTATAACACGTAAATTTAATTCAGATGGTGATTAGTTATCTCGAAGTATTTTGTTTAAACTTTATTTGTCTAAAATTTTGTTTTTCTTTTTCAGCCGAAAATTTTCTTTCTTTTTTTTAAGTTGTACTTATTATGAGTAGTCTATTTATTTAATTTTATATTATGTGTGATATATGGACTTTATGTTTGTTTCAATTTATGTATAAATATATATATATTTAAATATCATTACAAAATACAGTAATTCATTCATTCATTCATTCAATTAACGAAGAATCTCCTTTTTTTACTCTTAATCCCTTTCAGATACTTAGTAACACATCTGCCCAAACTATGTAGTCGTCTTCGACACTTCAGCCTCCTAAACCTCCTCCTATCTTCGTGCCTGAATAAAATAGTTGCCCAGGAAAGTATTCATTTGTAAGTCCCATAAATGACACCAAAATTATTCCCAATTCTTCCAATACCTACCGTAACATTGTTAAATATCTATCGGATAAAAAGTTGAAAAGATTTATAATGCCATTTCAATTTACTATACTAGTAATAGTGTGTAAGTGAACTATAGTTCAGATTGAGAAACCATACCGTAAACGTGGCATTGTACAATGCCATAACCGCCAGCTATGCAACATTGTTAAATATCTAACGGAAACTAAAGGTAATTTCCATCCAACTCAAGGAAGCGAGATTGCTTAGGGTGGTCGGAAGAAACCTCCACCCTACAACTCCTGTTGATATAATCAAGGAAGAATTATTGACCATGGGCATCAAAGTAAGACAAGTCACCAATGTGCAAAAAGACAGCCGGGAACACCCAGGACAAGGCGGTAAAATATCATTGCCACTTTTCTTCGTAGACTTGGAACCAGCACTAGGAGGTGAAAAGATTTATGATCACTTCATTCTAGAGTTCAGATTGAGAAACCATACCGCAAACGTGACATTGTACAATGTCATAACTGCCAGGCATACGGCCACACAAAAAAAACCTACTTCCATCATTTACCTAGATGTGTGAAATGTGGGCAGATGCACAAATCTGAAGAGTGCACAAAATCACGAGAGGTACCTGCAGTATGTGCCCTATGCCAGCAAGGGCACCCAGCCGATTATAAAGGGTGCCAAACGTACAAAAACCTAGGTAATAGGTTCGAAAAAAATCAGGGAATGAACGAAGAAGTTCGGCCAACGAAAGAAAGGCAGCCCTCGAAATTAGCCAATTTACCAGTCTCTTTCGCTCGAATGCTGGGAAGAAAGGATGTCAAAATGAAAATGGGGCCATGCCGCCTCCTCCTCAACAGCTTCAATATCATGACCCCCAACCTCAGCAACCACTACCTTAATCTCAATATCAACAGACCATTCAACATAATTCATTACCATAAACCCAACCTAATCCACATGCCCTTAGTCAGATCTTCCATGTTCCTCCTCCCACAATTACCTCAGATATCACATCCTTATTTAACTCCTTCTTATCAGAGCTAAAAACTGTTATTACTCCACTGATATCTCTCCTTACTAATGTTATTCCTCTTCTTATCCCTCTCCAAAAAAAACAAAACAAAAAAACTCATAAATACCTCGCACAAATCCCTTATCCATTCTCCTTTTGAATGCGAATGGTATTCGAAATCTCACAGACGAACTGATATCCCTGCTACAAGACAAAAAAGTCGATGTAGCCTTAATCACAGAAACCAGACTGACATGTAAACAGCAATGGGGTTCAAGAACCACCTACTCCCATGGGCGAGCATTTCTGTCTGCACTTAATTAATAAAATTATTCAGTTCTTGTTTCTTTTTCATTATTTATTTTAGCTCTAATTAATTTGTGTAGTGGTTCTTGATCTTTATGATATTTTAGTACGTACTGTTCAGTCAGGTCAATATTTTGGTCTGATTCTAATCTGGAGGTTCCTAAGGAAATTTCGTTGGGTGTTAGTTTTAATTTATTATTTAAAGTATTATTGTAAGCTATGACGGCTAATCTTAATTTTTGTTGCATTGAACATTTGTCTCTTTCTTTCCCCATTATTCTTAATAACTCATTTAAAGTAGAATGAACCCTTTTAGTAATTCTAGAGAATTTGAATGACTGGCCGAAGTATAATGCAAGAGAATGTTATTTTGTTCACAAAATTGTCTTACTAGATTATTTTTCATCTCCGTCCCTTGGTCTAAGGATATTTGTAGAGGTGTGGGAAAGTATGTCATGTAGTTAGTTAATGCGTTACAGATATTAATTGCGTTTTTTTATTGTAACGTTTGGGCAAATGAATGTTTTGAAAATGTGTCGACTGCTGTAAAAATTAAATTAACAAGTAAATGTGTTGACAGTGAATACAATGGCATGTACATAACTTGTGAAGTAATCGCATTGTTAAAATTAAAAATATCAATCATTAGTTCCTGAAAAGGTCTTATCGTTGGTGTTATCTGAAATTTTGTTTCAACAGGTTTACGGTCATATTTGGTTATTTTGCATGTTTCTCATTCATTAATGTACTCCGCTATTTTATTTTGCATACTCGGAAAATAATATTCCTTTTTAAGTTTTTTAAAACTTTCATTTATACCCCTATGTTTAGTTTTGCCTAAATGATAGTTGTCTATTATTTCTATTTGCTCATTTGGGTCTTCGATGTCATTTACAATCTTTTTGTATTTTTTTAATTTAACTGACAGATATTGTGTTTCTACTATTTGTTGAATTGTCTTAAAATAATCTTCATACAAATTTTCAGTTATTTCATTAGGCAATTTGCATATTATTCTGTAAGTTTTATTAGGTTCAAGGATTTGCTGTAACAATGGGGCGATATCTGATATTCCGTAAATGTTCAATTCATATCGACGTTTTCCAAATGGTTTGGTAAAATTGATTTTAGTGTTTCCCCTTTTAATGACAATTTGGTTCTTCTCTATGTCAACTCATTTTTCCAGTTCACAAATTCGTACCTGTTCATTACTAAATTCTTGCAAGTGAATCGTCTCTAAATCTTCCTCTGATGGTGCCTGTAGATCTTCCATAATTGCTTCATATTTTGAATCGTTTTCGTCCGCAATATCTCGGTTCAGCAATTCTTCAATATCCATTTCCTCCACTTCGCTATTATGATTCAATTCGTCGCTTCCCCTGGAAAGTGCATCGGCTACGTAATTAGTTTTTCCTTGTATATGCTTAACGTCAAATTCGAACTCCTGAAGCTTCCATAACCATTTCATAATACGGGTGTTAACATTTTTCATTGAGAAGATCCATGTTAAGGGTTTATGATCGGTGCATAAAAGAAATCTTGTGCCATACAAATAAAGCTTAAAATGCTGTGTTGCCCATACAATTGCTAACAATTCTTTTTCTATTGCGCTATATTTTAGTTTAGCACTTTGCAATACTCTGAAAGCAAATGCTACAGGGTTTTCTATTTCATCTTCGTCCTTTTGTGAGAGTTCAGCTCCAATGGCTTTATTACTAGCATCCGTAGTTAGTATAAATGACTTTTCCCAATCTGGGTATTTTAGAATCGGCGTATTGCTCATCATTTCCGTTAGGGTTTGACATGCCTCCTTTATTTCTTTTGTGCCATATATTTTTGTTTTTAAAGAATTTCAAATTGGTCTAGAGATTTTAGCGTAGTTTTTTGATGAATTTTCTATAGTACCCAGTCATGACGAGGAATTGCATTGTCGTTTTTCATTTCGCGGAATGGGGAAATTCAAAATAGCTACAATTTTTCTCTCATCTGTTTTTAATCCGTCCGGGGCTACTACATATCCTAAAAAGTTTAACTCTGTTTTAAAAAACTCTGTTTTGTCCAGTTGGATCGAAAGGCTAAGCTGCTTTAAGGCTTCGAATATTCTTTTTAAATCTCTTAGGTGATCTTTCCCATTTTGTGAATAAACTATTATGTCATCAATGTAGATCATCGAATCGTCATTGCTCTGGAAAGTAGGAGGTGCATTACATAGGCTGAAGGGCATACGCATAAATTCAAAATGTCCATTTTCCGTGGAGAATGCGGTTTTTGCTATAGACTGTTAATCCATGTCAATTTGGTAACCCTGATGCAAGATCTATAGTGGATCTATGAGAGATCTAAATACTTTTGATCCCTTCAATTGATTTAATAAATCCTCGATATTTGGCAAGGGGAATTTATCTTTTATTGTTTCCTGATTTAATTTTCTATAGTCAATGACCATTCTTATTTTCTTTTGTCCTGACGCGTCTGATTTTTTTGGCACTATCCAAAGCGGAGAATTATACGGCGATTTACTTTGTCTGATTAATTTATTTTTTAATTATTTTTGTACTTCGTCATTTATCTGTTTTTTAAATTGTTCCGGATATCGGTAATTTCGCGTATATATTGGGTTATCATTAGTGGTTATTATTTTATGTTTAATTAATCCTGTCGATTTTAAATTTTTGTCGTCTCTTTTTAATACTTCACCATGTTGGCTTATAATTTCAATTTGTTCCTCTTTTATTTCCGGTATTAAATGTTCATGCCGGATTAACTTTTTTATTCCATTTTTGTCGTCGATAAAAAATAAATAATTTTCTAGTTTAAATATGTTTTTATTATATTTTAATTCACTTTTTTCTAAATCAATTATTAATTTTAACTTTCTCGTTGTTTCGTAGCCTAATAAAAACTGAAACCTATTGCTAAATGGAAAGATTACGAATTTTACTTTTTGATTGATTCCTATCAGGGACTTAAGGTTAATTATCACGCTCTGCGATCCCACCTGTAGGTATTTTTATCGCGAAGCCTTCCGTAATTATTTCCGAATAACGCGGTATGTAATCTGTGTGTATATAACTTTTTGTGGCACCAGTGTCTATTAGCCATTTGTTTCCTAATTTATCGATTAAATTGTGCAAATCATTATTTAAATTTAAATCGCTTAAATCTATATTGCGTTCTACAGTTTGTTTAGGTTTATTTTCAGCGGTTTGTTTATTATTATCTAAATCATTGCTTATATTTGATCTAAGTCCGGAGGTCTGCACGTGCTTGAGCCTGATTCTAAAAAATGATCCTGGTTTTGTTCTAATAATTCTATTCATTCTAATAACATTTTTATTTTTTCGTCCTTTTCCTCCTCTATTGCGTGAACCCTGTTTGATACTGTTCTCACTGATACCCTATTCGAATCTACTTCTTTTTGGGGTTGTTGTCTAAAATTCCTCGACGGAGGTTTATTAAAAAATCTAGACTGAGGGTCCCATTGTTGATTTTATATTGGGGTTTGATATTCAATAGGTCGATGTTGTTGCCGGAAGTTATGCTGATTATTATAAGTATTAAAAGTTGGACTTCGTTCATGCTGATACTGGTGTGGTCGGTAATTCTGTTGATTATTAAAAGATGAATATTGCTCGCGATGATGTTGGGGTCGGTAATTTTGATAATCATTATGATTGTTAAAATTCGGTCTGTATTCCCGATTTTTATAGTTAGTTTTCAAAATTTTTCTTTCTATAATTATTTGGAGCTGGGTTATTTTTATGTTGTTTTTTGTCTCCGTAAAGTCTGTGTACGATGTGAGCCGCAATATTTCTTAATATTTCCTCGAGATCTTCCAGTGTGACAAATTTAATATGATAAATAAAATCTGTTAATGCCGGGTGTAGACTATGAACCGCGTGGTGTGAGATTTGTTTATCGTATCTGTACATTTCTTCTTATTTGTCAATTATTTCATTGTCTGAGTAAATGCGTGCGTATAAGTCACATATTTTCTGGCCCAGTCGTTCTAAGAAATCGAGTCGGTTCTCGTTATGATAAGCACGGGTATTTAAAATTTCAGAAATTAATTGTTCCCGAGTTCTTGTATCTTGATATTTTCTTTTTTAAAAAATTATTATTTATTTGACGGTATTAAATTCCTTTTCATAAACGGCGACTTTCGCTTTTCCTGTTAATTTGTTTAATATAGTTAAAACTAATTTGGCCTGATTAGTATTTTTATGAGTATTATCTTGTTCGCAATATAATTCATACAAAAAATTGCTATTCCTAATGAAGTCTACTAATTGTAACGGATTTCCGTCATACTCTGGAATTAGTGCTAGATCGTGGTTTTTAATTTCTAGAGCCATATTATTATTTTTATTAACTAACGTTGAACCTGTTAATTTTAAATTACTCAACTGTTCTTCCAAATTATTCATAAAAATAACTCTATATTAATATTAAATATACCAAATTAATATTCTAAATTATTATACTTATTATACTGAATTATATTTAAATTACAAAAATAAATATATAAAACTAAATTAATAATACTTGTTCTTGATACAACGATGTCTTCAGTGAACGCAGCTTCCTTCAGCTCCTTCCCGTCGATTCTTAGCAAGAGGTTGTAGGTTCCTTCGGTTAAGGTATTGGAATACCAAAGTGCTCCCAAAGACTTGAAGATCTGCTGATATATTCTGCTAATACTGAGCTCCCAATCTTCTCATGCCAGTGGAAAAGAGGTCTCGCTTTTCTATACCTGTGAGAAGATAGAACTCCCGCGAAGTTACGTTAACACTTCCTAAAGTCCCTCCGTTCGGGCGCCAGCTAAATAAAGGTATTTTTAAAATTATTTTTCTATTTCTATTTATATACATATATAAATAAAATATATATATATTTTCCTCTTCTGTAGTAACCCTGCAGAAGAGGCGTTTATTTTATAATTGTTCATACACCATGCAAAAAACATATTATATGCATATAATGTTTTAGGTGGTGTTTCTTCTTTAATACAATTCAGTATTTTTAAGTTTCAAATACTTTGAACAAAAAAAAAAAAAAAATAATAAAAAAAAATAATTAAAACTGAATTGAATAAACTGAAAAAGAAAAATGAGTATAAATAAAAATAAAATGAAAAATGTGTCAATGCACAATTAGTTGTTCACAATTCTTCAAGTAGTGCTACTGCATTTTTAAATCATTGCTGTATTCCAGTAGTTTCTTTTTATACTTGCGGTATAAAGCTTCTTGTTGAAGAGGCTATGTACCCCCTTCCATTAGAGAAGCCCTAACTAATTTGTGTCTTTCGCAAGAATGTTTGTGGAGTTAGTCCGTCACATTCACAAGCGTCTGAGTTTTGTAAGTGAAATCGCTTCAGATAATGGTGCGTTGGTCCGTGTTCTGTGAGTAATTGAGTTAGTTTGTGATGAGTACTTTTGGGTATTTTATAGTTTTGTGGTGTTATATTTGAAATGTATGTATCCTCAATCAAGTCAGTTAATATATATTTTTTTTATATACGTGAAAGGAACTGTATTTTATTCGTAAGTTAAGTTTATATCATTAGCAGCAGTCTTAGCCAACGTGTCTGCTTTTTCATTACCTGAGATGCCACTGTGTCCTTTTATCCATGTCAGAGACGTTCTTATATCACGGTCCATTAATTTTATTAGATTTTTTCTAAGGTGTACAGTAAGTATGTCTTGTATTTTATTATTTTTTATAGAGTCAATCACTATTTTATTGTCAGTATATATATTGTAAGTAAATTTTGTGTAATCTGTTTGTACTAAAATATAATCAGTTGCTTTTAGTACTGCCAGTTTTTCGGCTTGATTGTTCCAGCAGTTCTGTCCTAGTTTGTACAATTCTTCGTGGGAAATTTCGTTACGTTCAGTCGTAAAGGCACATCCTACTTTGTCTCCTTGTTTACTTACGTCTGTGTATATGTCCATTATATCAGTTTCTAAAGTGGGTTCTACTAGTTCGTCCATGTATTGTAAAAGTTTTTCGTGTACTGCGGGGTGTAAACGTTGTTCTGTAGTTATTTCACGTTCAATATTGTCATATTTTATGTCTTTGTATCCAACCGTGTGTCTTTTTATTTTATATATTGTAGTCAGTTCAGTAATTTTATAATTTATAGGTAATGTACCTGCTAGTACACAAGCAGCATCGTTCGAGACCGTTTTGAAGGCTTTGCAAATTCTTAATGCCATTAACCTCTGTACCCTCTGTAATTTAGTGAGATTAGGCTGTTTCTTGGCTCCCGATTCCCATACAGGTATGGCGTACAAAAGTTTTGGAACTATTGCGCCTTCATAGATTAGTCTCAGTACCTGAGTTCCCAGTCCCCAAGTTAATCTTGCCGCAATAGTTAATGCGTTTTTAAGGTCCTGTTCACTACATTGTCTGTGTGTTTGTTCTAATTCAGTCTCCTATCAAACGTTAGTCCCAGATAAGTCATTGTTTCGGTTTGCTGTATTGTTCTAGAATAGATTGTGTTTTTTTGTAAATATCATATATTTTGTTTTGTCTATGTTGAATTCCAATTTATTAGCGGTTGCCCATTTCTCCAAAATGTTAAGTGATTGGTTAGTCAGTAATTGTAATTTTGAAAATAGTTTGTTATTTGTAAGTAAAATAATGTCATCAGCATAAGCAAAGATCTGTGTTTCTTCAGGGAGATTTAATTCAAAAATTGTGTTTAAGAGAATGTTCCAAATTGTGGGAGGAAGGCATGAACCTTGTGGTATTCTTGTTGTTAAGTCTTTCTTGAGCGTATGATGGTTAGTCCTAATTTCTATCGTCCTGTTTTCGAAAAAGTTTGAAATTAATAAAAATATATTTTTTGGGCAATTATACTTTATGAAATTTTCTAAAATCTTTGGAATCCAATAATTGTCGAAAGCTCCGACAATATCTAATTTGAGCATAAGGCAGTTTGATTTTCTAATTAGTGCATTTTCAATAAACATTTTAGTATCGTAGAGAGCGTCTATTGTACTTTTTTGCGGTCTGAATCCGAATTGATTGGGTGAATGTATATCGTTAGATCTTAAGTAATGTTTTAGTCTGTTGTTTATTAGTTTGTCTAGAACCTTGCTCATGATCGGTAATATTGTTATTGGTCGCAATTTATTTGAGTCTCGTTTTGGTATTATATGTAGTATTCCTTTTTTCTAAGTCTTTGGTATGTAAGTCTTTTGCCATATTCTTTGATAAATTGTAGTTATTAATAATGGATAGTTTTTTGAAATATTTTGTATCGGTATTAATTTTGTCATGTCCAGGTGTTCTCTTATATTTAAGTCTTTTATAATCTGTAAAATCTCTGTCTGTTCCAGTGGACTGTCATTTTCGGTATTAGGAGGTATTTTACATCTAGATCTTGTATTAGTGTTTGCGCATGAGTCAACTGTGAACAACTGCTTTCATATCGCTCTCTAATAACTATCCATTTCAGTGAGGTTTTTCTTAGTTTTTCATTAAGAAAAGTGTACAACAGTTGTTATTAATAGCTGTGGTGAACATAGACTATATAAAACAGTGAGTACAGCCATTAAACATTTAAATAGTTAATACGTAAATTAACATGTGCTCTATGGACAGGTAGGGCGGGGAAGCATTATAGATAACAGCCACCTTGACATTAGCCTGGCAGTGGCTGGCTGCCTTCTGTGCGGAGAGGCACCGTACAACTCTTTAACACGCGCACTCTGCGATATTTTTATTTTATTTTATTTTTATTTTTATTTTTTTATTCTTTTCTTTATTTTTTTTTTAATATTTTTTTTTTCCTTTTCTCTTATCTTTTCCTCTACTATTCAATGATATGCGATGAGATATTTCCATATGGTTATGTCATCAAAAACTAACAAGACCAAACGAAGTAGATCACTTAAAACAGTAAGAATAAGCCCAGCCAAGCAAATGTCGAAGAGGTCAAAACGCCTCCTAGCTCACCACCGATGAATGAATCACTGCCAGGGACTTCAACCCAAGCATTCAATGAAGAATCTCCCTTTTTCACTCCTAATCCCTTTCAGGCACTTAGTAGCACAGCTGCCGAAACTATGGAGTCGTTTTCGGCACCGCAGCCTCCTAAACCTCCTCCTATATTTGTACGTAATATAGGAAATTTTTCACTATTATGTAATCACCTAAATAAAATAGTTGGCCCAGGGAAGTATTCATGTGTGAGCCGCACAGATGACACTAAAATTATGCCCGATTCTTCCGATACCTACCGTAACATTGTTAAATATCTGACGGAAACTAAAGCTAATTTCCATACCTACCAACTCAAGGAAGAGAGATCGCTTAGAGTGGTCGTAAGAAACCTCCATCCTACAACTCCTGTTGATATAAACAAGGAAGAATTATTGACCATGGGCTTCAAAGTAAGACAAGTCACCAATGTGCAAAAAGACAGCCGGGAACACCCAGAACAAGGCGGTAAAATATCATTGCCACTTTTCTTCGTTGACTTGGAACCAGCACCAGGAGTTGAAAAGATTTATGATGTCACTTCAATCTACTATACTAGAGTTCAGATTGAGAAACCATACCGCAAACGTGACATTGTACAATGTCATAACTGCCAGGCATACGGCCACACAAAAACCTACTGCCGTCATTTACCTAGATGTGTGAAATTTGGGCAGATGCACAAATCTGAAGAGTGCACAAAAACACGAGAGGTACCTGCAGTATGTGCCCTATGCCAGCAAGGGCACCCAGCCAATTACAAAGGGTGTCAAACGTATAAAAACCTACGTAATAGATTCCAAAAAATCAGAGAATGAACGAAGAAGTTCGACCAACGACAGGAAGACAGCCCTCCAAAATAGCCAACTCATTAGTCCATGTCGGAACTGCTGTCATCATTCACCATTCCCTTTCTCACCACGTATTCCCTTTGCCAGCAAATGAATTCCTACAACCCACAGCAGTTGTTATGAAAACCTTCTCCTTTCCCTTCACAATTGTAGCGGCCTATTGCCCCCCAAAAAAACCAATTTCCACATCCCCGTTCCACTCATTTTTTAATTCCTTAGGTCAACGCTTTCTCCTTGGTGCTGACTTCAATGCTAAGCAACAGCAATGGGGTTCAAAAACCACCAACTCCCGTGGGCGAGCATTGCAGTCTGTACTTAAATTCCCGAAGGTCCTTTATTTCTCCCGGCACTCCTACCTATTGGCCTAACCGAAATCCTTACCTTTTGACTTCTTCATTCATTCAGGCTTAGGACCTCTTCATTACTCCATAGAACGCCTGGATGAGCTTTCCTCCGATTACAGTCCTCTAATTTTAACCCTTTCCGTCACTCCAATCCCTAAACCTCCTCCTCCCTCATTTATAAGGGGGCCAGTAGACTGACCACTATAGACCTCAGAGTATCCTTAAAAACCTCCTAGGACCTTGACAATGCTACTAATTCCTTCACAACCACGATCCAGTAAGCAGCCTGCATCCTCACCTCGTTCCCCTCCCAAAGTTCGAAAGAAAAATCCTTTACCCCAAGATCTACTGGACCTTATCCAATCTAAACGCCATGCCAGAGCTATTTGGCAAAGAACCAGGCATCCAGATGATCGAAAATCCTATAATTTTACTTACCAAACTCCTTAAAAAAAATATGGCTACCTGTAGATCCAGATCCTATAATTCCTATCTTTCTTTACTCTCTTCTTTAGATAACTCCCTTTGGACCACCACTGGCGTGAAGATGGTTCATAGACGGCTTCTTATGAGGACAGATCCGAAGAATTTGCCCAGCACCTCTCTAGCATATTTGTTCCTCATCCTGATTCTAATCCCACCCACACAACAGCGGTCCAAGAATTCCTTGATTCACCGATTCCTTTATCCTTACCTCCTAAGGCAATTAACCCCTCTGAGGTCAAATTCCTTTTAAGAAAATTAAAATCCTGTAAATCCCCCTGATATGATCTCCTTACCTCACAGATCCTCAGGCAACTTCCACATAAAGCAGTCATATTTCTTACCTACCTGTATAATTGCATTCTCCGAACAACCTATTTCCCTTTACAATGGAAACATTCCATCATTATCCTTTTCCAGAAACCGGGCAAACCTTCCAACAATCCATCATCATACAGACCGATCAGCCTTCATCCAATCCTTTCAAAAAATTTTGAAAAACTCCTTCTCAAGCGCATTCTACCCATTCTTGAATCCCAAAATATTCCCTCACACCAGTTTGGATTCCGTTCTAAGCATTCCACGGTCCAACAAGGTCTTAGAGTTGTAGACTATATATCCTCTGCACTTGAAAGCAAAGAATACTGCTCCGGCGCATTTCTGGACATAGCGCAAGCTTTTGACCGGGTATGGCATGCCGGTTTCCTTTCAAACTCAAAACCTTTTTACTTAAATCACTTTTCCAAGTCCTTCGATCTTACCTCACTAACCGTTCCTTTCGAGTTCGCTGCGGAATGGAGTCCTGTGTGACTGTACCATAGCGCTCTCCCTCAGCCTCCACTGGATTTTGCTAGTGACGCACTGATAGAACAGCGCTGGGAACTCTCTGTTCCCGGCTTCCCCTCCTTAAGGGGGCGAGCTTGGATCAGGGTGTTCCCTGGAATGTTTGTAAATTTGTATATAGAGTAAGAATGTAGTTATGATTGTATCTTTTCTTCTTAATTTTTATTTTATTTTTTATTTATTGGTTACAAAAATCATCATCTATTTTATATTATCATTTATTTTCTATTTTATTTTTTATCTCTTGCTTATTTATTTTGTTTCTTGTATTCATATATATATATATATATATATATATATATTTTTTTTTTTTTTTTTTTTTTTTTTTTTTTTCTTGTATTTTTAAAGGCTGTTTATTTTAATTTTCTTGTCATTGTACATATTGTGTGAATGAGTCTCTGTCATCAATATTACTCATTGCCCTTGAGTGAGGCAGCTTGTAATTATTCTAATAAATAAATAAATAAAAAAAAAAAAAAAAAAAAAAAAAAAAAAGATCTTTTATTAGTTTGTCCAGGTGTTATGTCTTGTTTAACTAACGAATTGAGCACATATTTGATAGTTGTCTTGAAATCTGATGTGTGGGAGTTGCCGTCAGTTAGTAAAGTTTTTAGGACATCTTGGTTCTTTAAGGTATTAGATGCATATTTATATGCCCAGTTCCATGGGTTCTCTTCCTCCGTACAATATTGTTTCCAAGACTTAATTTTAGAGTTCTTTATTAATGCTTGATATTTATGTCGGCTGTTCAAGAAGTCCTGTTTGCGTTGTTCTCTTAAATGTTTGTCTCTTTTAGTCTTTTGATATAATGTCCTAAGTTTGTTTGTCGTTTTCCTTAGATTTGTTAAATCACTGTTCCACCAAGGTACCGTTCGATGTTGTTTATTTTTTATAAATTGTCTGTTGGTCATTTTAAAGGTTTTGTTGCAAGCTTCAATTATCGCTTTGTTGAAACAGTCAATAATCGTTTCTACGTCATAATTAGAGAAGGTATCTATCATATACTTCTGATATGTAATAGAACTGGGATGAATTATACACAATCTAACCATAACAGAACTTTTATTCAACACAATAGATAACCACAAAGAAAAAGGTAATCGCAGTATCGATTACCATTATATATTACTACAAGTCTAACGGTAATACACAACAGTGTCTCCCCCACTTATATGACAGGGACTAAAATTATGGATTTTGAAAATTTGAATTTTTACAAAAATATGAATAACTGAAATATGAAACATGAAAATCTAACATACAAAACATATTGAAATATTAGTGCTCATAATCTTTAAGATATGATGGTGGTCTTCGGCATCGGATCGGACGACAATTTGGGTCTTCTTTTCCTAAAGAACTTGTTGAAGGTACAGTGGTTTCAGTAGATGGGGCCTCATTCGGGTTACTAGGTGTTCTTTCTGGCTGGCAGTGTTCTGACACTGGGTTTTGCTTGGGCAGGATTGGAGCATTAATAATCACTGACTTTTTTTCCCAGATCTCTTTCATGGGTATAGGTCATTGATTGAGCTGATGGCACCCTGGTGGAATTGAGCTGGTTTATATGTCGTTTCAAGATACGCCCAGAATCCAATTTCACAAGATAGTGTCGTGATCCCAATTGACGTTTCACTATGCCAAATTGCCATATTTCAGAGTTGTTCTGGAACATCTTTGCTTGAATCCTCTTCCCTTTTTGAAGTGATCGAACCAGCTTGTCCCTGGGATGAGGCCTTTCCTTCTGTTTGGGGAAAATAGCATCCAATCGAAGTCTCATTTTGCGGCTCAAGTATGCTTCCGCTGGTGATACTCCATTCCCACGAGGGGAAGCACGGTAATAGAACAAAATTCTTTGCACACGTTCTGCCAGCGTTCCTTTTTCATGTACAGATGCCTTCATTCGGTGTTTAAAGGTTTGCACAAAACGCTCAGCCTGGCCATTTGTGGCTGGGTGACCCGGTGCTATGAGCTTCTGACTTATCCCTCTGCTGGAACAGAATTTTTGAAACTCTTGCGATGTAAAGATTGTAGCATTATCTGATAAAATGATTGATGGGTACCCATGGTATGAGAATATATCTTCAAGCAGTGAGATAGTAGAAGAGGATGTTGGTGCTTCTCTGGAAATCCGAATCTCCGGCCATTTTGATTTAGCGTCAATACATATGAGGAAGTGGTGATTCTCAAAGGGTCCTGCGTAGTCAATGTGGATGCGTTCCCAATTGTTCGCAGGTTCATTCCATGGATGATTTGACGACTTTTGGAGGGTTTTTTCTGCAGTAGTGCACAATCCTGACAGGCTTTGACTAGATGTTCTATTTCTCTATCTACGCCTTCCCAATAGATGTTACGCCTTGCCAGTTGTTTCATTCGCATGATCCCAATATGGGTGGCATGCAGCTGGCTCAGTATAGCAGGTCTGAGGCTTTTTGGGATGACTACACGGTCTTGTCGAAACAATAAGCCATTTGAAATAGTGAAGGGCGAATCTTCACAATGAGACAATAGATGTTGAATTATAGCTTAAAGTTCTGGGTCTTTCCTGGTTTCTTGGGCTATGGTTTCAGCTGTGATTACCACATTTGATATCTGAAGTAGTGCTTCAAATTGTATTAAATGAACCTCTACATTAATCTTAACATCAAAAGATTGTTGATTGGATGAAATGGGTGCGCGAGAAAAACAGAAAAACATTTTCATTGTCAATTCCTTTCTTGAATTTGACTGAATAATCAAATCCTGCAAGAAATGAGGCATATCTCAGTAGGCGTGCAGATGTCATTTGAGGGAGTGATCGGTTGTGACCAAAGATTCTGGTCAGTGGTTCATTGTCAGTGACTAGGATAAAACGTCTTCCATAAATGTAGTTATAAAAATTTGTTACAGCAAAAACAATGGCAAGGGCCTCGCGATCAAGTTGGCTGTAATTTTTTTCTGATGAGGATAGAGATCTGGAGATGTAAACAATGGGTCGCTCAATTCCTTCAACGATGTGGCTTAAAACAGCTGCTATGCCAACTGGACTAGTATCTGAAGTCAAAACAATTGGCAGGGTTGGGTCATAGGGCACCAGTACACGATCACTACACATTTCTGATTTCAGTTTGAGAAAAGCAGACTCACCCTCGGAAGTCCACTGGAAAATCTGCTTCTTGTAAAGGAGCTTACGAAGAGGATATGACAATGTCGAATAATCAGGAATGAAGCGCGAATAATAAGACAACAGACCCACAAAACGACGAACGTCATCCAAATTTTGTGGACGTAGCATCTCCCTTACAGCTTGGATTTTCTCTGGCGATTTTCGAATTTTATTATGTTCAACAATATGGCCAAGATATTCGATGCTAGTTTGAAAAAATTCGCACTTCTTTTTGTTGACATGAAGATCGTACTTTGACAATCTTTACAAGCAGAGACGTAGATTTTGTGCGCATTCCTCCCATGTTGTGCCATGACAAATGATGCCGTCAAAATATTGCTCACATTTTGGTAAACCCTGAAGAATTTGAGACATTATTCTGTTGAAAGCACCTGGAGCAGTGCGAATTCCAAAACTGAGTCTATGCATACGATATGTTCCTCGATGTGTGGAGATAGTTTGGATGGCACTGCTGTTTTCATCTACTTGGACATGTAAATAGGCCTTATACAGATCAATTTTGCAGAAAAAATTAGAATTTCGTAAGCTGCTGAGAACATCGTCAATTCTCCGTATTGGAAAGTTGTCAGACACGAGTCTCACGTTAACTCCGCACTTGTAGTCGACACATAAACGAACTGCTGAGTCGGGTTTTGGAATAACCACGACCAAGGGAGAGCCCCAATCACTTGTGGCTACTGGTGTAATAATCCCCTCCTTTTCAAGTGCGTCCAGTTCCTTGTTGACTCGTTCTCTGAGAGCAAATGGGACTACTCTCTCTCGTATAAAAATTGGTCTGACGTTGTCTCGCAGATTCAAGGATACCTTGAGGTTGGGCATACAGCCAATTCTTTCTTCAAAAATTGAGGGAAATTCCTGAATAATCTCATTGGTGGTGAGAGAAAGGGTGTTTGTCTCTGGTTGGTCTGAAAGCTGAAGAGACATATCGATATCAATTTGTTTTGAGTTCCAACCCCAGGCCTCTTATCCAATCACGGCCTATCAGGGCATCATGACCGACTGGAACAATGTATAAATCACTGAGAATAGATTTGTCTTTGTGTGTGATAGTTACTTTCGCTTTGCCATCACATGTGACAATATTGTTTGAAAAAGTACGAAAACGTGTGTTGGAAGAAAGTAAGTCAATTCCAAGGTTTAGAGCATTAAATCTGTCTTTTGGCATAATTGAAAAACGTGCACCGGAGTCAACCTCCATTATCTGAGGTCTACCATTGATTGAAATTGAAATAAGATATTTACCGGAACATTTGTGTGAAAATTAACAGGTTCAAGGTAACTAACTCCATAGATATGTTCAGAGTCAGAGCTAGATAATTCATCTATCTGCTTACTGTCAATGCTGTTCTTAGTTAGTCTTGTAATGCAGACTTTTTGAATGTGCCCTGTCTTTCCACGAGCTCTGCAATGGAGGGAGGACCTAGGTGTGCGGCATTCATGAGCGCGGTGAGATGACCGTCCACAATTGAAGCAAAGGTCATGAATGCCTAAGGCTCGAAAGTCAATGTTGGTCTTTGAACGGGGCTGTGAACGATTTCTGTACTGAAACAATTTTGATGAAGGACTTTTGTTTCTCGAATGCCTACTGGGTTGATGATCACGACGAGAGTTTTGTAATTGTGACACTTAGTTAGTGGAGGCAGTCTGATAAGATGAGTTAGAACTGGATTGGTTCATCAATTCATGGCTTTAAATACGAGATGCTTCTAAAGCTACAGCCTTGGCTACAATGTCATCAAATTTCGTATTGTCAGGTTGGAAAAGTTTCTCCCTAATCCAATTGTCTTTTACACCCCTGATAAATTGTGCACGTAAAAATGTATCTGCGACAGAAACCTTCTTTTTGCATGGGCAACTCACAAAGTCACAATCAGTGAGGTTACGTTGTAAAGTTGCAACATATTCTGGGATTGTTTGTGAGTCCTCCTAATATGATGATAAAAAATAATGCTGAGAGACAACTACATGTTTTGATGGGGAAAGCATTTGTGTGAAAGCCTTCCTGAGATCGTCATCAGATAGGCCTTTTAGTGGCTTTTGGGGACCCAAAAAGGCGGACAAATTTTTGTAATGAGCAGACCCTACTGAAGCACACAATAACTGTGCTTTCTTTGCAGTATCATTCACGTTTTTCACCGTCAAATAATTGTAAAAGCGTTCTAGGTAATTAGTAAACTTCTCCTTTTTCGCATCAAAACCCTCAAAAGGCGCGATGTCCTTTGATGTATTTGCTAAAATGTCCTTGACTAACTGAGTTTGACTAGCTGAGAGAGCTGCTGTAAATGTAGTGAGGAAGTGATTTAACTGTTTTTCATCCATTGTTAGTGACAATCGGCAAGAGAAATGGGCGAAAAGTTAAGTGACAAGACGGTGAGAATATTGCTGATATAGGTTAGCTGAGTTCAGGAATTGTCGAATGCTTTGTACATATCAAAGAAAACGGCGATAGTATGTTGTGAATTTATAAAGACGTACTAAATTTCGGCTTCTAGAGCCACCAAATTGTCTAATGTCCCTCTGCCCTTGCGAAAACCGGATTGAGAGGATTGAATTAAATTGTTCTTTTCTGTAATCCACATCAATCTATTATTCACCAAACGTTCCATGATCTTACTTACACAGCTTGTGAGGAATATAGGGCGATAATTGTTTAGTTCTCGTTTGTCTTTTCCATTTTTTCAGAATCGGAATTACCACTGAGTCACGCCAGGAATTTGGGAATTGACCAGTGGACCAGATGTGATTGTAAAATGCGAGCAGCCATTCTAGGGTTTCGCTTGGTAGGTTTTTTATCATCTCGTAGTGTATGTCGTCCGGACCAGGAGTTGTTTCTTTGACGGAGTTTAAGATATATTTTAATTCCCACATGGAGAAAAGCATTAATTAATATTTATAATTAATCATTTTTACAGCTGTTGAGTATTTTCCTGCATGACACATGGTTTTTCTGTGAATTTTAGTGAACATTTTAAAAAATGATGATTTTCTTTACATTTAACACACCTTGGTTCTAGCCGACAATAATTCTTTGTGTAGCCGAATCTTTGACAGTTGGTACACATGGGGATGTCATTGTTTTGTTTTTTTGTTTCCACTGAAATTAGAGCGGAAAATAAATTTTCGAGCTTAAACATATCTTTTGCTTTGTATTGTTTACTATATTTATAAACTGAACAAAAGAGGGGTGGGTTTTTTTTATTTTTTAATTTAATATTCTCGATACGTATAACACATCGAAATCTTTAGCGAATAGTTCTAATTTTAGCTCTTCATCCGTACTATAGTATGGCACCTTTCTGATAACAACATTGAGCGTTTCATTTTTTTTCTAAAGAAAAAGTGTGATATTCGATTTTTTCTTCATAGTAATAGCGAGTAATTCTTCTGTAGTCGTCAATGGACGAGAGCATTATTTTGATGTCTTTTCCGGCTAATTTTGTAGTAAAGGGATTCATACAAAATGAATTTTAGGTCATTTACTAGGAGCTGGTGATTATTTGCATTATGTAAAAATTGTAGGTGTAACCTGTTTATTTTCAGTGATAATACTCTCTTGAGCGGTTGTTTGTTTAAAAGATCAAGGTTTATTGGTGGTAAGGTCAGTTTCAGATAATATTTGGAATCTATTGCTAATTTTTATAGGTGAAATTTCTTCGTTTAGTGGAGAGCCTTCGAGATTTCATTTCTTCGAATTTGAGTCTTCTATAACATCGGGGTCATTTGGTTTAGAAGAAAGTTGGCTATTTTGGGAAATTAATGAAGTAAGACCTACCTCATCTTCCGATTTCATTAAGTTGTGTAGAAAACTATTTTAGTTAACATGAGATAAAACAATAAACGATAATAAAATTAACAGTAACGAGATCACTTTAAACACGCCCGCACTTTATGAAAGTTAGAGGCCTACTGGAAGTTCTTGAGGTTCAATCAATAAATAAAAAATCTATTTGGTGACGATTCGAGACTATAAATAAATAAATAAAGCCTTTTGAAGGAGGAAACAAACAATATTTTGTAAAAGAAATAATAACTTGCAACATAAATAAAATGCTTCTGAGTTATTTACAATTAATAATAATATATTACGAAGTTATAGTTAGTATTTCAAAAACTGTTTGCAATATATTTACAACTATATGATTGGAGGATGTTGCCTTGTGCAGGCCTGTCCTTAATGGGGGTCTAACTTCTCTGGAGACCAAAACCTACTGGGAAGTGGAGTTCTCAATATCATTCCATAGTGCTTTCTATTTTTCTGTATCACGAGCAGTTCTCATCCAATTGGGACCAGTGGCAGTCTTGAGGACATCACTCCAACGCCTGTGCTGCCTTCCTCGCATCCTCTTTAAATTTAATGGGATCCATTCGGTAACCTTTAAATACCACCTGTCATCCTGAATTCTGGCAAAGTGCCCCGCCTATTTCTATTGATTTTCTTTTTATATAGGCTTATATCCTTAATTCTGGATTCTTTGCGCATAGCGGCACACTTAATTTTATTCTTTTTCTTGTAGTTCATAATGCTTCTTAGAACAGAATTTTGCCATACTTTTAGCTTGGATTCTTGCTGTTTGGTGAGTGCCCAGGTTTTGCAGCCATAAGTAACTGAGGGAAGAGCGTAGCTTTCAAACATCACTTTCTTATCTTCCAACTTAAAGTTAACCTTTATTACTTCTCTTAAGGACCAATATTTCTGCCAACCTCTGGTGTTTCTCCTCTGTACTTCCTTTGTTGCACGATTATTAAAAGATACAAGCTGTCCTAAATTAACAAATTCTTCTACATACTGCAGTGTTACTCCACTTAATCTAATTTCTTGTTTCACACTGTTCGTCATTAACATTGTTTTAAAGTAGCTCGGGATAAGTCCTACTTCCAAACTATGAGTTAGGAGATCTTCCAGCATTTGTTTAAGTTCTTCAATTTTGCCTAAGATCAAAACTATGTCATCGGCAAATTTTAAGTTATTTAGTTTTCTTCCATCAATAGTAATACCAATATTGTTCCAGTCAATTGCTTTAAATACTTTCTCCAGTAACACTATGAACAAAGTTGGTGATAGTGGATCTCCCTGTCTTACTCCTCTGCCTATCTTAAATATTTGACCCTTTCTCTCCATTTCAATACAAGCTGTATTTCCAACATATAGTTTCTCTATGATTGTTATATATTTCTGCGGTATAACTTGAAGATGGTCTGTTACTCAAATAGATTTCCTGAAACCAGCTTGTTATATTGACACCGTTGCTGATATATATGGCGTCAATCTTCTATTAATAATATTGAGAAAAGCTTAGCTATGGTTGAGCAGAGGGATATGGGTTCATAAAATGTCAATTTTAGATTTGTCACCTTTTTTATGTAGCAGAATTATTTTTGCAGTTTTCCATTCTTCAGGTATATTCTCCTCTAGCATAATTAAGTTAAATAAGTTACATAATTTCGCCTCCTGCTAAAAGCATCTCATTTCTTATTCCATCTGGGCCAGGCGTTTTATTGGTTTTTAAATTCTTAATTGCTGCTACGACTTCAGAGAACATTATATCGGGAACATCTTCTACAGACATGTATTGTACTGTCCTGTGCTCATCATCATAATTGTATAGCTGTCTGAAGTAATCTGTTGCCACATGAATAATATCTTTTCTTTTAGTTTCTTCTCTTCCTGCCTAGTCTTGAAGAGAGTAAAACCACTGTCTGCTAGGTTCCTTCATATTTTTTTTGCTAGAATTTGTCTGAATGATATTCTGCATTACACTATCTTAGTGTGCCTTTATGTCTGCTTTAATCTTTTCCCTAATAAGTTTGTTGAGGTCTGCAAGTTCTATTCTATCTGAAGAAGTTGTATTTTCTTTCCTTTTTACTGCTTGTCTTCTCTTCAAAAGTTCTTTAGTCTCATGTGATAATTAATCATTTTTTCTTTTGACTGTTGAAGAACTTGCCTGTTTGTAGCTTTCTTGTAGTGCATTTATTTTGTTATATCTATCCTGCTGCATTTGTGGAAAACCCTCTTCTTCAATTTTAGCATAATTCCTTTTTAAGATGGTTCTAATTTCTTCTAAATTTCTAACCTTAGTATGCAGTACATTTCTAAGATATTTTAAAAGGCCATTCTTTCCTAAATTGATTAGTAGATATTATTGCCCTTACTAATCTATGGTCAGTATTATAATTTAGGTTCTGGATCACTTCAACTGTTTTCAGGAATTTTATATGGTTCACTAATATTTAGTCAATTTGGAACTTTTTTTTTTGGGAGAACTCCATGTCCATTTATTCTTTAATTTCCTTCCAAAAAATGAGTTCCCTATTTTTAGTTTATGGGTGAATGCAAAATTTATGGTGTTGTTGCCTCCTTCATTTCTTTTATCATATGCCATTTTTCCCATTTCCCCCTCCTCACCAGTTATCCGTTGACCAATTCGCCCGTTAAAATCCCCTATAACAACTATATGATTGTTCTTTCTTCTCATATTATGCAAAACCACGTCTAGCTTCTTATAAAAATATTGCTTTTCTTGTTCAGTAGGATCTGCGGTGGGGGCATGTACTTGCACTACTGACATGATTTTATTTCTGGCCAAAGACATTGTTAAAAGTCCAATTCTTACATTAATTTCCTGAAAATTCAATATTTTATTTTTTAATTTACTTGAAACAAGAAACCAAATTCCGAACTGACCATTCAGCGAAGAAGTGTGCATAATTATTGATCCAGATTTCATTTCGGCTATTTCTTTCTCACTTCTTATACTATTTCTTTCGACCATTTGGTTTAGAAGAAAGTTGGCAATTTTGGGAAAATTAATGAAGTAAAACCTACCTCATCTTCCGATTTCATTAAGTTGTGTAGAAAACTATTTTAGTTAACATAAGATAAAACAAAAACAATAGTAAAATTAACAGTAACGAGATGACTTTAAACACGCCCGCACTCTATAAAAGTTAGAGGCCAACTGGAGGTTCTTGAGGTTCAGTCAATAAATAAAAACAACTATTTTGGCGACTTTTCGAGACTATATTGTTCTCATAATCATGCCCTGCATCGTAGTAGGAATGTTTTAGTATTCTTCACACTTGCTAGTTTTTCTGTTGGATTTCTGGAGTTCTTTCATCACTGTATTTGCTTCAGGACCGTGGGTTGTCTTTATATCATCATAAAATCCCATTCAGTTATGCGCTTGCGCCATTTTTATAAAGTACGTGTTCATATCGCTCTGCGAAAAGCTCTCTTCTTAGTGAGTTTTTCATAAGTTTTGTTGTTAGAAAAGTGCTTAGGACTAATAGTTAATTACAGTGGTCAAAACTGAATGATTAAACAGTGAGTACAATAATTATTTATTGAGTTATTACAGTGTTACCTTATCTATGAAGACCCATGTGGCCGAGTAGTGGGGCTAATCCTCTGCAACTATCGACTGCCAAGTTCAGTTCAGCTTTTGCTCTCAACACAAGAGGGTGGGGTTACGCCCCGTCGTCAACCCACGCTAAATCAGATATTTTCACATGGTCATGTCCTCAAAAACTATCGCCAAAAGAAGCCGCTCATTAGAAACCGTAAGAAATAGTCTAATAAAACAAAAGCCGAGAAAATCGAAGAGAAATTCGCTGCCCACAACTCCGCCCTCCATAGAACCCCTACCAGGGACATCAACACAAGAGATGGCAGAAGAGTCCCCCTTCTTTACTCCAAATCCGTATCAGGTGTTAACAAATACTGATATTGAAACCATGGAGCCGAACCCTACTTCACAACCACCACGACCTCCTCCTATATTCGTAAGGAACGTAAGGGACTTCTCTTTACTGTGCAACCATCTTAATAAAATAATCGGCACAGGAAAATACTCCACAGTTAGTAGAACAAGACACAAAAATTATGCCGGATTCTCCCGATACTTACCGCCGAATTGTTAAATATCTACCTGAAACCAAAGCCGATTTTCATCAAATCAAGATCATTGAGGGTCATCTTGAAGAATCTACAATTATAAAGAATCTACAGAATAAACAACACCAACTGAAGTTATAAAAGAAGAATTAGTAGCCATGGGCTTTAAAGTTCGGCAGGTAACCAATGTCCTGAAAGACAACAGATCACATCCCGGAGCTAGCGGCAAAACTCCTTTGCCTATATTCTTTGAGGATCTCGAACCAACACCTGGAGTAGAACAGATTTATGAGGTCTCATCCATCTATTATACCAGAGTAAAAATAGAAAAAAAGCCGTACCCCAAACGTGATAACGTTCAATGTCACAATTGCCAGGCGTACGGCCATACAAAAACTTATTGCCACCACATACCGAGATGCGTAAAATGTGGGCAAATGCACAAAATCTAGAGAGCAGTCTTTGCCCTCTGCCAACAAGGATACCCTGCCAACTACAAAGGCTGCCAAACTTACAAAAACCTACGCAACGGGTTCCAGCCAAACCGACCACAGGCCGAAGAAGCAACACAGACCAGAGGACAGCCCTCGAAAATTGCCACCTCATCTGTTTCTTTTGCAAAAATGCCGGGCGGAAGAAAATGGGGCCATGCCGCTTCCTCCTCAACAGCCTCAATTTCCTGACCCTCAACCTCAGCAACCATTGCCTCAATCACAACACCAACTGACCATACAACACGTTCCAGCACCACTAATTCAACCTGATCCACACACTCTTCATCAGATACCTCATATTCCTCCTCCCCCATCTAACTCACATCTCACATCCTTATTTAACTATTTCCTATCAGAGTTGAAAATTCTTATCACCCCACTTATATCACTCCTTTCAAATGTTGTCGCTCTTCTAATTCCTCTTCAAAAAAATTATTAAATGCCTCCCACAAAACCCTTTTCCATTCTCCTTTGGAATGCGAACGGTATTCGAAACCACATTGACGAACTAACATCCTTACTACATAACAAAAAAATCGATATAGCACTGATCACAGAAACTAGACTGACTTCTAAACAACATCTCAACATATTACAGTACCATACCTACCGTACGGACCGGGTGGTCTGGGTAGATGGTAGAGCTTATGCCGGAACTGCTGTTATCATCCATCAGTCCCTCTCTCACCACCAACTTCCCTTACCTGTTAATGAATTCCTACAATCTACAGCAGTCGTAATCAAAACCTTCTCTTATCCCGTCACAAGAACAGCAGCCTATTGCCCCCCTAATAAACCAATCTCCATTTCCCAGTTCAACACCTTATTCAACTCCTTAGGTCACCGATATCTCTTGGGTGCAGACTTAAATGCTAAGCACCAACAATGGGGTTCATGGACTACTAACTCTCGTGGGCGTGCATTACAGTCTGCACTTAATCCCCGTAATTCCCTTTTCATTTCTCCTGGTTCTCCCACTTACTGGCCGACGGATCCAAACCGAAATCCCGACCTTCTAGATTTCTTCATTCACTCAGGCTTAGGACCTCTCCATCATTCCATTGAACGTTTCGATGAACTTTCCTCTGATCACTGTCCTCTAATACTAACCCTTTCCGTCTCTCCAATTCCAAAACTTCCTCCCCCATCATTTATAAGATGGCCAGTAGACTGGAACCTCTTCCGGCAAATAATATCAGATTCTGTAGATCTCAGAGTATCCCTAAAAACTCCTCAAGACCTAGACGATGCTACAAATTCCTTTACCAACATAATCCAACAAGCAGCCTGGGCTGCATCCTCACCTCGCCCCTCTCTAAAACCCGCAAGGAAAATCCTTTACCCCAAGATATTTCAGACCTAATCCGATCCAAACGCCATTACAGAGCCACATGGCATAGAACTAGGCACCCTGATGATCGGAAATACTATAATTTCCTTACGAAACTCGTTAAAAAGAACCTGACAACATTTAGATCCAAATCCTATAATTCCTACTTTTCCTCACTTTCTGCATCAGACAACTCCCTCTGGACCACTACCAAAAAAATCCTAAAATACCAACCCATTTCCCACCCCCTCCGCCGTGTAGATGGCTCATGGGCTGCTTCTGATGAGACCAAAGCCGAAGAATTTGCCACTCACCTTTCCAGTATATTTGCTCCCCATCCTGAATCCAATCCCACACACACAGCATCAGTTTATGAATTCCTTGACTCGCCTATTCCTCCCTCCTTACCCCCTAAAGCAATAAACCCCTCTGAGGTTAAATTCCTTTTAAAAAAATAAAATCCCGGAAATCTCCGTTAAAAATTATGATCTCCTGGTCTCACAAATTCTAAAACAACTTCCTCAAAAAGCCATAATATTCCTAACCTACTTATAAAATAGCATACTTCGAACTACCCTTTCCTCTCCTATGGAAACATTCCACTATTATCCTTTTCCTAAAGCCGGGTAAACCTCCCAACGTCCCTTCTTCATATAGACCAATCAGCCTTCTCCCAATACTTTCAAAACTTTTTGAAAAACTTCTTCCCAAACGCCTCCTACCTATCCTTGAATCCCAAAATATTCCATCACATTAGTTTGGATTCCGTTCTAGCCACTCCACTGTTCAACAAGGCCTCAGAGTCGTTGACCACATTTCCTCCGCTCTTGAAAGCAAACAATATTGCTCTGGTGCATTTCTAGACATTGAGCAAGCCTTTGACCGGGTATGGCATGCCGGTTTGCTTTTCAAGCTCAAAACCCATCTACCTCAATCCCTTTTCCTGGTTATTAGATCCTACCTCTCTAACCGTTCCTTTCGAGTTCGCTGCGGAATGGAATACTCTCACTGTTACCCAATTGAGGCAGGTGTTCCGCAAGGCAGCGTTCTTGGTCCAGTCCTATATATCCTGTAAGCTGCATATATCCCTACCACTCCCGATACTTTTCTAGCAACATTTTCCGATGACACTGCTGTCCTTTTATCCCATCGAGATCCCTTAATAGCTTCCCACAATCTCCAAACCCATTTATCCCTGATTAAAGATTGGTGCAACAGCTGGAGGATCAAAGTAAACGAATCGAAATGTACCCACGTAACGTTTACTCTCCGCCGCACATCCTGCCCTCCTGTTTGTATAAATAATATTCCGCTACCCATAGCTGACATAGTACGGTATCTTGGCTTCTATTTAGATAAAAGACTTACCTGGAACCCACACACTAGACTTAAAAGACAAGAACTTAATAGACGCTTCAGCCAATTGTACAGACTACTAAATAAGACATCTCATCTTTCCATTGACAACAAACTCCTCATATACAAAACCATCATTAAACCTATTTGGACCTATGGACTTGAACTGTGGGGGGCAGCTAAACAATCGAATATAAAACGCATTCAATCCTTCCAATCCTAAGTCCTTCGTGCTATTGTAAATGCTCCATATTATGCCTCCAACAAAACCCTTCATAATGATCTCAATATACCTTTTGTCCTTGACCTGATACCTCTTAAATTTTCCAAATTCCATCAAAACCTTTCCAACCATCCCAACCCTCTGGCACATTCATTATCCAGCTCCACACATCCTTATAACCCTCCTCGCAGATGGCAATGGCAATGGCTCCGAGACCTATTGTAATAATTATATAGTAATGGAGTTCTTGCAATGGCCAGCTTCTCTACTTAAGTCCTGAGCGACTGTGGCGCTCCCTCTCAACTTCCACTAGATTCTACACTGGTGATGCGGCTGAGAGAAGAGCTCTTGGATTGCTGGGAGCCTGGCTTGCCCTCCCATAAGTTGGGGGACAAGCTTGGTCTGGGGTTTTCCTGGGATGTTTGTGTAGATTGTATATATAGTGTAACTATGCTTATTAATTAATTTAATTTTTTTTTCTCTCTGCTCCTTTATTATTACTATTGTTTTTTATTTTATTTAATTGTACATAGTGTATGAATGTATTCTTTGTCATCCATATTATTCATTGCCCTTTAAGAGGCAGCTTGTAATATTTATCCAATAAAACATAAAAAAAAAAAAAAAAAAAAAAAAAAAAAATCCCATTCTTCCCCTATAGATATTGACTGAATCTCAAGAACCTTACTAAACATTTAATAGTAACAGTCAAGAAATTTATCCATGTTAACATATCGAGTCAATACTGGAAAATATCTATAGTGGAAGAATGGGATTTTATGAAGACATCAAGACCCACGGTCCTGAAGCAATTATAGGATGAAAGAACTCCAGAAATCCAACAGAAAACTAGCAAGTCAGAAGAATACTAGCACATTCCTACTAGGATGCAGGGCATGATTATGGGAACAATATAGTCTCGAAACGTCGCCAAAATTGTTGTTTTTATTTATTGGCTGAACCTCAAAAACCTTATTAAACATTGAATAGTAACATTCAAGAAATTTTATCCATATACATATATAAAAACTATAAATAAAATCATGAAATCCTGAAAAAAAAAAAAAAAAAAAAAAAAAAAAAAATGAAGTCCTATTTAAGGATTTTTTTACATCTTCTAATCAAAGAAATTCTAAGTAGTTAATTAAAGTAACTAAATTTTCTTCGAAAATTCGCTTAAAATGAATAACCAATCAGAAAATATCAAATGAATTTGGACTTATCCAGTGCTGTTCTGATGAATGTTTTTATCCATCATCTCCGTTTTTTTTTTTTTTTTGTTTTTTTTTTTGCAATTTTTTCTGGATACAATGTACACATACCTATAATATGCGTAGGCTGCAATAGCTGTAACCGGAATCCTCACATCCATCTTCATCTACTTCCAATAAAACACGAGCTTTAGCTTATAAAGCTGAACAACCCAACCTCTAAAAAGCTCGCCTACCCTCGTTAACGAGCTACTCAGTGAGTGTGTACTTGCACCATTCCACAGTGGAACGAATACGTACTCTAAGTGGAAAAAAGTCATATCAACGAATCATCAATTCCGGTTCACTGTTAATAAGAACGATAGTAAATTAAAGGATTTCATTAAGATTATTAGCTTAATCGCTCTTCAGCTCCAGAGAAAAATAAATGAAGAGCCAATAGTGTCCAGATTCAAGGTGCCTAAAATAATTTTTTTCGGAAATCCAACGCAATAATCCAGTATTATGAATGAATGACTCAAGATTATGATTAATCTATTTTTAAATAGATAAAAAAAAAATAACAAATAGAATAAAAATAAACAAAAAATAAAATAATAATAAATTAATAAATAAATCAATAATTTATAAAGTTAAATGAATAAATTGTTTGTTGTTGTAGGTTAGATACTATAAATTACCTGACTTCGTAGAAGAAATTATATGATCTTTTTTATAGTGTTCTCATCGTCTATGAGTGCTCTTGATATTTCTGATAGTATGTTAAGTTGTCGCAGCACTTGCTGGTAACGGCGGCATTCCTCGAAAATGTATGGCATTGCGGGGGTGTTTCTTTGGTTATGAGGTGGAGATGAGTCATTCGACTATGTCCTATTCTGAGGCGGGTGATGGCGACTTCCTCTCGGCGTTTACATCGGTTAGAGCTATTCCACGGCTTCACTGTTCGCTTTATATTCTTCAATTTGCTCGAAGGACTTTCTTCCCACATCGATTGCCAGCTGTTAATTATCAATTATATCTTTTAACGGTCGGGCAAGTTCGGAGGCAGTCAGACCTGCAGTTCCTCTCCCTGGGAGCGATAATGCCTCACCAGCAGCTTTATCCGCCTTCTCGTTCCCGGTGATGCCTATATGTCCCGGAACCCAGACAAAATGGACCGACTTTCCTATCCCCTCTAACATTTTTAGGTAGTGATGGATCCGTATAACAATAGGGTGGTTTGAGTACATATTGTTTAATCCGCGAAGTGCACTAATAGAGTCAGAGATGATTGCAATATTTTGTATGTTTTGGTTCAAGTTGGACATTAAAAAATAAAAGGCTGAGGCAATTGCGTTTAGTTCGGCAGTGAAAATGCTACGAAGGTGATGAAGTTTTCTCTTGTGTTTCGATCTCGGTGCAACTAAGGTGCATGCTGTTGAGGTTATAGATTTGGATCCATCTGTGTAGATGGCCATGTGTTGTGGTAGATTTCGGAGTAGTTTTTGAAATTTATCATGATATGTTGAGGTGTTGGTGTTATTTTTATGGTATATTGATAAGTCTTGGCATAGTTTCAGAGGCTGATAGGTCCATGGTGGTGTAATTGCGTCTGAGATGGTAATGGGTATGGTCTTTATATCTCTAATAGCAGATGAGTATCTTTCAGCGAAGGGAAGAGTTGTATTTTGTTTTTGTTGAAATTTTGCTGTGAAGTTAGGTATTTATAGGTGGGGTGTGAGGGTTGTAAGCATAACCGGGAAAGAAAATTTATTGCCAATTTATGTCTTCTAAATAGTAAGGGTGATAGTCCGGATTCAGCTCATAAGCTTAAGATGGGACTAGTTCTGAAGGCGCCAGTAGCAATTCGGATTCCAGTATTGTGGACGGTATCGAGTCTGGATAGACTTTTGAATCGGGCTGATCCATAAACAAAGCTTCCATAATCTAATTTGGAGCGAATTAAAGCTTGGTATACTTTGATCATAGTGGTCCTATCTGCGCCCCATTTGGTTCCACTAAGTTTTCTCAATAATCTGAAGCTTTCTGGTACATATATCCTTCAGTGATTTTATGTGGTAATCCCAAGATAGACGCCTGTCGAAATACAGTCCTAGGAATTTATAAGTGTTAACGTAAGGTAAGAGAGAATGTCCTAGGAAAAGATCTGGTGATTGGGGGGTGTTTCTTTTTCTAGTAAAGTGGACATATTTAGTTTTTTTTTCTGTCGAAAAACGGAGCCCTGATGATTCAGACCAGCAGTGAATACGGTTTAATGTATTTTGAAGTTTTTCTTTTATAAAAATGGGATTTTTCACTCACTCCGAATACAACATTTGGGTTCTTATATTGTATATAACTAGCATTGTATCAAAATAACCTATTTATTATTTCATTTGTAGAATGTCTTCTTATTTTCCTGTTCATATATTGATAGAGAGATAGATAATAATACTTTATTTACATTTTTACAATTTACAATTCATATTAAGTATTCATGTTCCGGCATAAGTCCTCTACATGAATAATATAATTTTATAATTGTGAATAGGCTTTACAGTTCAAAGTTTATCTTTTAACAGCAGGAAATAGAAAAAACCTACACAAAAAAAAAAAAAAATATAATATTGATAAATAAATAAAATCAATTAATATAGCTTATAAGTATATGTCTTACTTCATATAATAGTAAAAAAACAACAACTAAAGAATGTATTATAACAAATGTTGAACACAACTATAAAATAATAATAATAATAATAATAATATATAAATTAGATTAAGTGAGGAGTATATGTTTTGTTCTTTTGTGCGTATATCTTTTTAGCGATGATTTATTGTAATTAACGATTCTCGTATAAGTGAATTTTCCGAGATTGCTGTTTTACCAAAGTAACTTTTTGTTTGATCGTGGATGTGAAGTTGGATAGGGATAAGATTGAGATCGTGAAGCATTGTTGATATTTTTGTATACCGCGGGTAATCATTGATTATCCTCATACACAAGTTTTGTATCCTTTCGAGTTTGCGGTAGTTGGTTGTGCAAGTTGAGCTCCACACAGGTGAGGCATATGTAATCTGGGATCGGATAACTGTTTTGTATAATATAAGTTTATTTTTTGGACTCAATTTAGATTTTTTGTGGAAGTAAGGGAAGCATATGACATATGCATATGAAACATATGATTTTTTTTACTTTGTCTACTTTATCGTTTATGTGGGCTGTGTAAGTTAAGGATCTGTCTAACGTTAAACCAAGGTATTTTACAGATTTGGACCAAGGGATGTTTTCACCGTTTAAAGTAATATGTTTGCCTATGAGTGGCCTTCGTTTAGTGAAAATAATGGCTTCTGATTTACTTGTATTTACCTTCAGTTTCCACCTTTGGCAGTATTTATTGATTTTTTTGAAAGTTTGTAGCAACCTATTTTTTATTGTGCCAATTCGGTAAGAGGTTGTTTATAATTCTGTATCATCTGCGTATAGGGATGTTATAACATTAGGGTGCGTTGGTAAGTCAGATAGGAACAGGTTAAAAAGTGTTGGGGATAAGCAGGAACCTTGTGGAAGAGCAGCAGGAAGGGTATGTATTTTGGAGGATGATGAGTTTATTTGGGTATAGAACTGTCTGTTGAAGAGGAATGAATAGATAATGTGAATAAGGTAAGGAGGTAATTTGTACATAATCAATTTATAAATGAGACCGGTGTGCCAGACGGTGTCAAATTCTTTTTCAAGATCTAGCATAAGCATCCCAACATGTTTTTTTTCGTTAAATGCCTTCGTTATGAAGTCGGTGAGTCGAGCTAATTGGTCAACAGTGGAGTGATGTGCCCTGAATCCAAACTGTTCTTCTGTAATTAGATTGTTCTGTCTGGTGTGATTGTGGATATGGATTAATAATAATCGTTCAAATATTTTGGAAATTATATTTAATAAACTTATAGGTCAGTAATTTGAATAATGCTTGGGGTCTTTGTTTGGTTTGGGAATCGCGATAGTTTTTGAGGTTTTCCAAGCCTTAGGGAAATAACTGTACCTTAATATGGAGTTATATATTTTGGTTACATGGAAAATGGCTTTTCTGCTGAGGGGTTTTATAGCTATTGAGGGAATTCCATCGGCACCTGGGGCTTTTTTTGCCCTCAGATTTCTGATTATTCTACTAGTCTCTCTGGTTGAGATAGAAGGGAAATTGTGATTAAGTGGGAGATTTAGATAGTCACGGACTGATTTTTGAATTTTCCGTTGATGGTGATTTGAGCCAAACTTTGATGTGATTAAATGAGTCGAGTGAAAATGGGTGGCTAGTAGGTCGGCTTTATCACTATCCAGATCCCTATCCTTTATCACTAGGCGTAACAGCTATTTTGTTTTAATGGAGGAATTTTTGAAGAGCACTTAGTAAAGATCCTATTTATTTGTCACTGGGTGTAAATGAGTTCAGAGAATTTGCCCAGTTTTCGTTTTTCCAACTGTTGACGCGGGATCGGACATAATTGTTGAATTTATAAAACACTGTCTTTGGTATAATGGATTTATTTCGTTGATATTTTTTCCTAAGTTTATTTTTAATTTTTATTAGTGCTAACAGAACTAACGGTAAATTGTTGCAACGGATCGTTTTTTGACGATTTTTGAGGTATAGAAGCACTCATCGAGAGTTTGATGTGCTGGTTTAGTTTTTTAATGTTACGATCAATGTCGTGAGGGTTTTTAATTATAGGGGTTTATGCTAATTTGTGAATGTAACGTTTTACGAAATTTTGGCCAATCAGCCTCTTTCAATACAACTTTTTTTTTTTATTAGGGTAAAAGGTTAGTGATGACCCAACACGAAAAATCACGGGGTTGTGGTCCGAATTGAGACAACTTAAAGCAATGAGCGGAGATAAATTTTGAATATTTTTGGTCAGGGCTAGGTCAATAATACTAGGTTAGTATTTTTCCTGAGTAGGAATGTGGGTTGGTTCAAACGGACTATGTAATTGAATTTCATTTTTTAATAGGTAGTTTGAAATGAGTTTTCCATTTTTGTTTGTGCTATGGCAATTCCATGGAACGTGCTTTGCGTTTAGATCACCAACAATTAATAAATGCTTGTTTAAACGAAATAGTTTGTTGATATCAACGATATTTATTTTATTTGGTGGAATGTAAACGGAAATTACTGTAGTTGATTTATTGTTAATGGATGTATTAATAGCGACTGCTTCAGTGAATTTCAAGTTGGGCACGAGCTGAAAGTGGTGTTGGACATCGGAGCGAACTAAAATCATGACGCCCCCTCCCGCTCTGTTACGATCGTTTCTGTAAATCTTATATCCTGGAACCGTGAACCTGTCTTGCTCTGAAAGCCGGGTTTCACACACAGAAATGATGTGGGGTTGATTTTGCTGTAGAAATAATTTAAATTCTACATCGTTACGACGAATTGTTTGTGCATTCCACATCATGAATTTAATTTTCTCGTTATTAGTAAACATTTAATTTCGATGTGAAATTAAGATTGCTAGAGAAAAAAATATATATATATATATACATATATGCACACATACATACATATATAAACACAATTGAAAGAAGATGATAACAATAACAGATATGAGGGTATATGTTTAATAGTTAGTTCAGTACTTATGTTGATAGTAAGCGTGGTTATCAAGTTGGTTATTAAGCGTGGTTATTCCCACCTCGGTGGGGACTCGGGTTCGAATCCCGACCGGGCAAATCTTTTCTCTTCAAAATAAAAAAAATCTAGGTATAGCTTTTAGAACTGATTTTTTCTTACTTAGTTGTATTTCAATATTTCTTCTGAATTTTGAACATTGAGGTGAGTTTGAAAAGTGTCCTTCAAAGCAGTTGCTACATTTAGGAGTGAAACTATCAATTAGGACATTTGGGCAATCTTTAGATAAGTGATTTTCAGAGCACTTTAAGCATTTAGGATTTTTGTAACAATTTCGTGCTACGTGATTAAATTCCTGGCAGATATAACATTGTGTAACTACTTTATTTGAATTATATTTTTCCCATTTCATCACCACACTGCAGCAATATTGAATTGAAGTTAATTTTGCTAATTGCTCTTTATTTTCGAGTATAACAACTGATATAGGTAGCTTTATAGGTCCAGTTTCTATTTTTTTCTCTATCTGATAAATTTTATAAGTCTGTAAACCTTGATTAAATAAGTCGGCTGAGATATCTTCTGTTGATATTTGTGGGGGCATCCCTTTTAATACAACTTTAGGTTTTAGCTCACTTTTTGGAGTGTACGAGTGGAAGCCGATGTTTCTTTCTTTAAATTCATTTTTGATTAAAGTAAAATCTTGGTTTGTTCATATATTACATTAGTATCTATGTATACATTATCATTGTTATGTTAATATTTCTTCTTGATTTTATAATTTTTTTTTTTTTTTTTTTTTTTCATCTTATTTATTCATCATGCCTCTAACCAGATGTAACTAATATCATTTCTGTCGGCACAATTTGTTATTCTTAGGGCACTTGGTTCCCGAATAAAATTATTTTTCTATTTCTATATAGACACTGATATTTACATTTAGTAAAATTATACATATGTACTCAGTGGCAGTCATAACAATAATCCTATAATACGTATATATATGTGTATAAATGTATACACATCCACGCCTATATATGTAAAGGGAGTGGGGGGAGGTAGGGAGAGGTCGTAGCGGGCCTCGTGGATGATCGGGTATTTACGCCCGAATATGACGTCGACGGAGGTTTTATATTTATATTTTTAATTTGGTTAGATTCGTTGTTTGAATTTTTTTTTTTTTTATTTCGCCAAATTAAAACGGAATATCGGCTTGAATGCCAATCTCCTTTTTTTTCTGTTATATTAATTTTCTCTTTTACGATTTCGGTAAAACTTTTGTTAAAAACGGAAGGGAATCTTTCTTTACACATTTTTATTGTTTACCTGTATGGCTTTAATCTCTTTATGTTTTACGAATACCGGACAGGAGCGGTCTAATGCGTTATGAGGGGCGTTACAATTAACGCAGTGAAGTGGTAATTCACATTTATTTCCTTCATTGTGTTTTGTTTTGCCGCATTGTATACATACCGATGGCCTCTTGCATTGGTTAGTGGGATGATTAAAGTCCAAGCAATCGAAACACCGGAGGGGATTAGGTATATAGAGCTCTACGTGTACGGTTAGATATCCTATCTTCATTGTTTTGGGAGCTATAGGAGTCGGGAATGTTATCATATATTTGTGCGTGTAATTTCAGAGCCGTTATTTTTAATTTTTATTCTTAAAATGTCTATTATTTCTGGATTTAATTATCATTTGATCTCTTCGATTTCTAGATACTGAAAATCATACATTTTAATTATTCCCTTGCTGTAGTTAAGGGTATTGTAGGTCGTAACTTGAATAGGAAACTGACCTCCAAAATCTTTACAGGACAGTAGAGTGTCAGATTGGGTCCCCTTGTATGTTTCTACTAGTAATGACCCGTCTCTTAGTTTTTTTATATTTTTTACTTCACCTACAAGGTTAGTAATGAATTTATTGATAAAGAAGGGAGATACCTTTGTGAATCCCTCTTCACAAATCCCTATTCTTCCCTTTTTATTATTATAAAGGTGAGACTGAATTTTTTTCGGTTCCGAAAAAGAAATTTTTTCTTTTATCTTTTTCATTCTTCCCCTGGGTCGCTCTCTTTTAGCCAATGGGCTGATTTTGATTTTGGTTCATCTGGTTCCTCCATATTTTAGGAAACCAGAAGTAAAGGTTTAAAGTAAAGAGTAAATATTAAATACTAGTAAATTAAAAGAAAACATTTATATATAATAAAAAATAAAACAAAGAAATAATAAGAATAATGAGTAAAAAAATAAAAATAAATGGTAAGTAATAAACTTAAAAATAAATGTTTAGCTTAAATATAAAGAAAAGAATATAAGTTATCTGTTTGATGTTAATCCCTCGGAACCTTAGATACGTCCTCTTCGGAGTCCAAACAAACACTATGTCAACCTTTTTGATTACAGACACTAGTATGTATGTTAACGTTTCCAGCTAAAATCAGCTGCTAATAACTGCCAATTTATTAATTATATCGATTTTTCTTCGTGATTCAACTAGATCGTTAACCTCAACAATATAACGAAAAATGAATTTTAAGTGGAAATAAATCATTGCAAAAAAAATACATATCACCGAATTTCTTTCACAATTGAAAAGATCAATATCTTATCCCTTATTAGAAGCTCTAAACAAAAGCAAATGCATCTTTATACTAACGATTGCGTTACTGTTTTCAGTGCCAATGCTGATTTTGTTTGAGCATAGGGACTGAAATAGTTTTTTATTTATTAAACATGGACGATATCACTATCTTTTTAGTATTGGATTTTATTTACCAATTTTGTTGTTTTAAATAAATAAATTTAATGTGTAAATTTAATTTCATTACAATATTTTTAACATGCCCCCGCATGACACCGGCTTGATAATTGTTGTTCACTAACACCTGTAATGTATACAAACTTTACCAGCACATATCAGCTCCAATCGTCTGTTATTTTAATAATTTGATGGATTTTCCTTTTTAGGTATAACGTTTACAGTTCCTCGATTGGATTTTTTTTCCTTATGGAAGAGTTCTAATGAAAATAAAAACGTATATGTTTTTAACGGATAGTGGAAACATTAAATAGATTCAAATTAAAAAAAAAAAAAAATCTTTAAGGACTATGAAAAATACATTCTAGTGTTTACGGACAAATGGCAAAAGTTCCGAAGAAATAAGGAGTTATTTTTGTAGAGATTTCAAGAATGGTTCTCAAAATCCGATATTATATTTTCATTTGAACCTTATCAAAATTCACTTGGACCATGGCACAATTTAGCGCCTCTAGGTCGATCTTCAAAAAGTTTTGAAGAATGTGGTGGCAAAGGAAAAAAAAAAAAGATTTGCAAGAAACCAGAAACTACTCAGAAATTACAGTTGCTGCTGTGGTTGTCGTGCGATCATCTCGAAAGCGAGACACTGCACATATTTAAAATAACTAAATACTGGCCAGACCACCAGACAATTATGACTTTCGAATGATTTTTGCTCATAAGTAGAGACCGGATTTCTGTGTTATTGCAAGTTTACTTCGGTTTGATTTAGCGCTCTCTAACCCAGGTAGTTATCTCATTTATAACCTAAGGATTCTTATACTCAAATTTTATTTTGCACGAAATTGCACAAATTTGACTTTTTGAGTTTAATTGCACGAATTCGGGTTTTACTGCACGAAATTGCACAATTGAACCAAATTCATCAAATTTTATTCACTTGACCATTTATTCTTTGAAAATTCTACTTACGATTATTAGGCAACATTTATAACAGTTATTTATATTAAATAGGTTAATTAGTTTTAAATTGAAAGTAAAAAGTTGCTTAAATCAAATGTATTTGTGACCTACTACTTTTAAATGATCTTATAGAATTAGGAGCTTTGAGGATTTAGGTAAACAGGATCGAGGTACTTCCTAGAGCTAAGTCGTTTCCTAAGAAAAGTATACTCCCCGCTTCCCATTGCATTCCCCACTTCTGATTTAGCACAAAGAGTCAGTTGTTGACAAGATTTCAAACAATCAACTTTGAAAATGCCAAAAACGGCCGCAAGTGTTTCTAGAAAATTGAAGCAATGGACAAATGGATATCCAGAACTGAGAATTGATGGGAACGAGGTGTTTTGTTCTTGCTGTGTGAAAACAATAGGCCACGATAGGAAATCGCAAATAGACGCACATTGCAAATCAGGTAAGTAGTATTATTAATTTATAAAAAATGATTTTAGCTAGAATCAATCAACTTTGTTCTATTATTCTCTCGAAATTTACTCATGGTGGACTAGAATTAAACTAAAAATCAACTTTCTTGAAACGGTTGTAATTAAATTAATTTTTGTTCTAGATTCCCATAAACGACAGCTTGAACTTAAGAAAAAAAAAACCTGTGCAACAAAGTGTCGTAAATTCCTTCCAAGCATCCTGTAATAAGAATGTGTTCTACGTTGACTTGTGTCAAGCATTAGTAGGGGCTAATATTCCTTTATTCAAACTACAGTCACCTTCTTTCCGAACATTTTTATCAACTTACACTCAGAAAATCATACCGGACGAAAGTAGTCTGAGAAAAAACTATTTAGAAGTTGTTTTTAACTCGACAATTATGAAAATTCGAGAAAAAATTGGAGACCACAACATATACGCTATGGTCGATGAAACTACCGACGAAAGAGGCCTTTACATTTGTAATCTATTAATCGGAGTTCTTCATCCGGAGATCGAACTGACACCATCGTTGATTTCATGTAAAGTAATTTTGAATACAAACCATGAAACGGTCTCACGTTTCATTAACGACAGTCTAATGGATGTTTTTAAAAATACTGAATACCAGAACAAAGTTCTGCTATTAGTGACAGATGCAGCTCCCTACATGATGGCAACTGGTCGTGCTCTGAAAACATTTTATGCAAATATGATTCACGTCACATGCGTTGCTCATGGGTTGAATCGGGTGCTTGAAAAAGTGCGAGACATCTTCCCAGAAGTCAATAAACTGGTAAACAACGGAAAAAAAAGTATTTCTCAAATCCCCATCTCGTGTGGTAAAGTATCGCAATGAAATGCAATGTGAACTTCCGCCAGAACCTGTTTTAACGCGATGGGGTACATGGTTAAATGCAGCACTATTTTACGCCGATAATTTCCAAAGATTTAAAACCTTTATGAATAAATTAGAAGAAGACGAGATAAAATCAATTTTGAAAGTTAAAAATGTTTTAAATTCACCGACAATCATATCCGATTTAACGTTTATTAAATCGCACCTGTCAATCCTGTCAACCGCACTGATACGATTGGAATCCCGAAATCAATCTTTGCATTCCCAAATCGAAATTATTGAAACAATAAAAGAAGGTTTAAAACAAATTGAAAATGAAAAGGGAAGATGTTTATTTTCAAAATTTGAGTCTGTACTTGAGAAAAACTCTGGCTACATTCATTTAAAAAAATTAAATGATTGTATCAACGGAAAGGAAATAGAAGCTGATAATCTGGATCTATCTACAATCTCATGCTACAAAAATTGTCCTATTACGTCCATAGATGTATAACGTTCCTTTTCTTTGCTAAAGAACATTTTAATTGACAGGCGGCATAATTTTACTGAAAAGAATTTTGAAATGTACAATGTCATACATTTTCACGAAAGTTTTAAAAATTAATTTATTATTTATTTTATTTTTCAGTTTTATTATATTTTTTGTTTGTTTAAGGAAATTTTAATAAATATATTTTTATTATATTTATTGAACAAATTTTTTCATATCCTTTTTTTTTCTCTCTCCAAATTTTAAGTATTTCAGATTGAATTAACACTAAAACGGAACGTTTGTCGAAATGTGCTTAAATTTATTTAAGGTTGTTTAAGTTTTACATGTTTGTGTGAATTAATGGATTGCTGCATGTATTAAGTTTTTAAATGCACGTTTTGAGTTTTTTACTGCACGATTTTGCACATTTTGAGTTTTTTACTGCATGATTTTGCATATTTTGAGTTTTTAACTGCACATTTTTTTTTTTTTACTGCACAAAAATCCGGTCTCTACTCATAAGTTATCGGCTTCATATTAAAGAATTGGCAGTAAGAATTGAATCTGAAAAATAGAAAAGAATAAATTCAATTATATTTTAAAAGATAAATAGTGTTAATTGTGGCTAGGCCAAAACCTGGTTTTGGGACCTCAAATGACGGAAACACGGCAAAAAGAATTTTTAAAATTACCGACTAAGTGCAAACATAACAGGATTAAATGAGGAAATTCCGCAGAGGTTTTATTATATTCTTAGTGTGATTAATTCTAGATTTGAGGTAGATTTTGACAAATTCGAATCATATCTGGAAGTAACAATAGATTTACTCCTCAACCTCTATCCTTGGTTTTATATGCTAGTAACAGTGCATAAGTTACTATCTCATGGCACAGAGATTGTTAATGGAATATATTAAATAGAACTTTCTCATTCTGATTCTTTTAATTATTATAAAAAAATCATTTTACCACAAAACTGCAAATTTTGTGAACACATCCCAATGAAAAAAATTGCATTCCGAAGTATCTAGTTTCATCCCAGATTGATCCAAATATTTTTGACAAAGATAGGTCGAGATTATTTGACCAGATTAATGAATCGTGGCTTATATTATTGATAGTAATAAGTAGAAGTACATAGGAGATTGTTTTAAAAAATTAATTTTTTTTTTACAAAAATTACCATTGTTTACCAAAATATCGTAAATTCGTTAACCTAAAATGTTTTAAACATTTTTCCCAAACACTATGACTAAAAAAAATACAAATTAGGAACAAAATAATTTTTTCCAGTTAGAAGTGCTATTCGGCCCACTGTGCATTCGTTTACACAGCTCGTTTCCGGTCGGCTCGGTTGGCCTCGTTGATGAGCGCCTCGGCGAGTGTGTACTGCCGGCATCAGATTAGGATGGACCCCAGTGATCAGTGTGTACTGCCGGCATCAGATTAGGATGGACCCCAGTGATCAGTGTGTACTGCCGGCATCAGATTAGGATGGACCCCAGTGATCAGTGTGTACTGCCGGCATCAGGTTAGGATGGACCCCAGTGATCAGTGTAAAACCGCATTTGAATTCGAGCGCGGGCACTACTAGTTCACGCGGATGCCGTTTGGGCTCAAAACTGCGCCTATCACGTTTCAGAGGCTAACTGATGAGCTCTTTGAGAGAAATTAATTAAAATTCGGGCCAAATTTATATGGACGATTTTTTTGTGTTCAATAAGTCCGAGCGGGAACACGTAGAGCAATTAAGAAGCAATACCGAAGATCGGGTTAAAACTCTCGTGGAGAGTTCGCGTCCAGGGGAGATCGAAAAAAAAACATCTTGGGGCACTCCATTACGAAGGAGGGTGTGAAGCTGGATAAAGGAAAGGTGGAAGCTGACGCGAATAAAGCGATCCCACGGGATGAGAAAGGAATACGGCGGCTGATGGGGTCTCTCAATTATTATTGTCGATTCGTACCCGAAACGGCTCGGTTTTTAGTGCCTATAAATATTTTTTTTTAAAAAAAAAGGGGCAGAAAATTGTTATTTCACCGGAAATAGACAACAATATTCGGAAATGTACGGGGGAATTTCAGAAGGAGCTGATACTCCGGTTTCCGATTTCGATAGAATGTTCACGGGCATAGTTATGTCCGTCATAACGACGGACGCTAGTGAAAAGAAGGATAGGCCCGTGGCATATGCGAGCAGAAGGCTGAAGGCCGCCGTATCGAGATACAGTGCGCCGGAGCGTGAACTACTCGGAATTGTATGGGCTGTGGATCACTTTCGGCCGGGAGGTTTCGAGTGCACATGGATCATAGACCCCTACAGTGGGTAGGGAAGCTGAAATAAGCCTATGCGAGAGTGACGAGGTGGAAGGAGTTTCTCAGCCATTACGATTTCGAGGTGGTTTACAAACCAGGGAGAGAAAACGTAGTTGCTGATTGGCTGTCGCGCGTGGTTATAGAGAACCAGCCGGTGTCGTCAGGAGGTATGCAGCAGTTGTTAAGGGAATGGACACCGGAGGGAGAGGGGAGAGATCGAATTGAGGAATGGATAGTTCCGAAAAAGAAAGAGCGGTGGAGGTGGAAGAACGGAAAGAAACAGTAAATGACTAGAAACGCCAAGTTAATTGGAAAACAAGGACTTCCGGGGTTAAAGATATAGTACTGAAAGTATGGCAAGTGTGACATACCCGGGGTCAAGGAGGAGACCATCTGTCGTGCACTAAAAGATGCATACATCTTACTCTGGTGGAACGTTCCATCTTTACGTGAGAAATACGTGTTGGAGAAGATCAAAAGACTGTGGCGAACCGAGAAACTGGGGATTGATAGGATATTCGTCCGGCGTACGGTAATGTCAGAAACCAAACGGGATGTGTACGAAGTCACCCTTTCTTATCATTAGGGGAAAGTCTTCCGAATTGGCTTTAGTCAATCATAGGGGAATATCCGAAACGATTCGGGCCCTGAAAAGAAAATATTTTCGGTGGGGGATGAAAAAGACCGTAAGGCAGATCATTGGTAAGTGCAAGATCTATCTGATCACCAGGTATGACAGAACCCCCCCTCCCTCCCCAAGTGGATTCAAGAGAAGACGCCAACGCGGAGGTACCGTTGTCCGTCTTGCTTGAAATCGATTACCTAAAGCGATAAATCTTTGAATCTAACTAAGCAACTAGAACAGGAGAAGTCGGCCGAGGCGGTTTTGGGAGCCCTGTGTACATGGTTTAGGTTCTATGGTATACCGGAGCGAATGCCATCTGATGTCGGGCTGGAGTTTGACAATTCGAAGGTTCGGGCGGAGGCTAAAGCCTTAGGGATCACGTGGAGGATCAATACCCCAGATCACCCTAGAGGAGGGATTGAGCGTTTATACGGAACCCTGATCGACCATCTTAGAATTTACCAGGTCAAAAAAGGATTAGAGCCGGACGTTGCTATAGAGAAGGCGGTCGCGGCATATACTTACTCAATTCATACCGAATGACAATATTAAACAGAAATTTCATCAAATGTACGAATACTTTTGACTCATATTTTTATTATTATTTTTTTTAATTATTCTTCATGTGTTATTTTGTAAAATGTTCTATAAATTATTTATTTATTTTTTTAACGGGTGCGACAGTCCTTAGAGCAGGACCAGGACCTCCTCAATAAGCCTCCTCCAACGTTCTCTGTCTGCGGCCTTGCGGCGCCATCCTCTAACATCTGCCTGACGGAGGACTTGTTCCACGACATCTAACCATTTCAATCGTGGTCGCCCTCGAACTCTAAAACCTTCTGGCTTTTCTTTTAGCATTTTTCTAGTTAATCTATCTGCAGGAATTCTTTCCACGTATCCCAGCCACCTTAATCCCGCTTTTTTTATTTGGGTGACTATATCTGGCTCACCAAAAAATGCTTGTTACTAGCGACCCTAAGTATTTAAATTGTTCACACGCTGGGAAACTGTACTCCCTGAACTAGATTTGTTCTACTTGAGACTGGGTTCGCGACGTTAACATATATTTAGTCTTCGCTTCGTTTATTTGAAAACCGCGTTTTTTACAAGCTACTTCCAGTTCTTGAGAAACTCCTCCAAGGGCCGCTTTTGTCCTCGCTGCGATAAGTACGTCATCAGCGTATGCCAGGTGTTGTGCTAATCTGTTATAGATGGTGCCACCGGGGTTCGTCCTGATAGCCCGCACAGCTCGCTCTAAACAAAGGTTAAAGATTACACAAGATAAAAGTTCCCCCTGTCCTAAGCCTGATCTACTTTGAATTCCTCTGACAGTGAATTTTTTATTTTATCTCGATACCTCGTGTTTAGCCACGCCATACTTATTAGCCTAATTAATTTATAAGGTACGCCGAGTGCTCTTAAGTCGGCTAAAGCTTCTTTTCTATTTACACTGTCATAGGCTTGTTTAAAGTCTATAAATAGATGATGTAGATCTATATTCACTGTTTATCTAGACTCCGATGCGGAAGGATCTTATCTTATAAAGTCAGATAAGAGATTTTATTTTCAATATTTCTTATATTTTTCTTTTTAAATACTTTTACTTTTTAATTTAAATATTTCTACTCCTATTATTAGATTTATTATATATATATAATTTTTTTTTTCTTTTCTTTATTATTTCTTTTTTCTTCTTAATATTTTGTAGTAATACTCTCTATATATATTTTCTCCCTTTAAATTGTACTCACTTAAAACCGATGGATACAGACGACCCTCCTAGCCCGTTTCCTAAAAGAAAACGGACGTTTTCTTACGTACTCGTGGACGAATAAAAGACCCACCGGATAGGATATCCTTAAATGAAACAAAAAATATAACCCCCACATTCCTAATTGTAAAAAGAGAAAATGAAGAAGGTTTTTTAAAAGTTTCTCCTTTCTTCATTAATAAAGTTATAACTGGCCTTGTGGGAGAGGTAAAAAATATTAAAAAACTAAGAGACCGGACACTACTCGTAGAAACATTTAAGGGCAAACAGTCAGAAATTTTATCAAATGTAAAGAATTTGGGGGACAATTCCCAGTTACCATACAACCACATCAAACGCTTAACTATAGCAAAGGTGTTATAAATTTTTTTGATTTCCAGTACCTCATTGAAGAAATAAAAAATGAAAAGAGGGAAGTTATTACAGACATTGACCGTATAAAAAAATCAAGAAAAATGGCAATGAAATTCTAATCCATAACTATATCATAACATTTCCGACGCCCATTGCCCCCAAAACAATTAGAGTAGGGTATCAGACCGTTATATACCTAATCCCCCCCCCCCGGTGCTTTAATTGTTTAGGTTTCTATCATACCACAACACAATGTAAAAAAGAGGCAATTTGTATTCAGTGCGGAAAAATCAAACATTCCGACGGTAACTTAAAATGTACCCTACCTTCCAACTGTATTAATTGTGGTGGCTCACATAATGCCCTTGATAGATCGTGCCAAATTTTCCAAAATACATCGAGAAATTAAATCGATACAAATCAATAAAAAAATATCGCTACAGGAGGCAAAGAAAATATATAAAGAGTTGTACCCTAAGTGGTAAAGAAACAATTAAATATAATAGAAAAAAAAGGAAATCGGCACACAAGTCGATTTACCTTTCATTTTTGGAGAAAATAAATCAAATGAATTAGTTAAAAGTACCGAATCAAATACAACAATAATTAAGCCGACCTTGGCAAAGAGGGACCAGCTGGTATCAGCTGTTAGCCCAGCGGGCACTCCTTCCCTCCCCCCACCACCACCCCTCCCTTCATCCGCTCCCCCCTCCCCCTCGCCCCGGTTGTCAATCATCATTGTACCTCTCCTCCTTCCTATGAGCCTGGTATATCTTCACAGGCTAACCCCTCTTTAGGCGACACGCCCGGGCCTATTAACGACCGGCCTGTTGACGAGGGGGCTTTATAAAAGTCAAAGGAAATAAAAAACATAATAGAAGAAATCGTAATACATAAAGATATCCACATAAATATTATGTTAATCGTCTTATCTCTAATAAATAAATACGATAAGACTCACCTTAACAGTTATAATTTTATTTCCTCTGACCATAACTATTACTACAGACATACTTATACTACGCACACTCTGCTGTTTATATATTTTTATGACTGTGTATGTTTGTTTATATGTGAATGTGTGTATGTGTGTGTTTGTTTATATTAGTATATATAATTTTTTCATTGTATGTGTGAATGTATGTGTGTGTATGTATGTATATATGTGTGTATATATGTATATGTATATGTGTATATGTATATGTATATATATATAATATATTTAGCATTTATCATTTATGTTTACCAGTATCATTTCACCATTTCATTTATATTTATCATTATTATTTCAATATTTTATTTATATTTATCATTATCATTTATATATGTGTGTATGTCTGCGTATACGTATATGTATGAGTGTCTGCGTGTGAGTGTGTATATATGTATATATGTGATATATTTATATATATCACTATATCATTATATGTATATCATTATTTCATTATCATTATTATATCATTATAATAATTCGTGTATATATTAATATATATCATTAGGTCGACAACCCTTTGAAGATATTATTCGCGTTCGTTTTATCGCTGTTTATTTATCAGTAAAAATAAATGTTACTAATAATACCTCGTCTCCGCTACTATATCCAACACTTAATATTACCATTGGCCCTTGTACAATGGAACTGCAATGGATTAAACACATTTTAATGATATAAAAATATTGATTCAGGACGAAAACCCGTTATGTATTTGCATTCAGGAAACTCACATTAAAGCTGGAGACAAATTTACATTAAAAAACTTTAACATCTACAGAACCGATGGACCAAATGATCATGCCTCTAGAGGCGTACTCATAGCCCTACATGATTCCATATATTCCCAACGAATAAACATAAACACGACACTTCAAACAGTCGCAATTACTATACACCATGGATTTTCATTCACCCTCTACTATATTTATTTGCCACAAGGCCCTCTGATACAACCACAAGACCTCAGTCATATATATAATCAACTTTCACAGCCCATACTACTTGTCAGAGACTTCAACGGACATAGCCCTATGTGGGGCTCTCCAAGTCACAACAATAGAGGAAGAATTATAGAAAATTTCTTAGAGGAGTCGAACTTACTAATATTAAACACCGGTGAAGCAACCTTCTTAAGTTCCACCTATGGCACCTATTCTTCTGTCGACCTCTCCATCTGTAGTGGATGATTAGTTAATATTATTGACTGGATGGTACTTCCAGATCTCTATGGTAGCGACTATTACCCCATTCTTCTAAAATTTTATAAAAAGTTTCAAAAACAGCCCAATCAAAAAAACTTTACTGAATATAAAAAACATCGCTTCGATCAAGATACCACTAGCGATCCAACTGAAGCTTTTGAAAGGGACTACAACCGCCCATTCTCCATATGGGAGCTAGAGTCGATCATGGGAAGCCCCAAAGGATCTTCACCGGGCCCAGATGATATCCACTATGCCATGATCCAACTTCTTCCGCGTAGTGGTGTTATCTGGATACTAAGCTACTATAATTACATATGGCAAAAAGGGGAATTTCCGAAAATTTGGCAACAAGCGGAAATTATTCCTATCCCGAAAACAGGCAAAGATAAAGGACTAGCTTGCAATTAACGTCCAATCTTTCTGACTAGTTGCCTGTGTAAAATAATGGAACGGATGGTGAATAAAAGACTGAAGTGGATCTTAGAACAAAATTCCATCTTCCAGAACTTTTAATGTGGCTTCCGCAGAGGACGATCAACTATAGACAACCTAGTACAATTAGAAACAGAGATCCAGTACGCTTTTGTCAATAACCAACAGGCCATTGGGATCTTCTTCGATATGGTCAAAGCATTTGACTGCATCAATAGACAGACAATAATTAAAAAACTATACAACATTGGCTTTACTGGCTACATCTAAAATACATCACAAACTTCCTATCAAATCGTAAATTTAGAGTCCGAACTGGCAAAACCATTTCTCAAACATTCGAGCAAAACAATGGAGTACCTCAGGGGTGTGTTCTGAGCACGACACTCTTTGCCCTGGCAATAAACGATCTGGCAACAAGTTTACTTAGAGGGATAAGAGTGAAGCTCTATGTCGATGACATGGCAATTATAAGCCGGTCCAGCGATTTAAACGCTTTAAAAAGGGTTTTACAAGAAGCAATAAATCGACAACATACTTGGTCACAGTTATCAGGAATCAAATTCTCACCAGAAAGAAAAAAAAGCAAATGCGTACACTGCAGCAGGAAACGAAGAACCCCCGTATCCCCGGAGCTCAGTCTAGGAGGGATGCCTCTACCATATGCTGATAGCTGCAGATTTTTAGGCCTTATTTTTGATAAGAAACTCACTTGGAGCCAGCATATTAGCACTCTAAAAGAGAAATGCCTGTCAAAAATTAAAATTTTAAGGGTTCTTAGTAACACGTCTTGGGGTTCGGACAGATGGTCGATGCTGAGGATTTGCAAGGCATTAATTCGCTCCAAGCTAGATTATGGGAGTTTTGTGTATGGCCCGGCCCGCTTCCAACATATCTCTAGGCTTGATACAGTTCACAATGCCGGGATCCGTATTGCTACAGGAGCCTTTAAAACTAGCCCCACACATAGTTTATGTGCTGAATCAGGACTACCACCCTTATTATTCAGAAGGCAAATATTAGCAGTAAACTATATCTCCTGTATATATTTACAACCGTCACATCCAACCTACAAATACCTCTTTCAGCCTAAATATAAAAGAAAATTTCAGGAAAAACATAACCTAACACTACCCCTAGCAGAACGATTTTCATTTGTCATTAATGAATTAAAAAAAATAGTAGTGAACATACCAGATATAAGCATACCACCTTGGACCTTTCAACCCCCGAAACTACACCTAACCCTATCGAGCCTTCATAAAAAAAACATTACCGCATCAGAATACAAAAACAAATTTCGAAAATTATTCTAATCACTTCCGAACCACGTGGCTATATACACGGCCGGATCGAAATCTGAAACATCAACAGGTCCCGCCTTCATTACAGCAGATGCAACCCACAAAAGAAACTCCACCCTCTTTGCAATAGTTATACAGCAGAACTAACCGCAATTTCGTCCGCTCTGTATTACACTATGACAAATACCGATGAGGATATAAATGATATTGCAGTAATATCAGATTCACTCAGTGCACTGCAAGGCATTAATAATATGTATGCAACCCATCCAGGTATTCAACGCGTACAAGAATACTTAAAAATGCTTCAGGAAATCGGAAAGTCGGTCCACTTCATCTGGGTTCCTGGACATAGTGGCATCACTGGAAACGAGATGGCTGACAGAGCTGCCGGCGAGGCGTTTTCTCTCTCAGGGAGAGGAACAGCTATTCTGACATCTTCAGAACTTGCGCGGCCACTAAAAGAAGAAGTGAGGGAGAGATGGCAATCGATGTGGAACGATAGCCCAACTAATAAAATGAAAAATATAAAATAATCTGTTGAGCCATGGACTACATCCATCCGAAGCAAACGTCGAGAAGAAGTAGTTATTACACGCCTGAGGATAGGACATAACCGATTGACACATTCCTAACTCTTCAGGAAGGAGTCACCACCACAGTGCTATACTTGCAACACTACTCTCTCAATAAAGCATATTTTCGACTAATGCCTCCGATACAAGGCGTTGTTGCAGCAGCTGGGGGTTCCCCCAGAGTTACCAAAAGCCCTGAGAGATAACGAAGAGGACATCAACAAGGTGATCAAATTTCTAGCTCTCAGCAAGATGCTTGCTGATATATAACTTTTACACTTAATCAGTATTTCACATTTAAACTCTCACAAACTACATGACTATTTAAAAAACAATCATGAACCATCCTAAAAAGGGAACCGCTCGCGCGGTCGTCGGTGCACGGGGGTGGTGGGTCTGGTCTCATCGGGGTCGGGGCCGGGGTACTTGGGGGCGTCTTCGGTCTCTCAGAGCAGGTTAGCTTCGAGGGTCTAGGAGGATGTGGACTTTTCCATGAAGAACGATATTGTAAACAGTTATATACTGTACTAATGTAATATAATGAGGTGGCTAACATGGTTTTTATCCACATCCTCCGATCAGCCCTCGTGTCTTCTAAAGAGCACAGCCACCAACTGACGTGGGAGACGGGGACGCCCCCTGGGCCTTGGCCGGCCCCTTATAGCCCAGTCAATAAAGGTTATTTTGTAACAATATTACAAACAAATTATTTTATATACAATTTTTACGTAGATAGCTTAGTTTCGCCGTAATACTTAATCATGTACAGAAAACTGTCACTACAAAAAACAAAAAGTAACTTCAACAAATTATAGATTTTTATCATTACATCTTGGGAAAAAATGTGTAAAGCAAAAGTTATAGATAATATGATTGGCTTTAAGATGATGTGTCTTATAACGCATAACATTAAAACGATAGCTTCATATAGAGCGTTGAAAGAATAGTGGGCACCGCGCTGCCGGTCCTTGAATGGCCGTGCTCAGGTGCACTACTGCACATACTGCTGTTCATGATCATAAATAGTAATTCAGTTGAAATGGAGAACCAATGTAATAACGTTTATTTGTAGGTTATTACTTTCAGAATGATTTTTTTTTTTTGCTATAAAGGTTAATAATTCACTTGTATCACTGATACAGTACAGAAATTAGTATCAAAGATTTAACCCTAAAAATAAACAGATCTGACTGCTGAAAATTGTTCGACACCCTTAGCTCTAATTGTGATAAAAAGTCTTCCTCAAAATATCTTCGGGATTAGGGAAGAGAAGGGGTGAAATTCGTATGGTGTTAGCTGTCTGATCTCGGAGCTCGGAAAACGTTAATTTTGGCCCATAGATACATAAAAAAACAAATCAAATTTGCAAAGAATTTTATTTTATTTCTTTCTTAACCAAATAATAATTTTAGAGCTAGGAGGGAGGGAAAAATAGAAGATTTTTTACTTGAAATAAGTCGCAGTTCTCCGGAATAACACGTTTGTCGGTACTCATTTGGCTATAACTCCGAAGCTATCAGTTCGATTCAAATTCCTCTTTTTTAATCTGAAAGCTGGTTAAATTTACTATAAGAACTCATATATTAAATTTTGATCAAGCCCCGTAAAACACCCACAGCAGAATGTTGAGAAAAACGTACTATTGTGAAAACCTCGTTTTTTTTTTCGGTACATTTATCACTATAACTTCGGAACTACTTCTGCGATTCAAAATTTGATTTTTCCATCTGAAAGCTGGTTAAATTTACTATTAGACCTAATATATCAAATTTCGATAAAATTCCGAAAAACAACTTCGGCAGAACACTGAAAACTTTGACTGTTGTGAAATTCTCTTTTTTTTTTCACATTTATCTTTGTAACACAGGAAATAATTCTTTGATTCGAAATGTATTTGTTCCATCTAAAAGCTGGTTAAATTTACTATTAGACCTAATGTATTTAATTCTAATCCAATTCCGTGAAGTACCCACGCCAAAACGCTAAATGTGTATGTTTTGGCAAAATGTGACGATTTTGGCATTTTCAAAGGGCTGCCATAAGTATTTTACGAAATTCAATCAAAATTTAATATATAGGATGCGATAGCAAATTTAATGAGCTTTGAGATGAAAAAAATATATTTTGAATCGGACAAATATGTTTGGTGTTAAAGCGATAAATGCCCCCCAAAAAAAACGTGATTTCCAAAACCGTACGGGGTACTTAGCGTGCTGACATGGGTGTTTATAAGACTTGAACAAAATATCATAAATAGAGTTTTATGTTAAATATAACTAGCTTTTAGATGAAAAAAGAAAATTTTGAATCGGACAAATAGTTTTTTAGTTATAGCGGTAAATACGCATAAAAAAAAAAAAAAATTATAACAGTAAGGATTTCTCAGCGTTCTGACATGGGATTTTTACGGGACTTTATCAGTATTTTATATATAAGGTCTTATAGTAAATTTAATTGGTTTCTAGATGAAAAAAAATTATTTCGAATCATACAAGTAGTTTTTAAGTTATAGCGATAAATGTTTCGAAAAAAAACGTGAATTCCAAAACAGTACGGGGTACTTAGCGTGCTGGCATGGGTTTTTTACGGAACGTTATCAAAAATTCATATAAATTGTCTTATAGTAAATGTCACCAGCTTTTAGATGAAAAAAGGAAATTTTGAATAGGACAAATAGTTTTGGAGTTATAGCGATAAATAGGCCGGAAAAAACGAGGATTTCATAACAGTACGTGTTTCTCAACATTTTGCTGTGGGTGTTTTACGGGGCTTGATGGAAATTTAATACATGAGTTCTTATAGTAAATTTAACCAGCTTTCAGATTAAAAAAGAAAAATTTAAATCGAACTGATAGTTTCGGATTTATAGCTAAATGATACCGACAAATGCGTTTTCGCGGAGAAGTGTGACTTACGGAACTTAGCAAATTATTGAATGCGTGTGGTAGCCAAACCGCTGAACCGATTTTAATGTTATAAAATTGGGTAAGTTTTAAAAATACTGTGTTTTTTTGCCCCCCCAAAAATTTCTCCCTGTCTAATTTAGTCACATTTTTGATATTTCATTCTCACGACCCGTTCGGACCGTACAAACACATAAAACCTACTATTCTGTATTTTCAATTTTACTGGGGTTATGAGTCATCGTATGCATGGCATACCTTGACTTGTAAGTCTGAGTGCTTGTTTGTTTACTATTACGCTTTTCCATTCCACATTTATTTACCACAAAACTAAATTAGTTTTTTATGGTTTGACATTGTTTCGTAAACTATCAGTGATACAAGCGAACTATAAACTTTTATAGCAAATAATTGCACTTTAGTAGTAATAACCAAAAAAAAACGATATTACATTGTTTCTCCATTCCAACTGAATAACTACTCACGATCATGAGCAGCAGTATATGCAGTAGTGCACCTCAACACGGCCCAGCTAGGCCGGCGGCGCGGTGTCGACTACTCTTCCAACGCTCTCTAAGAAGCCATCATTTAAACGGTATGCATTTGTTTTCTATATTATTAAACTTAAAATTAAAAAAGAACACCCCGATAACATCAATAGCTTTCGAACTGTCGGCATATAACCAGAGGTCCGTACTTGTAATGTTGCTGAAGGGGTGAGGGAGGGAGAAAGCAAGAGGGATGGGGGTCGGGACTTTGTGTTTTTTTAATGTCTACTTTATATACTAACACCCTGCAAAAATTCAGCTTTCCCCTAATTAGTTGCGACACGAAACGTTTATTGACTAAGCTAAAGTGCAGCTAGGACCGGCGGCGACGTGTCCACTACTCTTTCAACCCTCTCTACCATGACATCTTTTCAACTATATGCGTTATGAGACACATAATTTAAAAGCCAATCATATTATCTATAACTTTTGATTAACACATTTTTTCCCAAGATGCAATGATAAAAATCTATAATTTGTTGAAGTTACTTTTTGTTTTTTGTATTGACAGTTTTCTGTATATGATTAAGTATTACGGTGAAACTAAGCTATCTACATAAAAATTGTATATAACATAATTTGTTTATTATATTGTTAGAATTAAAATAAAAAAAAAGAACAACCCGATAACATCAATAGCTTTCGAGCTGTCGGCATATAACCAGAGTTCCGTACTTGTAATGTTGCTGAAGGGGTGGGAGAGGGGGAAAGCAAGAGGGATGGGGGTCGGGACTTTGTGTTTTTTTAATGTCTACTTTATATACTAACACCCTGCAAAAATTCAGCTTTCCCCTAATTAGTTGCGACACGAAACGTTTATTGACTAAGCTAAAGTGCAGCTAGGACCGGCGGCGACGGGTCCACTACTCTTTCAACCCTCTCTACCATGACATCTTATCAACTATATGCGTTATGAGACACATAATTTAAAAGCCAATCATATTATCTATAACTTTTGATTAACACATTTTTTCCCAAGATGCAATGATAAAAATCTATAATTTGTTGAAGTTACTTTTTGTTTTTTTGTATTGACAGTTTTCTGTATATGATTAAGTATTACGGTGAAACTAAGCTATCTACATAAAAATTGTATATAACATAATTTGTTTATTATATTGTTAGAATTAAAATAAAAAAAAGAACAACCCGATAACATCAATAGCTTTCGAGCTGTCGGCATATAACCAGAGTTCCGTACTTGTAATGTTGCTGAAGGGGTGGGAGAGGGGGAAAGCAAGAGGGATGGGGGTCGGGACTTTGTGTTTTTTTAATGTCTACTTTATATACTAACACCCTGCAAAAATTCAGCTTTCCCCTAATTAGTTGCGACACGAAACGTTTATTGACTAAGCTAAAGTGCAGCTAGGACCGGCGGCGACGTGTCCACTACTCTTTCAACCCTCTCTACTATGACATCTTTTCAACTATATGCGTTATGAGACACATAATTTAAAAGCCAATCATATTATCTATAACTTTTGATTAACACATTTTTTCCCAAGATGTAATGGTAAAAATCTATAATTTGTTGAAGTTACTTTTTGTTTTTTGTATTGACAGTTTTCTGTATATGATTAAGTATTACGGTGAAACTAAGCTATCTACATAAAAATTGTATATAACATAATTTCTTTATTATATTGTTAGAATTAAAATAAAAAAAAGAACAACCCGATAACATCAATAGCTTTCGAGCTGTCGGCATATAACCAGAGTTCCGTACTTGTAATGTTGCTGAAGGGGTGGGGGAGGGGGAAAGCAAGAGGGATGGGGGTCGGGACTTTGTGTTTTTTTAATGTCTACTTTATATACTAACACCCTGCAAAAATTCAGCTTTCCCCTAATTAGTTGCGACACGAAACGTTTATTGACTAAGCTAAAGTGCAGCTAGGACCGGCGGCGACGTGTCCACTACTCTTTCAACCCTCTCTACCATGACATCTTTTTAACTATATGCGTTATGAGACACATAATTTAAAAGCCAATCATATTATCTATAACTTTTGATTAACACATTTTTTCCCAAGATGTAATGATAAAAATCTATAATTTGTCAAAGTTACTTTTTGTTTTTGTATTGACAGTTTTCTGTATATGATTAAGTATTACGGCGAAACCAAGCTATCTAAATAAAAATTGTATATAACATAATTTGTTTATTATATTGTTAGAATTAAAATAAAAAAAAGAACAACCCGATAACATCAATAGCTTTCGAGCTGTCGGCATATAACCAGAGTTCCGTACTTGTAATGTTGCTGAAGGGGTGGGAGAGGGGGAAAGCAAGAGGGATGGGGGTCGGGACTTTGTGTTTTTTTAATGTCTACTTTATATACTAACACCCTGCAAAAATTCAGCTTTCCCCTAATTAGTTGCGACACGAAACGTTTATTGACTAAGCTAAAGTGCAGCTAGGACCGGCGGCGACGTGTCCACTACTCTTTCAACCCTCTCTACCATGACATCTTTTCAACTATATGCGTTATGAGACACATAATTTAAAAGCCAATCATATTATCTATAACTTTTGATTAACACATTTTTACCCCAAGATGTAATGATAAAAATCTATAATTTGTTGAAGTTACTTTTTGTTTTTTGTATTGACAGTTTTCTGTATATGATTAAGTATTACGGTGAAACTAAGCTATCTAAATAAAAATTGTATATAACATAATTTGTTTGTAATATTGTTAGAATTAAAATAAAAAAAAGAACACCCCGATAACATCAATAGCTTTCGAGCTGTCGGCATATAACCAGAGTTCCGTACTTGTAATGTTGCTGAAGGGGTGGGGGAGGGGGAAAGCAGGAGGGATGGGGGTCGGGACTTTGTGTTTTTTTTAATGTCTACTTTATATACTAACACCCTGCAAAAATTCAGCTTTCCCCTAATTAGTTGCGACACGAAACGTTTATTGACTAAGCTAAAGTGCAGCTAGGACCGGCGGCGACGTGTCCACTACTCTTTCAACCCTCTCTACCATGACATCTTTTCAACTATATGCGTTATGAGACACATAATTTAAAAGCCAATCATATTATCTATAACTTTTGATTAACACATTTTTTCCCAAGATGTAATGATAAAAATCTATAATTTGTCGAAGTTACTTTTTGTTTTTTGTATTGACAGTTTTCTGTATATGATTAAGTATTACGGCGAAACCAAGCTATCTAAATAAAAATTGTATATAACATAATTTGTTTATTATATTGTTAGAATTAAAATAAAAAAAAGACCAACCCGATAACATCAATAGCTTTCGAGCTGTCGGCATATAACCAGAGTTCCGTACTTGTAATGTTGCTGAAGGGATGGGAGAGGGGGAAAGCAAGAGGGATGGGGGTCGGGACTTTGTGTTTTTTTAATGTCTACTTTATATACTAACACCCTGCAAAAATTCAGCTTTCCCCCTAATTAGTTGCGACACGAAACGTTTATTGACTAAGCTAAAGTGCAGCTAGGACCGGCGGCGACGTGTCCACTACTCTTTCAACCCTCTCTACTATGACATCTTTTCAACTATATGCGTTATGAGACACATAATTTAAAAGCCAATCATATTATCTATAACTTTTGATTAACACATTTTTTCCCAAGATGTAATGGTAAAAATCTATAATTTGTTGAAGTTACTTTTTGTTTTTTGTATTGACAGTTTTCTGTATATGATTAAGTATTACGGTGAAACTAAGCTATCTAAATAAAAATTGTATATAACATAATTTGTTTGTAATATTGTTAGAATTAAAATAAAAAAAAGAACACCCCGATAACATCAATAGCTTTCGAGCTGTCGGCATATAACCAGAGTTCCGTACTTGTAATGTTGCTGAAGGGGTGGGGGAGGGGGAAAGCAAGAGGGATGGGGGTCGGGACTTTGTGTTTTTTTAATGTCTACTTTATATACTAACACCCTGCAAAAATTCAGCTTTCCCCTAATTAGTTGCGACACGAAACGTTTATTGACTAAGCTAAAGTGCAGCTAGGACCGGCGGCGACGTGTCCACTACTCTTTCAACCCTCTCTACCATGACATCTTTTTAACTATATGCGTTATGAGACACATAATTTAAAAGCCAATCATATTATCTATAACTTTTGATTAACACATTTTTTCCCAAGATGTAATGATAAAAATCTATAATTTGTCAAAGTTACTTTTTGTTTTTTGTATTGACAGTTTTCTGTATATGATTAAGTATTACGGCGAAACCAAGCTATCTAAATAAAAATTGTATATAACATAATTTGTTTATTATATTGTTAGAATTAAAATAAAAAAAAGAACAACCCGATAACATCATTAGCTTTCGAGCTGTCGGCATATAACCAGAGTTCCGTACTTGTAATGTTGCTGAAGGGGTGGGAGAGGGGGAAAGCAAGAGGGATGGGGGTCGGGACTTTGTGTTTTTTTAATGTCTACTTTATATACTAACACCCTGCAAAAATTCAGCTTTCCCCTAATTAGTTGCGACACGAAACGTTTATTGACTAAGCTAAAGTGCAGCTAGGACCGGCGGCGACGTGTCCACTACTCTTTCAACCCTCTCTACCATGACATCTTTTCAACTATATGCGTTATGAGACACATAATTTAAAAGCCAATCATATTATCTATAACTTTTGATTAACACATTTTTTCCCAAGATGTAATGATAAAAATCTATAATTTGTTGAAGTTACTTTTTGTTTTTTGTATTGACAGTTTTCTGTATATGATTAAGTATTACGGTGAAACTAAGCTATCTAAATAAAAATTGTATATAACATAATTTGTTTGTAATATTGTTAGAATTAAAATAAAAAAAAGAACACCCCGATAACATCAATAGCTTTCGAGCTGTCGGCATATAACCAGAGTTCCGTACTTGTAATGTTGCTGAAGGGGGGGGGGGGGGGGGAAAGCAGGAGGGATGGGGGTCGGGACTTTGTGTTTTTTTAATGTCTACTTTATATACTAACACCCTGCAAAAATTCAGCTTTCCCCTAATTAGTTGCGACACGAAACGTTTATTGACTAAGCTAAAGTGCAGCTAGGACCGGCGGCGACGTGTCCACTACTCTTTCAACCCTCTCTACCATGACATCTTTTCAACTATATGCGTTATGAGACACATAATTTAAAAGCCAATCATATTATCTATAACTTTTGATTAACACATTTTTTCCCAAGATGTAATGATAAAAATCTATAATTTGTCGAAGTTACTTTTTGATTTTTGTATTGACAGTTTTCTGTATATGATAAAGTATTACGGTGAAACCAAGCTATCTACATAAAAATTGTATATAACATAATTTGTTTATTATATTGTTAGAATTAAAATAAAAAAAAGAACAACCCGATAACATCAATAGCTTTCGAGCTGTCGGCATATAACCAGAGTTCCGTACTTGTAATGTTGCAGAAGGGGTGGGAGAGGGGGAAAGCAAGAGGGATGGGGGTCGGGACTTTGTGTTTTTTTAATGTCTACTTTATATACTAACACCCTGCAAAAATTCAGCTTTCCCCTAATTAGTTGCGACACGAAACGTTTATTGACTAAGCTAAAGTGCAGCTAGGACCGGCGGCGACGTGTCCACTACTCTTTCAACCCTCTCTACTATGACATCTTTTCAACTATATGCGTTATGAGACACATAATTTAAAAGCCAATCATATTATCTATAACTTTTGATTAACACATTTTTTCCCAAGATGTAATGGTAAAAATCTATAATTTGTTGAAGTTACTTTTTGTTTTTTGTATTGACAGTTTTCTGTATATGATTAAGTATTACGGTGAAACCAAGCTATCTACATAAAAATTGTATATAACATAATTTGTTTGTAATATTGTTAGAATTAAAATAAAAAAAAGAACACCCCGATAACATCAATAGCTTTCGAGCTGTCGGCATATAACCAGAGTTCCGTACTTGTAATGTTGCTGAAGGGGTGGGGGAGGGGGAAAGCAAGAGGGATGGGGGTCGGGACTTTGTGTTTTTTTTAATGTCTACTTTATATACTAACACCCTGCAAAAATTCAGCTTTCCCCTAATTAGTTGCGACACGAAACGTTTATTGACTAAGCTAAAGTGCAGCTAGGACCGGCGGCGACGTGTCCACTACTCTTTCAACCCTCTCTACCATGACATCTTTTCAACTATATGCGTTATGAGACACATAATTTAAAAGCCAATCATATTATCTATAACTTTTGATTAACACATTTTTTTTCCCAAGATGTAATGATAAAAATCTATAATTTGTCGAAGTTACTTTTTGTTTTTTGTATTGACAGTTTTCTGTATATGATTAAGTATTACGGCGAAACCAAGCTATCTAAATAAAAATTGTATATAACATAATTTGTTTATTATATTGTTAGAATTAAAATAAAAAAATGAACAACCCGATAACATCAATAGCTTTTGAGCTGTCGGCATATAACCAGAGTTCCGTACTTGTAATGTTGCTGAAGGGATGGGAGAGGGGGAAAGCAAGAGGGATGGGGGTCGGGACTTTGTGTTTTTTTTAATGTCTACTTTATATACTAACACCCCTGCAAAAATTCAGCTTTCCCCTAATTAGTTGCGACACGAAACGTTTATTGACTAAGCTAAAGTGCAGCTAGGACCGGCGGCGACGTGTCCACTACTCTTTCAACCCTCTCTACTATGACATCTTTTCAACTATATGCGTTATGAGACACATAATTTAAAAGCCAATCATATTATCTATAACTTTTGATTAACACATTTTTTCCCAAGATGTAATGGTAAAAATCTATAATTTGTTGAAGTTACTTTTTGTTTTTTGTATTGACAGTTTTCTGTATATGATTAAGTATTACGGTGAAACCAAGCTATCTACATAAAAATTGTATATAACATAATTTGTTTGTAATATTGTTAGAATTAAAATAAAAAAAAAGAACACCCCGATAACATCAATAGCTTTCGAGCTGTCGGCATATAACCAGAGTTCCGTACTTGTAATGTTGCTGAAGGGGTGGGGGAGGGGGAAAGCAAGAGGGATGGGGGTCGGGACTTTGTGTTTTTTTAATGTCTACTTTATATACTAACACCCTGCAAAAATTCAGCTTTCCCCTAATTAGTTGCGACACGAAACGTTTATTGACTAAGCTAAAGTGCAGCTAGGACCGGCGGCGACGTGTCCACTACTCTTTCAACCCTCTCTACCATGACATCTTTTCAACTATATGCGTTATGAGACACATAATTTAAAAGCCAATCATATTATCTATAACTTTTGATTAACACATTTTTTCCCAAGATGTAATGATAAAAATCTATAATTTGTCGAAGTTACTTTTTGTTTTTTGTATTGACAGTTTTCTGTATATGATTAAGTATTACGGCGAAACCAAGCTATCTAAATAAAAATTGTATATAACATAATTTGTTTATTATATTGTTAGAATTAAAATAAAAAAAAAATGAACAACCCGATAACATCAATAGCTTTTGAGCTGTCGGCATATAACCAGAGTTCCGTACTTGTAATGTTGCTGAAGGGATGGGAGAGGGGGAAAGCAAGAGGGATGGGGGTCGGGACTTTGTGTTTTTTTTAATGTCTACTTTATATACTAACACCCTGCAAAAATTCAGCTTTCCCCTAATTAGTTGCGACACGAAACGTTTATTGACTAAGCTAAAGTGCAGCTAGGACCGGCGGCGACGTGTCCACTACTCTTTCAACCCTCTCTACTATGACATCTTTTCAACTATATGCGTTATGAGACACATAATTTAAAAGCCAATCATATTATCTATAACTTTTGATTAACACATTTTTTCCCAAGATGTAATGGTAAAAATCTATAATTTGTTGAAGTTACTTTTTGTTTTTTGTATTGACAGTTTTCTGTATATGATTAAGTATTACGGTGAAACTAAGCTATCTACATAAAAATTGTATATAACATAATTTGTTTGCAATATTGTTAGAATTAAAATAAAAAAAAGAACAACACCCGATAACATCAATAGCTTTCGAGCTGTCGGCATATAACCAGAGTTTCGTACTTGTAATGTTGCTGAAGGGGTGGGGGAGGGGGAAAGCAAGAGGGATGGGGGTCGGGACTTTGTGTTTTTTTAATGTCTACTTTATATACTAACACCCTGCAAAAATTCAGCTTTCCCCTAATTAGTTGCGACACGAAAACGTTTATTGACTAAGCTAAAGTGCAGCTAGGACCGGCAGCGACGTGTCCACTACTCTTTCAACCCTCTCTACCATGACATCTTTTCAACTATATGCGTTATGAGACACATAATTTAAAAGCCAATCATATTATCTATAACTTTTGATTAACACATTTTTTCCCAAGATGTAATGATAAAAATCTATAATTTGTCGGAGTTACTTTTTGTTTTTTGTATTGACAGTTTTCTGTATATGATTAAGTATTACGGTGAAACTAAGCTATCTACATAAAAATTGTATATAACATAATTTGTTTATTATTTTGTTAGAATTAAAATAAAAAAAAGAACAACCCGATAACATTAATAGCTTTCGAGCTGTCGGCATATAACCAGAGTTCCGTACTTGTAATGTTGCTGAAGGGGTGGGGGAGGGGGAAAGCAAGAGGGATGGGGGTCGGGACTTTGTGTTTTTTTAATGTCTACTTTATATACTAACACCCTGCAAAAATTCAGCTTTCCCCTAATTAGTTGCGACACGAAACGTTTATTGACTAAGCTAAAGTGCAGCTAGGACCGGCGGCGACGTGTCTACTACTCTTTCAACCCTCTCTACCATGACATCTTTTCAACTATATGCGTTATGAGACACATAATTTAAAAGCCAATCATATTATCTATAACTTTTGATTAACACATTTTTTCCCAAGATGTAATGATAAAAATCTATAATTTGTCGAAGTTACTTTTTGTTTTTTGTATTGACAGTTTTCTGTATATGATTAAGTATTACGGTGAAACTAAGCTATCTACATAAAAATTGTATATAACATAATTTGTTTATTATATTGTTAGAATTAAAATAAAAAAAAGAACAACCCGATAACATCAATAGCTTTCGAGCTGTCGGCATATAACCAGAGTTCCGTACTTGTAATGTTGCTGAAGGGGTGCGGGAGGGGGAAAGCAAGAGGGATGGGGGTCGGGACTTTGTGTTTTTTTAATGTCTACTTTATATACTAACACCCTGCAAAAATTCAGCTTTCCCCTAATTAGTTGCGACACGAAACGTTTATTGACTAAGCTAAAGTGCAGCTAGGACCGGCGGCGACGTGTCCACTACTCTTTCAACCCTCTCTACCATGACATCTTTTCAACTATATGCGTTATGAGACACATAATTTAAAAGCCAATCATATTATCTATAACTTTTGATTAACACATTTTTTCCCAAGATGTAATGATAAAAATCTATAATTTGTTGAAGTTACTTTTTGTTTTTTGTATTGACAGTTTTCTGTATATGATTAAGTATTACGGTGAAACTAAGCTATCTAAATAAAAATTGTATATAACATAATTTGTTTGTAATATTGTTAGAATTAAAATAAAAAAAAAGAACAACCCGATAACATCAATAGCTTTCGAGCTGTCGGCATATAACCAGAGTTCCGTACTTGTAATGTTGCTGAAGGGGTGGGGGAGGGGGAAAGCAAGAGGGATGGGGGTCGGGACTTTGTGTTTTTTTAATGTCTACTTTATATACTAACACCCTGCAAAAATTCAGCTTTCCCCTAATTAGTTGCGACACGAAACGTTTATTGACTAAGCTAAAGTGCAGCTAGGACCGGCGGCGACGTGTCCACTACTCTTTTAACCCTCTCTACCATGACATCTTTTCAACTATATGCGTTATGAGACACATAATTTAAAAGCCAATCATATTATCTATAACTTTTGATTAACACATTTTTTCCCAAGATGTAATGATAAAAATCTATAATTTGTCGAAGTTACTTTTTGTTTTTTGTATTGACAGTTTTCTGTATATGATTAAGTATTACGGCGAAACCAAGCTATCTAAATAAAAATTGTATATAACATAATTTGTTTATTATATTGTTAGAATTAAAATAAAAAAAAGAACACCCCGATAACATCAATAGCTTTCGAGCTGTCGGCATATAACCAGAGTTCCGTACTTGTAATGTTGCTGAAGGGGTGGGAGAGGGGGAAAGCAAGAGGGATGGGGGTCGGGACTTTGTGTTTTTTTAATGTCTACTTTATATACTAACACCCTGCAAAAATTCAGCTTTCCCCTAATTAGTTGCGACACGAAACGTTTATTGACTAAGCTAAAGTGCAGCTAGGACCGGCGGCGACGTGTCCACTACTCTTTCAACCCTCTCTACCATGACATCTTTTCAACTATATGCGTTATGAGACACATAATTTAAAAGCCAATCATATTATCTATAACTTTTGATTAACACATTTTTTCCCAAGATGTAATGATAAAAATCTATAATTTGTTGAAGTTACTTTTTGTTTTTTGTATTGACAGTTTTCTGTATATGATTAAGTATTACGGTGAAACTAAGCTATCTAAATAAAAATTGTATATAACATAATTTGTTTGTAATATTGTTAGAATTAAAATAAAAAAAAAAAGAACACCCCGATAACATCAATAGCTTTCGAGCTGTCGGCATATAACTAGAGTTCCGTACTTGTAATGTTGCTGAAGGGGTGGGAGAGGGGGAAAGCAAGAGGGATGGGGGTCGGGACTTTGTGTTTTTTTAATGTCTACTTTATATACTAACACCCTGCAAAAATTCAGCTTTCCCCTAATTAGTTGCGACACGAAACGTTTATTGACTAAGCTAAAGTGCAGCTAGGACCGGCGGCGACGTGTCCACTACTCTTTCAACCCTCTCTACCATAACATCTTTTCAACTATATGCGTTATGAGACACATAATTTAAAAGCCAATCATATTATCTATAACTTTTGATTAACACATTTTTTCCCAAGATGTAATGGTAAAAATCTATAATTTGTCGAAGTTACTTTTTGATTTTTGTATTGACAGTTTTCTGTATATGATTAAGTATTACGGTGAAACCAAGCTATCTACATAAAAATTGTATATAACATAATTTGTTTATTATATTGTTAGAATTAAAATAAAAAAAAGAACAACCCGATAACATCAATAGCTTTCGAGCTGTCGGCATATAACCAGAGTTCCGTACTTGTAATGTTGCAGAAGGGGTGGGAGAGGGGGAAAGCAAGAGGGATGGGGGTCGGGACTTTGTGTTTTTTTAATGTCTACTTTATATACTAACACCCTGCAAAAATTCAGCTTTCCCCTAATTAGTTGCGACACGAAACGTTTATTGACTAAGCTAAAGTGCAGCTAGGACCGGCGGCGACGTGTCCACTACTCTTTCAACCCTCTCTACCATGACATCTTTTCAACTATATGCGTTATGAGACACATAATTTAAAAGCCAATCATATTATCTATAACTTTTGATTAACACATTTTTTCCCAAGATGTAATGATAAAAATCTATAATTTGTCGAAGTTACTTTTTGTTTTTTTTGTATTGACAGTTTTCTGTATATGATTAAGTATTACGGTGAAACTAAGCTATCTACATAAAAATTGTATATAACATAATTTGTTTATTATATTGTTAGAATTAAAATAAAAAAAAGAACAACCCGATAACATCAATAGCTTTCGAGCTGTCGGCATATAACCAGAGTTCCGTACTTGTAATGTTGCTGAAGGGGTGGGGGAGGGGGAAAGCAAGAGGGATGGGGGTCGGGACTTTGTGTTTTTTTAATTTCTACTTTATATACTAACACCCTGCAAAAATTCAGCTTTCCCCTAATTAGTTGCGACACGAAACGTTTATTGACTAAGCTAAAGTGCAGCTAGGACCGGCGGCGACGTGTCTACTACTCTTTCAACCCTCTCTACCATGACATCTTTTCAACTATATGCGTTATGAGGCACATAATTTAAAAGCCAATCATATTATCTATAACTTTTGATTAACACATTTTTTCCCAAGATGTAATGATAAAAATCTATAATTTGTCGAAGTTACTTTTTGTTTTTTGTATTGACAGTTTTCTGTATATGATTAAGTATTACGGCGAAACCAAGCTATCTAAATAAAAATTGTATATAACATAATTTTTTTATTATATTGTTAGAATTAAAATAAAAAAAAGAACAACCCGATAACATCAATAGCTTTCGAGCTGTCGGCATATAACCAGAGTTCCGTACTTGTAATGTTGCTGAAGGGGTGGGGGAGGGGGAAAGCAAGAGGGATGGGGGTCGGGACTTTGTGTTTTTTTAATGTCTACTTTATATACTAACACCCTGCAAAAATTCAGCTTTCCCCTAATTAGTTGCGACACGAAACGTTTATTGACTAAGCTAAAGTGCAGCTAGGACCGGCGGCGACGTGTCCACTACTCTTTCAACCCTCTCTACTATGACATCTTTTCAACTATATGCGTTATGAGACACATAATTTAAAAGCCAATCATATTATCTATAACTTTTGATTAACACATTTTTTCCCAAGATGTAATGGTAAAAATCTATAATTTGTTGAAGTTACTTTTTGTTTTTTGTATTGACAGTTTTCTGTATATGATTAAGTATTACGGTGAAACTAAGCTATCTAAATAAAAATTGTATATAACATAATTTGTTTGTAATATTGTTAGTTAGAATTAAAATAAAAAAAAGAACACCCCGATAACATCAATAGCTTTCGAGCTGTCGGCATATAACCAGAGTTCCGTACTTGTAATGTTGCTGAAGGGGTGGGGGAGGGGGAAAGCAAGAGGGATGGGGGTCGGGACTTTGTGTTTTTTTAATGTCTACTTTATATACTAACACCCTGCAAAAATTCAGCTTTCCCCTAATTAGTTGCGACACGAAACGTTTATTGACTAAGCTAAAGTGCAGCTAGGACCGGCAGCGACGTGTCCACTACTCTTTCAACCCTCTCTACCATGACATCTTTTCAACTATATGCGTTATGAGACACATAATTTAAAAGCCAATCATATTATCTATAACTTTTGATTAACACATTTTTTCCCAAGATGTAGTGATAAAAATCTATAATTTGTCGAAGTTACTTTTTGTTTTTTGTATTGACAGTTTTCTGTATATGATTAAGTATTACGGTGAAACTAAGCTATCTACATAAAAATTGTATATAACATAATTTGTTTATTATATTGTTAGAATTAAAATAAAAAAAAGAACAACCCGATAACATTAATAGCTTTCGAGCTGTCGGCATATAACCAGAGTTCCGTACTTGTAATGTTTCTGAAGGGGTGGGGGAGGGGGATAGCAAGAGGGATGGGGGTCGGGACTTTGTGTTTTTTTAATGTCTACTTTATATACTAACACCCTGCAAAAATTCAGCTTTCCCCTAATTAGTTGCGACACGAAACGTTTATTGACTAAGCTAAAGTGCAGCTAGGACCGGCGGCGACGTGTCTACTACTCTTTCAATCCTCTCTACCATGACATCTTTTCAACTATATGCGTTATGAGACACATAATTTAAAAGCCAATCATATTATCTATAACTTTTGATTAACACATTTTTTCCCAAGATGTAATGATAAAAATCTATAATTTGTCGAAGTTAGTTTTTGTTTTTTGTATTGACAGTTTTCTGTATATGATTAAGTATTACGGTGAAACTAAGCTATCTACATAAAAATTGTATATAACATAATTTGTTTATTATATTGTTAGAATTAAAATAAAAAAAAGAACAACCCGATAACATCAATAGCTTTCGAGCTGTCGGCATATAACCAGAGTTCCGTACTTGTAATGTTGCTGAAGGGGTGGGGGAGGGGGAAAGCAAGAGGGATGGGGGTCGGGACTTTGTGTTTTTTTTAATGTCTACTTTATATACTAACACCCTGCAAAAATTCAGCTTTCCCCTAATTAGTTGCGACACGAAACGTTTATTGACTAACCTAAAGTGCAGCTAGGACCGGCGGCGACGTGTCCACTACTCTTTCAACCCTCTCTACCATGACATCTTTTCAACTATATGCGTTATGAGACACATAATTTAAAAGCCAATCATATTATCTATAACTTTTGATTAACACATTTTTTCCCAAGATGTAATGATAAAAATCTATAATTTGTTGAAGTTACTTTTTGTTTTTTGTATTGAAAGTTTTCTGTATATGATTAAGTATTACGGCGAAACCAAGCTATCTACATAAAAATTGTATATAACATAATTTGTTTGTAATATTGTTAGAATTTTTTTTTTTTTTTTTTTTTTTTTTTTTTTTTTTTTTTTTTTTTTTTTTTTTTTTTTTTTTTTTTTTTTTTTTTTTTTTTTTTTTTATTGGTATAAGTGTACAATCTGCCTCAGTAAAGGTCAATGGGTACAGAGATAAATGTATTCATTCATACCATATATACAAATGCACTCACACAAACACACACACACACACACACACACACACACACACACACACACACACTAATAATAATAAAAAAATAAAATAAATGATCTTCATAAAAATAAAACTAATAACTATTTACAATAATCAAAAATAAAACAAAATTAAATTAAAACTAGAATACAAAAATTATTTTACATTCATACTTTATGTACAATACAAATACACTCAGCCTGGGGAACCCCAAATCGAGCCTATTCGCCCACCTATTGGGAGTCAAGGCCAGACGCTTAGAGATCCCAGCGCTGCTCTCCAGCTGCATCACTGGTAATATCCAGTGGAGGCTGAGTGGGAGCGCTATGGCCACACATACTCAGGACTTGAGCGGAGAAGCTGGTCATTACCAGGACTCCGACGTAACTTTATACATTACAAAAGGTCTCGGGGCCATTGCCGTTTTAACCTTCTTGGATGGTTATAAGGATGGTTATGATTGGATAGGGATTGAGCCAGAGGATTAGGATGATTCGATAGATTTTGATGAAATTTCGAGAATTTTGAAGGAATGAGATCAAGGACAAAAGGTATTTTTAGGTCATTATGTAGGGTTTTATTGGTAACATAATAAGGAGCATTGACAATTGTTCGGAGGACTTTGGATTGGAAGGATTGAATACGTTTAATATTGGATTGTCTTGCTGTTCCCCATAGTTCAAGTCCGTAGGTCCAAATAGGTTTTAATTATTATTATTATGTTGGCGCAACAACTCGGCGACGAGTCCTGGCCTCCTCCACCAGCTTCCTCCAGTCATCTCTGCTCAAAAGTAGCACTTGTTCGCCATCAATATTCTTCTCTTCACCTCAGCCGCAGGTGAATTATCTTGAGTAACCAGGGACCCCAAATATGTGAACTGGGCCACTTTCTCAAAGTTGAAGGGGCCGATATTAATTGTCTCCCCAGGTCGAGCAGCTTCTCCTGTTACCATATATTTAGTTTTCTGTTCATTTATCTTCAATCCAACCACTTTGGCGGCCTCTAATAGAGCCAGAAATCCTTCTTTAACTGACTCCAACGATCTCCCCACAATGTCCACATCGTCTGCAAAGGCTAAGAGCTGGACCATTCTATTATAGATTATTCCTCCTGTCTGCAAGCCAGCACCCCTTACCACTTTCTCAAGCGCCAAGTTAAAGAGAAGGCACGCCAAATAGGTTTTAATATTGTTTTATATATGAGGAGTTTGTTTTCAACTGAGAGATGAGAATTCCTGCCTAGTAGTCTGTAAAGTTGGCTAAATCTCCTGTTTAGTTCTTGTCTCTTTAGTCTAGTGTGAGGGTTCCAAGTCAGTCTTTTGTCAAGATGAAAGCCAAGGTAACGTACTGTGTCGGATATAGGTATAGGGATATTATTGAAGTAAATGGGCGGACAAGGTTTTGCAGCGAAGAGTAAAAGTTATATGATTGCATTTGGCTTCATTAACTTTTATTCTCCACTTGTTGCACCAAGCTTCTATCTGAAGAAGATGTGTTTGGAGGTTGAGGGAAGCAAGTTTAGGATCTGGATGGGATGATAGGATCGCAGTATCATCTGCAAATGTGGCTAAAAAGGTATTAGGATTGGTTGGTATATCAGCAGTGAAGAGATTATAGAGGACAGGACCTAGGACACTACCTTGTGGCACACCGGCATCAATAGGATAACAGTTGGAGAACTCTGAGCCACAGCGAACTCGAAAGGAGCGATTTGAGAGATAGGGTCGTAGGACTAGGTATAAGGATTGGGGTAAGTGCGTCTTGAGCTTGAAGAGCAAGCCCTGGTGCCACACCCGGTCGAAAGCTTGCGCTACGTCCAGAAATGCACCAGTGCTATACTGCTTGTTTTCAAGGGCAGAGGATACGTGATCAACAACACGAAGACCTTGTTAAACAGTGGAGTGACCAGTCCGGAATCCAAATTGGTGGGAAGGGATGCTTTGGGATTCGAGTATAGGTAGGATTCGTTTTAAAAAGGATTTTTTCAAAGAATTTTGAAAGGATGGGAAGAAGACTTATAGGTCTATATGATGAGGTTTTGTTGGGAGGTTTGCCTGGTTTTAGGAACAGAACGATGATGGAATGTTTCCATATCAGAGGAAAGTGGGTTGTGCGAAGGATACAATTATAAATATAAGTAAGGAATATGATCGCTTTTTGAGGAAGTTGCCGGAGAATCTGGGTGGTGAGAAGATCATATCCAGGTGATTTGCGGGGTTTCAACTTTTTTAAAAGAAATTTGACCTCAGAAGGGTTAACAGCTTTAGGAGGTAAGGAGAGAGGAATCGGTGAAGTGAGGAATTGATGAACTTTAGCAGTGTGGGAGGGGATTTGTTCGGAATGGGGGATAAAGGTGCTGGAGAGGTGCTTGGCAAATTCTTCTGCTCTGTTCTCATCTGAGGCAGCCCAGGATCCATCTTCACGTCGGAGAGGATGGGAAATATTGTGATATTTGAGGATTTTTTTAGTTGCATTCCAGAGGGAGTTGTCTGAGGTAGAGAGGGGGGAAAGATATGAGCTGTAGGATTGGGATCTAAAGGAAGCCAATTTCTTTTTAACTAATTTGGTATAATGGTTATATGTTCTCCGGTCTTCAGGATGCCTGGTAGTTTGCCATAGGGTTCTAGAATGACGTTTGGTTTGGATAAGGTCTATTAGTTCTTGTGGTAGAGGATTTTTTATACGGTTTTTATAGGAAGGTTGGGGGAAAGATGAATTCCAAGCTGCTTGTTGAATCAAATTCGTAAAGGAGTTGGTAGCATCATCTAGTTCTTGGGGTGTTTTCAGGGACACTCTGAGGTCTATGGAATAGGTTAGGTATTGACGAAAGAGGTTCCAGTTTATTGGGCCTCTAATAAATGATGGGGGAGGAAGTTTTGGTATCGGTGATAAGGATTAGAGGGCTGTGATCAGAGGAAAGGTTGTCTAGGCGTTTTATGGAGTGATTGATAGCACCTAGACCTGTGTAAATGAAAAAATCAAGGAGGTCAGGATTGCGAGTAGGATCTGTTGGCCAGTAGGTAGGAGAGCAGGGAGAAATGTAGTGGTAATGGTTGGAATTGATTGCCGACAGTAACATTCGGCCACGGGAATTGGTGGTTCTGGCACCGCACTGTTGGTGTTTTGCGTTGAGGTCAGCACCTAGAAGGAAGTGGTTTCCCAGTGAATCGAGGAAGGAACTGAATTGGTTGTTAGAGACAGTTTTTCCAGGAGGACAATAAGCTGCAGCTATTGTAAGAGGTAAGGGGAAGGTTTTGATAATAACTGCAGTTGTTTGTAGGAAGCTATGATTCGGTAAAGGTAGTAAGTAATGGGAGAGGGAATGATGGATGATGACGGCAGTACCACCATGAGCTTTTCCGTCCGGGTGATCCGTCCGATAGGTCTCGTATTGTGCTATTTTGAATGTTCTGTTACTAGTTAGTCGAGTTTCAGTAATCAGGGATATATCAATGTTACTGTCGCGTAGTAGTGCTGTCAACTCGTCAGTATGATTCCGAATACCGTTCGCATTCCAGAGGAGAATGGATAGGGAAGGTATCATTTAGTGATTTCTTTGGGCAGGGATGATAATGTGGGATAATGCATTGGTTAGGAGTGATATAAGGGGTGTGATCATGGACCGGAATTCCGAGAGGAAAGAGTTGAGTATGGTTGTGATATCATTAGCATTAGGAGGAGGCGGGATATGAACTATAGGTAGATTATTTTTATTGGGCTGGGTTACGGGATTTTGCGGGAGCTGGTTCTGAGGCTGAGGGTTCTGGTTAAGGGTTGGATACTGGGATTCATTATAGATATTTTGAGGCTGGGGTTGTGGCATGGCCCCTGCTACAATAGGTTGCTCTCCGCCGCCCATCATGTTAGCGTAGGAGATGTTGCCGTTTGCTAGTCTAGAGGGTTGTCTCATTGCTGGCCTTGCTTCTTCATTCCTTGCTTGGGTGGGTAGGAGTCGAGCCTTTAGTTTCTTGTGGGTTTCACATCCTTTGTAGTTCGCTGGATGACCCTGGTGGCATAAAGCGCATACTGCTGGATTGTCACGCGGCTTGTTACAATCTTCCGTTTTGTGTGGATCCCCTCACACATCTTGGCATATGGTGACAATACCGCTTTGTGTGTCCATACGACTGACAATTATGACATTGTACAATGTCCCTTTTTGGGTATGGCTTTTCAATTACTACATTTGTGTAGTAGAGCCTCTTGATGTCGTAAATTTTTTCAACTCCTGGGGTGGGCTCGAGATCGACAAAAAATAATGTTAAGGGAATTTTGTTACCTGCTCCAGGGTGCATTTTATTTTCTTTTACCACATTGATAATTTGGCGAACTTTGAAGCCCATTGCAGTGAGCTCTTCTTCTAATATGTCTGCTGGTGTTGTGTGATGCAGGCGCCGAATCACCACTCTTAGAGATTTTTCATTTTTAAGCTGATACGTGTGGAAATCAGCTTTTGTTTCGTTTAAGTATTTAACAATAGCGCGGTATGTCTCAGGTGTTTCAGGTTGTATTTTGGTGTCGTTGGTCCTGTTTACACATGAATAGCCTCCAGGGCCTGTAATTTTATTAATCTGTTCGCATAACAGTTTGATGCATCGTATGTTTCTGATATATATTGGTGGGGGGCGGGGGTATCTTTTTGCTAACAATTGTTTCCATCTCTTCGGTTCCTGTGTTTTTGAGAGGATCAAAAGGATTAGGGGTAAAAAATGGTGATTCATCTTCAAATGCTTCAGATGAAGTCCCTGGCTGTGGTTCTTGATTATTTGGCGAATTAGGCGTGGAAGGGGGGGGGGATGATCCTCTTCGCTCGTCTAGTCCGGGGTTTTGTCGGACTTGGTTTGGACTCCAAGGAACGACTTCTCTTGTTTTTACTGGACATTACCATGTGGTAATATCTCATTTTATCATTTTATGCAGGGAAAAAAATAATAATAATAGTTAATAAGTAAATAAAAAAAAAAATAAAAATAAATAAATAAATTAAAATAATGAGTTCAGCGTCTTTGCGAACTTGACCCTGATGCCGGTAAAAAAGACGTAACAGCTCCCACGGCTGCCAAGTGAGTACTGAGGCCGTAAGCAGAGTGGGGGGGGCCTGTACTGCTGATAAGCTGCTTCAGCTGGTCAAGCCGACATATTGGCCGATTATGTTTAACACTATTTATATTCACTGGTTAGTAAATAAGAAAGTACTCACACTGATAACTAGTCCAATGCTTCGTTCTTCCTATTCACTATTGATTTATAATAATTTACGCTTTGAAATGAAGGTAAATGACTATAATATAATGACAATTGTAAGAGGCGATCTAAAAGCATTAAGCACTATCTGGCGCAGGCGCAGAACTGATTGTTAGAATTAAAATTAAAAAAAAAGAACACCCCGATAACATCAATAGCTGTCGAGCTGTCGGCATATAACCAGAGTTCCGTACTTGTAATGTTGCTGAAGGGGTGGGGGGGGGGGGAGCAAGAGGGATGGGCGTCGGGACTTTGTGTTTTTGTAATGTCTACTTTATATACTAACACCCTGCAAAAATTCAGCTTTCCCCTAATTAGTTGCGACACGCAACGTTTATTGACTAAGCTAGAGGGCACCTCAGCACGGCCATGTTAGGACCGGCAGCGACGTGTCCACTACTCTTTCAACGCTCTCTACGAAGCCATCTTTTCAACGATATGCGTTATGAGATACATAATTTAAAAGCCAATCATATTATCTATAAGATTTGTTTAACTCATTTCTTCCCAAGAAGTAATGATAAAAATCTATAATTTGTTGAAGTTTCTTTTTGTTTTTTGTAGTGACAGTTTTCTGTATATAATTAAGTATTATCGCGAAACTAAGCTATCTACATAAAAATTGTATATAACATAATTTGTTTGTAATATTATTAGGAGTAAAATGTAGAAAAGAACACCCCGATAACATCTTTAGTTTTCGAGCTGTCGGCATATAACCAGAGTTCTGTTCTTGTAATTTGCTGAAGGGGTGGGGGGGGGTAAAGCGGGGGGGGGGGGGGGGGGGGGGTTGGTACTTTGTGTTTTTCTAGTGTATACTTTATGTACTAACACCCTGCTAAAATTTAGCTTACCTCTAATTAGTTGTGACTAAGCTTATTTTTTTTCCTTCATTGACTGTGCCATACTCTTTTGCCGCTCTCTATGAAGCCATCGTTTTAACGTTTAGGGTTATGAGACACGTCATTTAAAAGCCAATCATATTATCTATAAGTTTCGTATAACATATTTCTTCCCAAGACGTAATGATAAAAAGATATAATTTGTTGAAATTACGTTTTGTTTTTTGTAGTGACAGTTTTCTGTATATGATTAAGTATTACGGCGAAACTAAGCTATCTAAATAAAAAGTGTATATAACATAATTTGTTTGCTATATTGATAGCAGTAAAATAGAAAAAAGAACACCCCGATAGCATCATTAGTTTTCGAGCTGTTAGCATATAACTAGAGTTATGTTCTTGAAATGTTATTCAAGGGGTGGGGGGAAAGCAAGCGGTATGGAGGTCGGGACTTTGTGTTTTTTTAGTGTTTACTATATATACTAACACCCTGCAAAAATTCAGCTTTCCCCTAATTAGTTGCGACAAAGCCTGTTTTCTTGGGTCTGGGCGCTGCTCGTCGGTTGCTCTGTGGGGTCGAGCGGGTGGTTTCATAAACCAAATATGAAGAAATAAAAATTAACTAAATAAAATATGTGCATGTGTATATGTATGTATGTATGTGTGTGTGTATATGTGTGTATATGTATATATATATATATAAGTAATTATAACAATAATAATTAAGAAAATAATAATGATAAACAGATACAAACCAAAGGGCGTTGCTGACTTCTGCAGTTTTTTGCCCTATCAAAATTCAACAAACAAACGAACATAGATCTATATTGAATTCTTAGGAGAGAGAGATATTCTATAAATACAAAAATATATTTATAAATAAAAGTGTTGACGTATACATTAAATGGACTTATTGTTTTAAATAATCCTAATATTTGTTATTTCTCATGATTTAAAGCAGGTGTGAATTATTAAATAAAACAACTTCACTATCTCAAATTAATTCCCCTTGTTCAAAGGGTTCCTCATTTAAATATCACATCAGACCAGACCCTATCGCTCTAAGTGACAAGATAAAAGGAAGTGGGTCACAACGGTTCGGGTAATTACTCGACAAATATGTATTCATTCTTTTTCCTTTCTTTTATCTATTCATTCGTTTTCTTTTCTTTTATTTATTCATTATTTATTCACTGTGTAGGTTTCATAGTCGTCTTTACACTAAAAAATTGACAAGCATGGCTGTGGGAGTGGCTTAGGGGAGATTGCGTTGAAATAAATATTAAATAGTAAAATTTATAAATATTAATTGTACTTATTTTGGTAACGGTCGGGTTAAGAGGAGGCAGCTCCTACGTCCGCCGAAAATACCTTTTATCGATTCTTACCTTCTTCCGATTTATTTCGGTGTTTTAGTCGCTACTTTTCGAGGGGAAAGGTTATTCTCATTTATTTACGGAGAAACTTTAAATCCCTGTTCAAAGTAATATTAACTTCTCTTTACCTTATGATATTAATATGAGAAATAAGAAAATAATGAAGTGGAAATAAGAAAATGTCAAAATATAAGAAACTAAATCAATTTTGAATTAATTAATATAATACTAAACCACCAGTAATGTTAATTCTTGATAAACTTTGTGATGTGAGGGAAGTGTAAATAACAAATTATAAATATTTAAAAGACAGAATCCTTAAGTATTTATTTGTCATAACTCCTATTTATTTAACATTTGTAGATACATGTTTCCGAGACAATGCTCCATCATCAGGCTTCTAAATTTTTTTTTTAAAACACATTAATCGATAAAATTATACCAACAGTTTTACAATTATATAGTAACGTGTCATTTACCTCTTAATCTGTGATTTTTTTAACATTAGACAATGTTCTCCATGTTATAATCCATTATACATTATAAGACAGAATCCTAGTTGTAAGTGATCATGTTAATTTCTGCTATATTTTCTCAAGGGAAGTGGAAATAAGAAAATATGAAACCTATGATATACTTTCTCAGATTTATTTTTAGATCGATATGTTTTATTGAAATAATTATACAATCTGTTACACTTTAGGACAATAAGTATTACGGATGACAAAGAATCCATTCACAAAATATGCATACTTAAATTTTATGGCTTCAATTGATACAACAAATAAAAATATATAAAACACCAAATCCATGTACAAATTAATGTTCTTAAGTTTTGTAACACTTTTACACATTAGATAAGAGGGAATAAGAAAACATGAATTGATAAAACACTTAATCCTTTATGAAACTCATGTTGTTAACTTATGTTTCAGTTATTTACATTTAAGAAGACTAAATATTAATATAACACACTAAACAACACAATCCAATTGAAACTGTAGAAGTGATTGTTTACATGTGAGGTTATAGGAAAGAGCTATCGATAAATGTAAACTCGAAGTGAAGCGTAAGGATCGAACTGGTCGGTGTAGCGCTGGTCAAGGCAGTTTGCTGCCTCCTCTTAACCCGACCGTTACCCTTATTTTTTTCGTTCCCTCAATAGTTAGTTCAATAGATCACCTTTCTTCATAAAAACTTTTTTTAGTACTTGGTCTAACCTGAAAGTTTGGCTTTAAGATTTGTTATTAATTATTAAATATATAAAACAATTGTTGTAGCGGAAAAAGAATTGTTGCTCACATGGTACATAATGAGGACAGCAGGACAAGACCCTCAGACAAATGGCTCTCGCGGCCAGTTTCTCTTCCAAAGACCTCATAATTAATTTAATTAATGGAGTTAAAGCTTAAGAATTCCCCAGCCCAAATGAAGACTCATATTCCATTGCAGGAATTAGCAGTTACTTATTCTTCTTTAAATTCACATCCTGGCCACAATGCGATGGAAGGGAAAAGAGTAATTGACATAAAGAAGAACCTGAAGAGGAGTCTCTTTCAACCACCATTCTCAACCTTATCATGCATGGCCTCTTATGGCATCTCATAGCAAATAGGGACGTTTTTATCCAAGTGTGGGTGGAGACTTATGTTCACGGCCTTGAGGAGGCAGTATATTATTTTTTTACAAATGAATTGGACATTTTTCGTCCCTCATAAAAATTCCTAACCAAAGTCCACTTTTACTGCATTACGCTATAGAGGAAATAGCAAGAATACATCGAGTAAAGAAAATAAAATAAAATTTAAAAAAAAAAATGGTTGAATTCAGTTTCCACTCTTTACTTGCATCGTAGAGCATCAGTAAAATTAGTAAGACCAACGGTTTCCTTCGGAGAGAGTTCGATGGAATCTAAGGACAGGCGCGTCTACGATCTAGTCACGACGAGATCATAAGAAGAACCTATTTTTTTCCGTTCAAACTTTGAAAAGGATATTCTCTCAGCCTCTGATAGTAAATCTTATAAGTTTCCTGTCGATACGTCGGCCCTTTATTTTGACTTATATATAATTCCATTAATGAAAATTTCTTCCCAAGTTTGTATGAGTTGAAGCTAACCAACCATCGATTTATACCTGAAATATTGACTATTAGAGAACAATCTGCTGAAATAAATCATCAAAATTTATTGTAAAGTACACCTCAAAGCATCTTAGAAACCCAGGTATTGAGAACAACTGTACGAAGACATTGATTTACATAAAGGCTTTGATAGAAGCAGTGGCCATAGTTGGTGTAAGTAATGAATGAAATGAAATGAAAAAATAAACTTTATTCTGGGACTTACTGTCCCCTAAGAATAAAAATAATGTACAGTTAAAAGTACAATAGTCTGGTATGTTATTTACAAATTAAATGCATCAGTAATTACTGCATATACTTTTTATAGGGAAAAAAATTAAATTTAATTAAAAAAAAATAAACATATGAAATAATAATTATAGCTTAAAATACCATCGTATATATATACACATACAAACATATATATATATATATATATATATATATATATATATATATATATATATATATATATATACATACATACATACAAAAGATGATATATGTATCTATTTTAAAATAAAACCATATTATGAATATATACATGAGAAAGATACTAATAATACTACTAATTTGCTAATATAATAATCACAATGCATTCAGAAAGATAAAAAATATAAAAAAAGAAATCAATGAAATAAAACAAATATAGTGAATAGAAAGGAAAAGATATATAGAGAAAAAATTAACTATTTGAATGTTAAAAAGACAAAATATTTACAAATTCCTGAAAATATATATTTACACATTTAGTTACTGCCTCTTATATTGTATAGCTATATAAGACAAAAATAAAAAGTAATTTTTTAGACAGGAAAATAATTAAAATTGGCAAATTTACCAATAATGATATAATTATTGAAGTAATTCATTGATATCGGATATAGTTGAGATTGACTGACTGGATTTTTAATTATTACACATATTGGCGGTGTCTAACTGGGATTTAAGGAGATATTGGAATAGGAGAGTTTTATATGCGTTTAAGGAAGGTGCATGTCTAATTTCAGGAGGTATAGAGTTCCAGAGGGTAGTGGATCGAGCTAGGAAGGAGTGTTGGTATAATGCTGTACGGTGGAGGGGAGTATATAGGTCAGAGGAACGTGATCTTGTTGTGATTTGGGAGTGGAGGGAAGACTTGAATTTCAACAGGTTATAGATGTAAGGTGAGCAATGGTTATTAATGAATTGGTACTGGAAGGTGCCTAGAAAATATTGTCTACGGAAGGATGGATAGAGCCAGTCCAAGGTAGTGTAGAGGTGCGATACATGAGAACGTCTCGGGGTACCAGTAACAAATCTGATAAAACTATTCATGATTCGTTGTAATCTGTCCCGGAGACCCACTGAGAGGCCCCCATTACCCACACAACCATAATCAAACTGAGGAAAAATGAATGAGGAAACTAGGAGTTTTCGCGTGGATTGAGGAAGGAAATGACGGGAACGATGGAATAATTTGAGGATTCCTATGGATTTTCGGGCTATTTGGGCGATTTGAGGCTTCCAGGAGAGGTTTTGGTCGATAATGATTCCTACATTTTTGGCAGAGGAACAGAAAGTGATAGGCTGATTATTCAGGTTTAGGGTAGGAAAGTTGGTAATGGATTTGAGGAGGGGACTTGAACCGATTACAATGGCTTGAGTTTTCCCTGCATTTAGCTTTAAATTAAGCAAGTTAGCCCAAGAACAGATTCTATCGAGGTCTTCCTGGATCCTAGATATAGCTTCATGTAATTCGTTTGGAGGAAAGGATAAATAAATTTGAGAGTCATCTGCATAAAGGTGATGGGAACAATGTAAAATTGACAAGGGAAGATCATTAATGTAGGAGTTGAAGAGGAGGGGTGAAATGCTGGAACCTTGGGCTACTCCCAAAGACAGAGGTAGGAAGTCGGATAAGGGTTGATTAGGGATAGATACGGCTTGAGTGCGGTCGGAGAGGAAGGATCGGATCCAGTGGATTGAACTATTGGAAAATTTTAAAGCATTTAATTTGGTAAAAAGGATACGATGGTCAATGGAATCAAATGCTTTAGAAAAATCTAGGAGTATCAAGACGGTCAGTTTTTTCAGCGTGGATTTCATATATTGCAGCGTGGATATCGCTTATGATTTTGGTTAGTGCAGATTGTGTAGAATAACCAGGACGGAAACCGGATTGGAAAGGATCGAGTAGATGGGAATCTTCCAGGAAATGGGAAATTTAGGATTGCACCAATCGTTCAAGGGGTTTTGAAAGGTTTGAAAGGATGGAGATCGGGTGATAATCTGCAGGACAGTTAGGATTAGGAGTTTTATTGATGGGATGAACAATAGCTTTTTTCCAGGAGGTAGGAAATATAGAGTTTTGTAGGGAGAATTATAGATAAAGACAAGGACTGGTAAAATTTCTGGGAGGCATAATTTTATAAGTTTAATAGGGATACCATCTGGGCCTACGGAATTGGTATGCGATTTCATGATAGAGGAGATTATATCTGTGGGGGTTATGTCGGAAAAATAACAGTTACTGTCATTGAAAGGTGTTTCTGAGTAAAAACTGGAATAACGGGATGGAGAGGAGAGAGATGATGAAACAAAATAGGCGTTCAGGTCATTAGGCGAAACTGGGAAGTTGGTTGAGGTTGAGGATCCAGAGGGTATATGAAGGGCGAGTTTTCGAAGGATTTGCCATTTTGACTTAGTACAACTTTTTGCTGAAAATATTTCAGATGAATCCTTATTAGTCACCGCCCTGGGGTTTCATTAAAACTTACTCAACGACTGATGCCAGAATTGATAATAAATATTTGTATCTTGTTCCTTATTTGGGAAAATTTTGATTCTTAAACATTTTCCTAATACAAGATGTGCATATACTTAGCTATGGCAACTTTCATTTCCAATTTTTAGTGTTATTTATTCTTTTCACCGTTAACTCAAATATATCCTGAAGCACCGTGCGTCGCGACGCGTCTTACCATTCAAAAGGGAATCCGGTGTTACAGGTATTCTAAAAAAAAAAAAAGAAGAAAAATATAACAATTTCATAAGGTATTAGTTGTCTGTGAAGTATTTAGAGATATAGATTGTTGGGGTAGGCAGTAATATATACACAAACTTTCAGTTTGTTTACCATACTCTCTGAACCCCTGATGAAGGCTTGCAATGCAAGTCGAAGCGTCGGCATTATAAATTAAGATATTATTTTGATTTGCTGTGTATCTATAGACTGCCTACTCCAACAATCTACATCTCTCCATAAAACAGTTTTATTTCTACAATATTCATGATCTACCTGCAAGTGGAAGACCCAATGTAACTATCATGAATGCGTCAGATTAGATGATTTAGTTACAATGAGATCTCTAGGCAAGATAAAGTTCGCTGCTATGCTTAAAAACATAGTTATTCAGGTTCATAACGACAGAACGCGTCAGCCGTGTACATTACCGATTAAGGCTTAGTTTCCACAAATATAATGTTGCATATTGTTTTCACAGGAACACAGTGAATATTAACAATTAATCGAAACAAATAATACTAATAAAGAATTAAATAAACATGGTCAACATTCCTGGAAAATACTAATAGAAGACTGACTTAGAGGGTCCCTCTACAAACCTGGTAAGGCATTGCTGACGCATCGTTTTTTCTATTCAGGGTAAATAAAAACATATTCGGCATGCATTTAGAATGTAAATGGCTTAATATAGCTAATATGGCTATATTAGTTAATAGATAAAAATCTTGTTTGAGATTCAACAAATAACGGTAATACGTCAAAATGATTTTTAAAAAAAAAGTAAAATGCGCATTATAGGGACAGATATTTCATTAATCATTAACTCGAGAATCATTTTGAAAGCAAGTTAAAGAAATTAATCAAATTTATAAAATCCACCGATTAATATAGCGTTCATAAAGATTTGTTCATGATTTATTTTCAAGGAATTTCAAGCAGTACATTGTAATTTTTGTTATTAATATATTTATTTATATTTCAGTTTTGTAACTTTATGTTGAAATAAATAGTTATTCAGACCATGCTTGCATCGCAACCAATTAAAATCTACTAAACCATGAAAAGACAAAAATACAATTTTATGTGTTTTTTTTTTCCTATTTGCTCGTGACACAGTAGAAAGTGCCGATTTGTACTTGACTCAGTCGACTTTTATATATGTCATCTACACAAATACTAACAATTTCTCAGGTTAAAATCCTCCTTTCCAACTTTCGTGTTATTAGGTAAGAGACATAACATTGAAATCTAAACGCATCTGGGGAAAAGTGGAGGGAGAGAGGCTTGGCTTGTCCGGGCCGATGAGCGGTTCTCTTCTCTCATATAGGTCGCACTGATTTTTTTTTTTTTTTTTTTTTTTTTTACTTTTAAATTTTATCTAGTATTATAAAATGTCAGAGAAAAGCAGCACATCAAATCGAATGGTACTCAAATCGCAAGCTCGCGAAATGGTGTATAATTTTATTTTTGTATATATTATTTTTAAATAAAGCATAACGTAAAGTAAAACATAATAAACCACAATTCATTTCTTTGTAGTTTGAGTCAGTCAATTTCTTTATGGTTTAAATGGTTTCCCAGAATCCTGTCTATTTCCGAGAAGAGATGTGGCTTCTCAGTTTTATTGTTAAGGACTTTAAGGTGTTAGCCTACTGCGTATCAGGACAAATATTTTATACTGTTGATTTAAAAAGGTATAATATTGATACATATCAGTAAGGTTAAACAAAAATAATTTTAATTCAGTTATTATATGAAGAAAAGATTAAATAATGCTAACTACGATGCTTAAAATGGCTAAGCTTTAGTTAAAATTATCCAAAACATATTTAGAAACATCAGATAAAATTAAAATAAAATAACTTAGACTAAAATCTCAGCAAACGGACCCGCCTGAGGGTTGGGTAAAGGAGGTTTGCTCCATCTCCTATCGCGAGCCAGGTGCCTTCAGCTTTCAATCAAACTATAGTTGACACGATCTTCTCCAGGGTTAGCGTGGGGTCAAATAATCAAAATAATTTCAACAAAAAGAAAGCTAAAGGAATGAATAGATGAGTGATATGCGACCTGATAATACATTTTACTGTAGTTAAATAAAAAAAACAATAAATATTCAAACAAAGGATAAACATATAAATTTACAATAAGAAATAGAGATCATAACTAAATTATAAAACTTAAGTGGTAACAAAACCAACTCGACCTACACTTATCTTGCTATAATATGGGTAAGGCGTTGTTGGTGGGTGTCATGGTCTTAGATTGGTGAGGTGTCATCAGGAGATGGCTCGATGTCGACTCACCTACATCACGGTAAGGGCAGGAACAGAAGCTCGGAAGGGCAGCAAGAAAACAAGACTCCAACAATATTTTTTTTTTTTTTTTTTTTTTTTTTTTTTTTTTTTTTTTTTAAATAAAGGCCTTAGCGTTAGCCATTAGCCATTTTCTTATTAAGTCATTACTATAAGTACCGACTTAAATTTAAGACCGCTTAATTACAAAAAAAAAAAAAAAAAAACAATATTTCGATTTAATTAAAATTGAATTAATCTAAATTTTAATATTTGTCTCACTTAAGAAGGCACCGAATTCATTGATTAGTGAAGCAGGGTTTTGCAAAATAGTTGTATATGCTATTGTATTCATATTTAATTTATTTCTAATTTGCGTTGTAAATTTTATTCTTTCTAAGGCGTATTTTTTACAATTTATAATGATGTATTCTAGGTCCTCCCTTTCTCCACACAACTCACATACTTCTGATTTTCTCTCCTTTATTTTAAATAAATATGATCCTGGTAAACCATGATTAGTCCGTAGTCTGCACATACTTTTAATCCATGATCGAGGTGCATTGACTTTCTGGAACCAGGGAATGAACAAAACCTTTGGGAAGTGCGATTTATAAAACACACCCACTTGTGACGCATCGGTCCACAATTGCCAGTCCTCTAACAGCTTGACATTAATCAAAGACAACAAATCCGAGTAGGGGATTTTGAAATTACTAGCAGAGTGCCCGGAAGCTTCCTTAGCCTTTCTATCAACAATCTCATTTCCTTCTATGCCTGAATGGCCCCTGATCCATGCCAGCCTAACCTTTTTATTAGATGTTGAGAGGTCAAACAAAGCTTTAACGATATTCATGATAAGGAAGCTTGAACTAGATGAAGGTTTTAAATGTTCTAACTTACATATCGCGCATAGACTGTCGGTCAAAATTAAAAATTGACTATTGATTCAATATGTTTTATAGCCAGATAAATAGCGGTGAGTTCAGTGGTGTAAATTGAAGCAAAGTTGTAAAGTGATACCGAATTTGAAAAATCATTACATGGATCGAAAACGGCAGTGCCAACACCGATAGAGCTTTTTGAACCATCCGTGTATATTACTGTGGTGCCTGGATAGCTAGTTCTAATGTGATGTTGAAAAAAGAAATTGCACTGGGAAGGTGGGATACCTATCGGGTCTGGGAGGTGTACTATATCCGGTTTGTACGTCATAATTTCATAGCTATAATTGAAAACAGGCAATTTCGAGTGGCTTGAGATTTTGTCTTTGTGCGGAGATAGATTTAAAAACGCTTCAATTAATGGCGGAGATCTTTTAGTTTTCCAGTAGGGGTGGGTGAGAACAAAAGTAGCTAGATGGATTAGATTATTGTTTACCGGAGACAACTCGGAAAACAGTTTTGATACAAATCTGGAGCTCAACATATTTCTTCTTAGTGATAAAGATGGTATACCTGCTTCCATTAGAATATTACAAATAGGGCTGCTATTTAGAAAACCTAAGTTTAACCTAATAGCTTTAGATTGTAATTTGTCTAAGGCGGCTAGCTTTTATTTAGATGCAATACCATAGAACATACTCCCAAAATCTATTACAGACCTTATTGTAGATTTATAAAAAACTAAACAAATGGATGGGTCAGCTCCCCATCTAGTTGAACATACCGCTCTCAAAACATTAATATATTTTTCGCAACTAGTCAGGATATATTGAATATGATCGTTCCAATAGAGTTTTTGGTCAATGACTAAACCTTAATATTTTACATGACGCCTTAAAGGAAAGTTGATCGAACCTATTTTTATTTGATAAGGGGAAGGAATATGTCTTTTTCTACTAAATATGCAGATTTCCGATTTTTGTGCAGATAGTGTTAGTCCTTTATCATTTAACCAGCCTGATAAGTTATTGATACTACATGATAGTGCTACTTTGCAGGAGTCTAAGTCTTCACCTGAGACATAGAGACAGATGTCGTCTGCGTACTGAATTAATTTGCACGATCCAGTTAAGTTACGATTTATTTCGGAAACGTAAATAGCATAAAGCAAGCAGCTAAGAATACCTCCCTGAGGCAGACCCTTACTAGTTTTCCGTGGTCCAATATGATCCCCTTTTATTCTTATAAAAACCCTCCGTTCATGGTATAGATTTAATATTTTAAGGATAAAGTCTTTATTCATTCCTAATTTTGCCATACTGTCCGCCAATTGACTATAGATAACACTGTCATATGCTCTAGAGATATCTAAAAATATACCCGTCAAAATTTGCCCTTTAGTGAATGCAGAGTAAATATCCGTTAATAATTGAGAGTGACAATGCTGTACAGATTTTCCTTTCCTAAAACCATACTGATTAGTGGGTAATAAATTATGGTGTTCTAAATGCCATTCTAATTTCATTTTAAAAGACTAACATAATCTTTCCATGTTATGGGAAACTGGCCAGTATTCCAAATATGACTAAAAATTTCTAAAAGTAATTTTTTAGACCGAACTGGTAAATTAGATAACATTGGATAATGGATTCCATCCAATCCAGGGGCCGTATTATTGGTGTCTTTCAGAATAATTTCAAGATCGTTTAATGTAAAAGTCATAATGAAATGGGGTTCCTGAGGAACGGGTTGATCATCGACATTCAGTTCTACTGTTGGTACACAATATTACTGTTGGTGGACATAAGATATCGAAAAGCTCTTCGACCCAGTCTCCCTTTTGAAGTGGCTGGCGGTTTTCCATTTTTCTATTTTTTATTTTCTTTATTGTATTCCATATGTATGTGCACCCTGATTCCTTAGTTAGAGAATTACAGAAGTCGGCCCAACTTTTCCTTTCAGCTAATTTTATGAACCTTTTAGCCCGTGCAGTTGCTTTTTTATATGCTAGAAAATTTTCAAAGCTATTATTATGTTTAAAAACTGAATATGCTTTAGCACGACTGTTTATCGTTTGTTGACAATCTAAGTTCCACCAAGGATTCCCTGATCTTCCAGACTGAGATATATTGGACCTGGGGATACATTTTGCGGCTGCATAATTTATATTAGTCATAAAAAGATCATAACTGAGTCTATTAGTTCTTGGTGGTTAGAATATTGGCTGATTAACTCTTTATATTTTTCCCAATCAGCGTCTTTTAACTTCCATTTCAAAGTAAAAACATTAGAATAAAAACACTGAAAACGACTTGCATTTACTGGAGAAATAAGCAGGGGTAGGTGATCCGAACCCAGGGGGTCATCGGTTACCTTCCAGTCAAATAAAAGATATAATTCGGGAGACACGAGAGATATATCTACAGCACTATCTATTTTTTGTACAATGTTTTTAACTCTAGTAGGAGAGCCATCGTTCAGTAATACAAGGTCAAAATTATCAATCGATGTTTTCAACTTCACGCCTTTATTATTAGTGAAACTACAGCCGAAGTTTAAATGGTGGCAGTTACTGTCCCCCCCTATCAAGCACGGTCTCGGGACACTACCTAAACATTTATCCCAGTCTGAGGTTGAAAGATTATAGTCAGTTGGGTTATAAAATGATATAATGAAAATCGTATCGTATCTTATATTGTTGTAACCTTGAAAATTTACGTAAGTGTTAGGTTCAAACAAAGTTTCACTTAAAATAGCAATATCTATATTATATTGAGTTAAAAATATTTCTAGAGCCCCTTTATTTGACATTAAAGATCTACCGTTCCACTGTAAAATATTGTACATAATTAAAATACATAAATTGATTTAAAATAATTAACGATAAATATATTGTTGTATCGGAATCATTAATAAACAATGGACAGGGCAAACAATGGTTGTATTGTTTGTAGTATATATCAACAATAGCATTACTGGTCAAGGGTTGATACTCTCTCTTTAAACAATATTTCTAAATTCTCTTTACCAAGATTTAATTTCTCGACATCAATAATAGTGTTTAAAATACTAAAAAATATTTCTGTAATTTTCTCAACATTTTTATTAAATCTGAATTCCTCTGTAGTATTAGTATCAGTGTCGTTTCTCGGCTTATAAGGATTATTTACAATTGGAGCAGAATCAATTTTGTCGCAATGAATAATTTTTTTATAATCTTCAAAAGTCTGATCGACAAGTACAGGTGAAATGTTTATCGGTCTCATCGGTGGTACGCGATTTGCATAATGTTATCATGTATAAAAGAGTTATCATTTTTTAGGTTAGGAGTTTTACTAACTAAGGCTGCTCGGAACGATTTGCCAGTAATTATTTCTTTAACTTCGACAAAAGTGGTGTTCTCATTTATCATAAGATTTTTAATAGATCGCTGCTTTAAATATTCAGGGCATTGATCATATCCAATAGACGAATGTTCTGCTTTACAGTGAGTACATTTTGTTTCTTTTGATAAGCAATCGGCCGCTTTATGACCTTCACCACACTTCGCGCACCTAATCAAATTTTTACAATTTTTCCCCAAATGTCCCTAGCGGAGACAGTTATAACACTGTATTAATCGGGGAACAAAGGGGTCCACCCGGCAAATGACCCTAAAAAGGCTTAAATAGCTAGGTAACTCTTTGCCTCTGATGCCTCTGCCACAGATTCAGTAGGAACACGATTAGACTCGTTGTTGTCGCAAACAGTTTTCCTTTATAATCTACGGGCAGAAACAGTTTTCAAATTTTCACCGTAATTAACCGATTCCAAATGGTTAACTAATTCTTCTTCTGTCATTTCCTTAGGAATTCCCCTCAAAATCCCTTTTTTCTCAACAAGAAATCTCGGTGCGTACGCTCTAAGATGTGTATCTTTATTTTTATTAATTTCTGATATTAAAGAGTTAGAGCTTTCTCTATCTTTTAATTCAACTTTTATTCTATTTTTCCCTATTGATCGCATGGTGGAGATTTGGTTTCTAAATTGGGGAAAATTTCTAAAAAATTTACTACCGAAGCTGACTGGGTGTAATTTGCCTAGATTACGGTTTTGTATCATTGATTCTATAAAAACAACAAAAGGAGCTGAATCAAATTTACTATACGTTAAAGCCTCGAAAACTTTTTCATCTGTAACCATTTTATTGGGTAATTCATCTTTGTCAGGAGGCACGTCCCTCCCATCACTATTTGATGCCATAAAAAGTTATATAATCGCGTAACATGCAAAAAAAAGCAACAAAAAACAAAAAAAAAAACAAAACAGATAAGTTGATGACCTCTCTTTTTTTGAAGTCGGTTGAAAAGTAGGTAAAATTCTATAGACTGTTTATTCGTTTCGCTCTATGTTATCAAGGTGATTAGTTATTGTATAGTCGTTTATTGTTAGAAAATGACAAGATGACTATTGTTGTAAAACATTTTCGCAGCAACTGACCTATCAGTCTGTATCGAGGTACATGTTTGATAGCTTGAAGCGATAGTAAATTTTTTGTTGTTTAAATCATCGCGGGTGAATTAATTATAACTGGTTAGTTATTGCATATTATAAATATTTTTACAAATTATTTGTTTTTTACATTTAAATGTCGACAAACCATGATTTATTTAATTTTTAGAAAATCCGATCGATGAAAAAGGCATAAAACATGTATAAGTTATATACCGGTAAACTGATCGATTTGCAGATTTTTTAACTTCGATAGGGCATATCAAAAATCATAGAAAATAATATCCTTCGATTCAAAACACGAACAAACGAAAATTGGATTTTTTGGACACACTATTGGTTAACAGAGCAAAATCTTGAAATGGTAGACAAAAACAGACTTCAGATTCGAATTCTAAATCCTTGAAAACGTACCAATTGGAAATTTGGCAAACATTTTTAAATAGTCAAATTTCGATGTATAGAAAAAAAACACCATTCCGTTCCACTGTGTGGCGGTGCGGTGTCTAATACTCTTTCACCTCTTTCTATGAAGCGATCGTTTTAACATGAAGCGTTATAAGACATATCATTTGAAAGCCAATCATATTATCTATAAGTTTTGTTTAATACATTTCTTCAAAAGAAGTAATGACAAAAAGCTATAGTTAGGTTCAGCTGCGTCTAAGAATATTCATATAAATTAAAAGCTTATTCAATCACAATAGCCAGCCCAGTATTGATCTAATTAAAAGAAATAAAATATACTATTGTATATATACTATATGTAAATATACTGTTGTATATACTATTGTATGACTTATTAGTCAGCCCTATAAATATAGTTGAGAAACCAGGGGGGAAAAAACTGGGAGAAAATTATTAGTAAAAGAACAGTCATTATTTTTAGAGCATGGTGTTTTTAACGGAAGGTTATGTGATCAGAGGAGGATGAACAGTAAGAAAATCCAAAATGCTTTTGTACTGTTTATAGCATAGTTATTCTAAACCATTCAGTGAATAAATTGTATGAAAATTAAACTATATATATATATATATATATATATATATATATATATATATATATATATATATATATATATAACTGCGCAAAAATGAATAGGGATATTGCTAATTTTGTGTTATTTACTTTGCCTACCATTTTTGTATTATTTTTATTATAAACTGCATTAATATTCATTAGAAATTATAATGTTTTTTGCTGAAATAAAATACAATTAATGGGTTTTAAAAAATAACAGAAATAAAACGTTTTAGTTGCATAATTTTTTTTTATTGAACAGATTAGTTTTTGGAAACAATTAATACCTTGTATAATGTCCTCTGTTAGCCAAAACCTGTGTGCGCATATTAGGCATACTATTAATAATGTTGTCACTGGTTTCTTGACGAATTTCACCCCAGAGATGTACTCAGTTGTTGAAGGTCAATTAGCGGCGGATGATGATTAAAAAGCCTTCTCTGTAACGCGCCCCAAACGTGCTCAATAGGATTGAGGTGTGGAGACAATGGGGGAAGGGGCAGGCGGGAAATTCCCAGGTTTTCTAAAACTTGATGAACAACTATTCCTCTATGAGGTCGAGCGTTTTCATCCAGAAATCGAAAATCTCTCCCAATGAGATCCCTAGTTGGAGGGAGGTATTTCTCAATAATTTCATTTGCATATCATGTGCATAACCTGCTGTGAGGTTGGTTCGTCCTCCCGTGTAAATGCCAGCCCAGACCATTACACCACCTCCTCCAAACTGCACTGAAGGCACAATAAACTGGGGCATTGATCGCATGCCTTGATCTCTGTAGACTCTTCGGCGTCTGCTGTCACTATACTGACATAAACGCGACTCGTCGGTAAACATCACAGCATTCCACTTTGTGTTCTCTTCTAGTCGCTCACTGCACCACATTCTTCTGAGCTGCTGGTGGCGAGCCGTTGCTGCAGGTCGTCTGTAAGGGGTATATGATGTAAGGCCAACTTCCCAGAAACGATTACGAATCATTTGTTTTGATAAAAGTCTAGGTAAAACACCTTCAACTTCATTGAGGATCTGGCGTGCACTATGAAAAGTGTTTCTCCTGGCAGTGATAACAATATTTTTATTCTCTTTTTCAGTTGCAATACGTTGTGATCCACTGCCCGGCCTTCTATTGGCACTCCCAGTCTCTCGGAATCGAACTAAAGCCCGGGAGACGACACTCTAGGAAACGCGAACCGCCTCTGCAATATCAACTTGTCGATGACCTTGATAACGCATTCCCACTATAATTTCGCGAACTTCGGGTTCAAGATGATGTCTGTCCATGTTTATTGAAAGCAATACTGAATTAAAATACGAGAAAAGCTGTTTATTTACAAAATGATAAATCTTCATGTTTACTTTTCTTAAGAAAACTTGTTATAAATAAAAGGTTTAACAATTGTTTTGACTTTGGTTTCTATTTTCTATTTTGTTGTACCCTACTAATATTGAATAGATTGGCTAATTTAATATAAATGACCGTATAAGGGATAAATAAGGCATATCCCTATTCATTTTTGCGCAGTATAAATAAATATATATATATATATATATATATATATATATATATATATATATATATATATATATATATATATATATATATATATATATATTTTTTTTAGATTCCTGAAAAAGAAAATCGGTTATTCGTGGACACACTGACTTTGAGATACTTTATGATTTGGAAAACTTGTGACAAATTCTGCAAAATATAGAAGAAAAAGGGAGACGAGATCTAATGACGTCACGCTCTGCCCACTGCAGGGTAGAAAGTCATCCAAGAGAACAATTTTAGGAAGAGATGCTAATGGGGTGTAGGTTCCCCCCTCCCTCCACGGTGACAGTCTGTTTAACATGAGAGAAAACTTTCCCTGGAGGTTTGGTCCACTGCCTCTATGATGTCAGCAGCCGCATTGTTCTTTAATGCCAATAGTTTTAACTCGGAATAAAAATATCGTATCATCTTTAATATATAATTTAGTAGGATGCATACTTGGGCAACTGTCACATTGTTTGTCACATCTCCAATAAACAACAGTTTTAGTTATAGTAACCTGTCATGATTGCTTTTTTTTTCTAGTTCGTTCAAACGTAGCTGACTTTTGTTTATTTATTCATTTGTTCAGGGCTTCACTTATACTACTATATCTTTCTTTTTATGGTCTTCGTCTTCAAAAGATATACTTTTTCCTTTCCCACTTCTTGAAGGCCTAAGAGAAAAGTTTTCAGTTTTGATTCATCATTACTTAAAGAATATATTACAGGTACGGGTATTGTCGAAGACTCCAAAAAAGTTGGCATTCTTTGTGTAAAAGAATAGAATAGACTAGTTTTATGCCATTAAGGGTTTTGTTCCATTTGTGATTTTTCCAATCATTTAATTTATTTTTTACAAATGAATTTAGTTTATTAATTTTATTTAATATATTGGGTTATTGGTGCTTTGATATTTCTTTCTGGTTTTATTTTATGAGCATTTTAAAAGAACTGGAAATTTTTCATGAAATTGGTGGGATATTTTAGGTACGGTGGTTGTCATAGCGGATTTAATTGTTGAAATGAATTTATTTATATTATGTTCTAAGTCGGAGGGAGGTGTAATTTGGGGGTTCTTTTGTTTGAAAACTAGCCAGTTGGCATTTTAAAAATTCATTCTAGGAACTCTATTGTTTTTATTAACTTTAGAATTTAGCCGGAAAATCACAGGGTTGTGATCCGAAGAGAGACATGGTAGCGAGACAAGACGAGAGATATTATGGATAATTTTAGAGAGCGCTAAATCTATGGTACTCGGTCTCAAACGGCTTTGAGGTGGAATATATGTGGGTTCTGTGAGGCTATGCAATTCCATGTTGTATCTTGATATTATATTTTAAAGTGTTTTCCCATTTTTGTTGTTAATGTGACAGTTCCGTGGTTTATTTTTGGCATTTAAGTCCTCGAAGATGATAAAATCGTTACTAATATATTATAATTTAATTAAGTCTGGCGTATGTAGTTTATTAGGAGGAATATAGTAGCAATAATTGAGGTAATTTTATTATTTTCACTGCAGAACAGTACACTTTACACAAATTCATACATAAGGTCATATACAGTATACACCGCAGGGCCACCTTCCCTGAGAAGACCCAAGGTTATAGCCTAACCAACAGTTCTCCCGAGGATACGGGGCCTTTCTTGCTGGGCCAATCACCCGTAAGAGAGTACCTACGATTCAAAGACATTCAGCGAATAGCCTCTGATCTGATCAAACTAGAAGGAAACGACTCGGTGTGGAAAAGGACTTACGACTAAGTATTTGAAATATAAGGTCTCTTAGAGGAAAAGAAGTGGAAAATAATAGAGGAGATGAAGACATACAGGTTGGACATCCTTGGAATCAGTCAAGTGAAGAAGGGAACTGGTGTAATTAAGATGGACGGAGGATATACATTGCTATACTCAGGAGTCTCTCTGGGAAACAGGGCTGTGGAAGGAGTAGGAATTATAATGAAGGAGGAACCTTTTAGAAAAATAGAGGAATGGGAGGCATTAACTCACGCATTGTTGCTATTAATATAAAGTTACGCGTCGGAAAATGGACTGTAATACAAGTTTATGCCCCTACTAACGATGCAAATTTCCTCGATAGAGAACAATTCTATGTAGAACCAGAGAGCATAGTCACTAGGCATAAAAATAATGATTAGGATTGGTGCATTAAATGCAACTTCTATTGAGATTATTTTATTTGAAAACTAGTTTTGAATGCTAAACATTCATCTTCAGTTCTAAAACATACAAAAAAAATTTTTTTTTTTTTTTTCAACACATCAGTACTATGTTACATAAATAATATATACTAAAGTTTTTTAAAAAGATAAGACAAGAAATCAAGCATAGGCACTGACCTTCGAGGTAACTAAAACACTGAATTTGAGAGAAGTAAAAAGGGGCAGGTAGGTTAAGTTTTAGATTTACAACGTGGTTTCCCTTATGACTCATTGGGTTTTGCCGTTCCTATGGGAAACAAATTTAAAATGGGGCTATTGGATATGTTAATCTGATCATTTAAACAAAACTCTGGATCGGTTTTAAACGATTTTATTATTTCTAGTGATTCAAAAGTATTTAATTTTAGGCTATTTTCTACTTGATGTAATATTTTTACTCCCGAGTCTTTATTAAATTTGTGGTTATTTTCATTTAGATGGATAGCGAAATTGGAATTTTGGGTCTTATTAGTGTATGCTCTTATATGTTCATTTACTCTTTGATTTACTGATCGTCCGGTTGCTTCACAGTCATTACATTTTAATTCGTATACGCCGCTTTTTTGAAAAGGGTCAATTTTGTCTTTCGGTGAAGGGAAGTATGATGACAATGGTTTATCTATTTTAAATGCAGTGTTTAAACCTAATTTTTTTAATTCTTTCCCGACTTTAGCGGATATTGGGCCGTAGTATGGTATCAAAATATATTTTTTAGGGGTAGCTTTATCCTCTGGGGGTGTTTTGTATATATTATTCATAGTTTTTTTATGTATTTGTTTTCTTAAAATATTATCGATTGTGGTTTTACTGTATCCGTTGTTGTTAGCTATAGTGTGAATTGTTTGTATTTCTTTGTTATAAAAAGAAAAGACAAAACTATAAAGAGGAACTACGAGGAAGATTGCAAGAACTGGACGCAGATGCAAGCCTGGATGATCTCTGGACATTAATTACGAGGGCTATCTTGGAGTCAGCTACACTAATCTGCGGCACAAAGCGGGTATCCACGAAAGCAAAACGTGCCTTACGGTGGAGCGACGAATTAAAAGTACAGGTTAAAGAGAAGAAAACGGCATGGAAGGAATACTGTCGCACAAAAACCGCAGATAAATGGCAAGCATATGTGTTAGCTAGAAAGTTGTAAAAATGGCTAAGCGAAAAACCTGGAAAGAATTCGGAGAGAAATTGAACCAGGATTATAAGTAAAATATAGAAATATTCTGGAAGAAAAGGCATTAAGAGGGCGTAAAGGCAAAGAATTCAGAAATGTTAAGGATGGACTAGGAAAAATGGTCTCTGATGATAACAGTATTCTGGAAGTTCATTCATTCATATTCATAGACCCATATAAAACCGCTGTGCGGTGTGTGGTTTCCTTTTATAGAGTCTGGACCAAATGTCTCGTTCCTGAACCAGCTCTCTTCTCCTGCTCCATTCAATGCCTCGCTTCCGGAATGTGTCCTTAAATCGTCCTCCCAGGTGATGCGGGGATTTCCAATGGGCCTTCTTCCTTCCATTCGTGTCTCATATGTTTTTCTGGCGATTCTCTCGTGATCAATCCTGAGGAGCTGTCGAACCATCTTAGTTTGTGTTCCACCAGAATTTTACGTCGAGACTGGTCCTTATGGTGTCATGGTGTACTTCTTCTCTCTACCTATTCTCATACACTTAGTTTTCCCGGGATTGATTATCATATTAATTTTTTCTAGTATTCTGGAAGTATGGAGGACAAATAATGAAAGGCAATTTGAGTGTGAATATGTGAATTCTGTCAAAATACAAGATAGATGGAATGAGGCTGAGTACTATGAGATCATAGAGGAAGACTAAATTGAAAAAGCTATTGAAAAGAAGAAGACAGAGAAAGTTCCAGGAAGGGACAATATAGTTGGAAAGTTTGTGAAATGTGGAGGGATGGATCTAGTAAGATCTCTCCAAATTATTTTTCAGAATGCTTGGAACGAAAAGAGGACCCCAAGGGAATGGGAATATAATGTTATAATATCCATACACAAGAAAGGAAGTCAGGATGAATGCTCCAACTACCGCTCCTTTAGCTTATCCCCGGTAGTTTATAAGCTCTACACTCGATCCTTGATTGAGATCTATTGTTCAGCCGCTCATAGGTGAGGAACAAGCTGGTTTTAGAACGGGAAGGCAAATACGGGAACATATATTCTCCCTCAGAAATATTTTATATCCGATATATTTATAACCTCTCAAATAACATGTACTCAAATTACATTTCATTTCTTAGAAGACAATTAATTATTTCATGGACCGGTTCTGATTCTCTTACATTCATCTCTAATTATTAAACGTTCTCCTCCTTCCCTTATATATGCACGAGTAAGTCGGGTGAATCCTGTTAAGCTCTATAAAACAAAATTGATTTTAAAATAAATAGATTCGGCAATAGAACGTCTAACTAAATCGATGCAAACCTACATTATAGAAAATAATTAACAAAATAGAACTATATATAAAAAGGTCGACTCAGTGCTGAATGACATATAAGTCGGCATAGGTCAGATTAAACCAAGTATACCAATTTAGACTTTAAAAACTAAACATTGATTATTACAAATGAAAAAGTGTCCGATTCATACAAATCATTGTTGAAAAGAACCAAAAGTAGTTTTTCAACCGGCTTCAAAAAAATAGAGGTTCTGAACTGTGTTTGTTTTTTTTTTTTTTTTTTTTTTTTTTTTTTTTTTGTATGGTACGCCATTACTCGGTCAATTCTGAATCAATTTTGATGATTCTTTTTTATTTTAGATCGGTAGTGCATACTTCAGAGGTGGTTCCATAAAAAATATTTTGAAATCAACGGAGCACTTTTTAAGAAAAAAAACAAAAAAAACAGTTAATAATAATCTAAAATCTCCATGGTAACTAAATCTAAATTATTAACAATAAATTAATTTACATATACAGTCAACTCTCGATGTGTCGTACTTCGATAAGCTTAATTCTTAAATAAGTCGAAGAAAATCTATGGTCGGAAGTACATTACAAGAAACTATCAGACCCTTAATTACCCGTCTCACAAGAGCCCTATCAGATATCACGTCTGTTGTTCCTCGATGATCCAAAACTCCTTGGCAGTTCTTTTATGGAATGCAAATGGTTTGCTCAATCATAGAAACGAACTTGACATTTTCGACAATAACATTCACGTTTCCCTAATTACCGAGACCCCCTTGACGCCTACCACTTATTTCCACATCAAAGACTACATCACTTACAGAACTGACCACCCCGATAAAACAGCCCATCGTGGTACTTGTATTCTAATCCATAGATCACAAACTCACACTCTGATTCCTTCCTCTCCAACTGACACCATTCGCCTTCCTATTTAACCTTACTCTTTAAGCTGTATTTGTTCTCCAGGAAATAGTCTTTCCCATAACACTCTACAATCCTTATTCCAATCCTTTGGGCAGCGCTTCATTGCTCGTGGGGACTATAACGCTAAACACCAGCGATGGGGCTGTAGAACATCCAATCCCCCAGATAGTGTTCTTTCCTGTGTATCATCTTTCAAACAATTACCCTATCCTTTTATCTAAGAATCCTACCTTCTGGCCTACATCCCTAAAAAAACGCCTAAATATTCTCTACATATTTGTCAGCTCTCAAATATCTACTTTCTAAACTACAATAAATTCCATAGATGACCTTTCCTCAGACCATAGCCCAGTTTTGCTTACATTACATTCTACTCCTATCATCAAACCTTCTCCTCTATCCTTAATAACTGGACGAGTGGACTGGAACAAATTCCGTTTGGCTTTAGAAAACAATATTGACCTCAAAATTCCACTAAAAACTTGTCAACAAATAGATGCGGCAATAGAACATCTCAATACAATCAATATCACAATATAAATCAATACAAACCTGTATAACAGAAAGCACTTCACAAAAAAGAATTGAAATTCACGTTTTGTAGTAGAAAAATGTCTAGCAAGTGCAAATGGCATAGAACTCGATATCCATCTGACAAAACCAATTATACCAAATTAACTAACAAACTTAAATCATAACTTAAAAAACTAAAATTTGAAATTTTACAGAAACAAACTGAGCAACTATCTGTTTCCGACAAATCACTATGGACCACTACCAAAAGACATTTAAAATTTAATCCTTCAATCATCCTCTCCTCACTCCAGCTCAAACCTGGACCAAATCTGATTCAGAAAAATCTCAGGTATTTGGTGAACAATTACATAATACATTTGAACCTTATTCTTACATCGTAAATCCTAACCGTGTAGAATGCATTAAAGCAGAACTGACTATTCCTCTCCAAATAACCCTTCCTCCTAAAGACTCTCACCCTTTAGATACAATAGCCATAATCCGTATATTAACCTCCAACAAAGCTCCTGGACCTAATCTTATTACCTCAAGCATCCTCAAATGTCTTCCAAGGAAAGCAGTATTACTCCTAACTTACATTTATAACACTGTCCTCCGTACCACATATTTTCCCGATTTTTGGAAATTATCACTTATAAAAATGATCCCAAAACCTTAAAAAAACACCAGAAAATCCTGCTCACTACCCAGCAGTGTCATCGTGTGGTGGAGGTTAATCTCACCTGCATTGGAGCGCAAGATGTACTGCACAGGTTTCTTTCTTGACGCTGAACAGGCCTTTGTGGCATCCAGGACTGCTTTATAAACCTCACCAATTCCTTCCATCTACATATTTGCTCATCCTCCGTTCCTACGTTTCTTATAAAATATTTAAAGTTAATCATAATTCCAAATACTCATCCATCTTTCTTCAGACCGCTGGTATTCCTCAAGGGATCTTGGTCCTGGGTCCCATTCTTTATACCGTGTACGCAGCTTATCCTAATACTATCCTCACAACCTTTGCTGATGATACCAGCGTGTTATCAGTCAATGATGATTCTTTTGCTGCATCCCATACACTCCAGTGACATATAACTTCCATTGAAGAATGGTTTCATAACTGGGGAGAAAGATAAATTCTAGCAAATTCCAGCAAATAACCTCTACCCTCTGTCGAAAACCTACCTCATTCTGTCCTCCTGTATTTTTTAATGGTGTATTTTATCTGGACAAGAGACTTATCTGGAACCCTCATAAAAGATTAAAAAGATAAGAAGCTGCACGTCAATTTCGACTGCTGCAACACTTTCTTGACAAACGTTCTAATCTCATTTAGGTCATCACACCAATTTAGACTTACGGTATAGAGTTATGGGGATCCACCAAACCATCGAATTCTTCCCGCATCCAATCACTTCAATCCAAAATCCTTCGAAAAATGCTTAATTCTCCTTACTTTGTCACAAATGAATTGACCCACAATGACGTATAAATACGTCAAATGGAAACAATATCGGAACGGGTAGGAGATATGGATACGTTCTTGAAACATATGTTGCGCCCTGAAACGAGCAGGACGTATATTTTTTAACAACAAAGGTATTAGTCATCCATACATGTCTCGACATGAATTTTAAGACACTGGGAGAATCAGTATCATTTCGCTATTGAGAGTGGTCGACGTGTTCTGGGTGAGCAGTGACTGGTACGTGCTTACACTTACCTACCTATTTTCGTATTATTTATTTTACTTATATTTTTTATATTTCCAACTTTTTTATTTTTGAATACTTTTTTATAAGTATCTTATAAAATATATATATAAGAATGAAAGCGATATCCGCGATGATGAAATAAATGTACCGGCAGGTAGAAAAATGTCATCGGATTCATCTGACAGTAATTTTGACTACGACATGGAATCTAGCGATACTGAGAATGAAGATGGTGAAGAAGTTGATGAAAAATGGCTACTCAAAATGCAGAAAGACCACTATTTCCCTTCACTCCACATCCTGGAAAAACTTTTGATACTCCTCGAAAAAAAGTTCCTTTGTTTTATCTTGAAAAGTTTTTAGATGAGAAACTTATCAAATTAATTTCAGAGCAAACAAATTTGTACGCCGCCCAATGTCTTAAAAATGATCCGGGGTTGTAACAACGTTCGAGAATTCGAAAATGGGAGGATACAAATGAAGTTGAAGTGCAGATTTTTTTGGGGCTCCTAATGTTACAAGGAATAATTAAAAAACCGGCTTTGGAACTTTATTTTGCAAGAAGAAGAATAATTGAAACACCATTTTTTTTTCATGAAATTATGAGTGAAAACAGGTTTGCATTATTATGTAAGTTTTTACATTTTGCAGACAATCTAAGTTTTGATCCTAACATATCTAATAAAAAAACCTATAAATTAAACCAATCATCTGTAATTTGCCAGAAAAGTTTTTATGTATATTAACAAGAAATGTGCTTAGATGAATCTCTTTTATTAATGAAAGGGAATTTATCTTGAAAAAAATATATATCTACAAAAAAATAATTTTTAGAAAAAAAAAAAAAAAAAAAAAAAAAAACCGACTTAAAGAGTCGGTGCCAACCAAGAAGGCCAGTTTAATCTTGCCTTAGCTATAAACTTTCGAATGGCTGGAGACAGTGGTGTGGCGGTGATGAAAGAGTGGGAGTGTTGGTTGGCACCGACTCCAAAAATAACTGATCATAAATTGTGATTAGGTATATAAGTATCGATAATTTCGTTGATTGTCATTTAATGGGTTTTTTTTTCGAAGCAATTAAAATATTATTTTTTATTTTTTAGTTCAAGTTTGTTTATGTAGGTTTAATCTTGAAGTAGGTTTTGTTTTTTTTGGACTTATTTACACAATTTTTAACGTTTTCTATCTGAAATCGTCTCTTTGAGTTGAAATTTTAGTGTAATGTACCTCCGACCGTTGATTTTTGTTCGACTTATTTAAGAATTAAGCTTATCGAAGTACGACACATCGAGAGTTGACTGTATATGTAAATTATTTTTGTTAATAATTTAGATTTAGTTACCATGGAGATTTTAGATTATCATTATTATAAATATGTTTAAAATGGAAGGTTATATAACAGTGATTTTTAACTGTTTTTTTTTTTTTTCTTAAAAAGTGCTGAGTTGATTTCAAAATATTTTTAATGGGTCCACCTCTGAAGTATGCCCTACCGATCTAAAAAAGAATCATCAAAATTGATTCAGCCACTGTAAAACCACTCGAGTGAATAACTAATAATAAGTGACTGGTGCAACTATGAACTGGAAAGATAAACAATGACGGGAAACCGGAAAACAAATTACTCATGAAATTCTTTTAATTTGAGTTCGAGTTATAGAGGCGATGTCTTTAATAGTTCGTTTCATAGAGGTAGGTGGTCCTAGAAGTTCTCTCTTTTGAACCCTATTTTCAGTTCGACTTATTTACACAATTTTTTAACATCGAGAGTTGACTGTATATGTAAATTATTTTTGTTAATAATTTAGATTTAGTTACCATGGAGATTTTAGATTATTATATGATTTTTATTAACTGTTTTTTTTTTCTTAAAAAGTGCTCCGTTGATTTCAAAATATTTTTTATGGGACCACCTCTGAAGTATGCACAACCGATCTAAAAAAGAATCATCAAAATTGATTTCTATACGTCAATTCATTTGGCTGGACTCTTGTCCAAAACAATACAGACATTGTTGGAACAATGAGGATAAACAGAGTTGGAATCCCCATTGAATTAAAAACAAAAAAATTACAGAAAAATGTACATATAGTAAGATCAAAGACAAACTTATGGTTAATGACGAAAAGACAATGATTGAAAAGAGAGGAAGAAGGCAAGAAAAACCGAATGTTGTCCTGGATTATAACAAAAATATGGGCGGAGTAGATTTGGGAGCTGGAGTTATGGTGGTCTACACCGCTACCCGTAAAAGTGCTGCTTCAATGCATTTATTATATACAAAAAATATGAAGGTCATTTGGATCGATTACACTTTTTTATGGAGTGTGTAGAGAAATTGTTAGATAAAATCATAGTGAAAACCAATCCACAGACACCAACAAGCAGCTCTGCACCTAAACCATCGCGCTTAGTTGAAAGGCATTTTCCAGAACAAATGAAAAGCGATACAGGGAAAACTAAATCCAGAAAATGACGAGTTTGCATGTAGCTCATCTGCAAGCTTTAATCATGTCATTCTTTTGTATTGTATACTGCATATTTACTAAATGTGTTTTTTATTAATACAGTTGTAAATTTCTCTTAATAAAAGAATAAAAAATAGAAAAAAGATTTCTCTGTTAATTGAATAAATAACACAATGATTTTAACGATTTAATATTTCTACAATTTTAATACATCAATCAGGCTAGTTATCTGCCGACGTCTCATAAAACACTTATAATTTATTGCACAAACTGGATTACCTTGCCGCTAAATTTTACAGGGCTAGGTCATACCTGCCCACGTTCTCCTGGCCGTTATTAGTCGTTTGTGCTTGATGTCTCGGCTTTCATCCCTTAGCATATAAAGCATATATGGGTCATTCTCATGGCAGTGATTTTTCACTTTCCTGCTGGAATTAGGATGGAACTAAAACTTCCAAATCAATATTTTTGGTGAATTTGAACGTACACTGATCCCTTTAAGTTAGGGCCTACAGCCTAGTTTCGAAATATATTTTTGTTGTTTTTTTATAGCTACAAAAAGGCTTATCAGCTCATAACTTTCACTTGTCCCTACCTATAAAGTGAGATTTCAAGGAAGTTATTTAAGTATTTATTTTTAGAAAACTTATGTTTTTATTTTCTAGAGTATGAGACCATATATTGGAGAATAAATTATCATGCTTTTAAACATTTTTAAACTATAAAATTCCATTTTCTTTTTGTCCCTCGGTTTGGCCTCACGAGTACGACGAATAAGCTAGTGATAATTATTGCTGTCTACAGAGTAATTCGTGAGGTTATCTTCATAAGTGATGTGTTTGGTAGACATTTTTTGGTGCATTTTCTAAGATTTTCATCAATCCAGAGTAAGTTTTCTTCCTTGTACTTTTTCTTACTCACGACCGTCATGCGTTTTTGAAATGATTCGTATTTTTTAAAAGCTCCTGGACTCCATATTTGATGTACACAACTGATTAGTAAAACTAGCCGTTTAGGTATGGCTCTGGTGATGCAATAAACATTTAATTACGGGATGTTTCTCATGACCGTTACACCTTTTTTTTTTTTTTTTTTTTTTCAAATTGTTAGAGTTACATATTAATGTACGTACACTTTTATACGGGTGAAACATCACTGAATTAAGGTCCTTTTTGGAGGAGGGTTGTGGGGAGGAGAATCGGACTTAAAAACAATTCAACCGATTTTCGTTAAATATATCGGAGTTACATACCTATATACCTACACTTTTATAAGGCTGAAACATCACTGATTTAATTTTAATTTTTTTTTTTTTTTTTTGGGGGGGGGGCAGATTTAAAAACAACTTAACCTTAATATTTCTTTTTAAGGCATAATTCCTATTTATTTTTTATTTTCTTCAACATGTTTCGGAGTACATGTTGAAACCCATATGTTGAACCCGCTGCCGTTAAAACCCCGTATGACTGAAAAGGCAAGGTAGGTGAAAAAAAAAAAAAGAAAAAAAGGAAAAAAAAAAAAAAAAAAAAAAAAAAAAAAAAAGAAAAAAAAAAAGAAAAAAAAAAGAAAAAAAGAAAAAAAGAAGAAAAAAACAGAAAAAAAAAAAAAAAAAAAAAAAAAAAAAAAAAAAAAAAAAAAAAAAAAAAAAAAAAAAGAAAAAAAAAAAAAAAAGAAAAGAAAAGTTTTGGAGTACATTGCTCCATCTTCAGGATAACAGTGATTTCCCTAACATAGTAACAAGTGCTTGTCCATGGACATGCTCATAGAGTTATGCCTTAAAAAGAAATATTAAAAATTAAATCTCATTCAATAAAATAGTTTAACAACTAAACTGTTTTTTGTTTTTTTTGTAAAATTCTTCTAGAATTGGTCACAATTTTGTTATTACTTTAATTTTTTATGTATCAATAATAAATTTTATTATTTTATTTATTTAGTTTTATCCATTTGAGGACATTAATAATTTTTTAATACGAAAAAAAAAAAAAATGTTTAAAGAAAGAGTAACGGTCAAGAGCGTTTCTATGAAAAGCTCTATAAAATGCTTCAAAACAGTGGTAAATAGAAAAAAAAAAAATTGGCCCCACCTGGGAATTCAATAAATAGAAGGTATATTATAATAGAAAATTTAAAAAAATATATAAAAATTTAAGCAACTTTAAAAATTCAATTTTATTTTTTAATTTTAGCTGAGGCTATGAGAACGACCCATATGTTGGGCTATGAGTCAAATAAATTACAGCGTATATAAATTTGTTGGCAAACATAATAGGCAGTTCCTATCTTTTTAAAATAAGTCCTTTCCCAAAAAGGTCCGAAAATTAATTGTGGTCTTTTAACAAATGTAAGGCACAGATTGATACAATACAGAAATAATGTTTTTAGTTTTCTATTGTGAATTCGGGTTCTGCATGCAGTTATGTAAGCAGAGTGGCTTTTTTTTTTTATGTCAGCACTAAACCTAGTTTCGTATGCGTAAAAAAGAACAGAAATGAAGTAACTTAAAATTTCGAGTTTACTCAAGCGGATATTTGACTTTGTCTGCAAACCTCGCGGCACGCAATGTGAATGGTAGAGTGAATTTTGTTATATCAGTCGTACACCTAGTTTGATATGGGTTAAAAATTAAGAGCTATTTTTTCTATCGTCTTTTCATGAACGCCATTTTGTTTCGCAATTGACCTGCATAGATAACATCCATTCATTTAAAAAAAGGGGTATTAACTCGTTTCTTTTCTATTTCTATATTATATACATGTTAGAAAAGGTAGATATGATTGGTATAGTTTGGGTTGATAAAAAATAAAATAAAAATTAATTTTTAAAATGAATATTTTTTGTTTGGAACAGGTTTGCAAAATTATTTCGAAGATAGAAATAGAATCATTGCAAACTTTATTGAATGTTGCAAACAAATGAACTATCTATATATCTCACAATTCAAACGGGCGATTCTCATTTGTTTTCGTTTGTAAAGATTACCTATGCTAAAAAAAATATTTAGATGATATAAAAAACTGAATAGATAAAATGGTACAATCATTAGAGGTGCCTCGTATCTGACACAAGTCCGTGTTGTTTCTGTGTTTGGTTGAATCAAGTGTAAATTCAATTTCTCTATTATTATTACAAATAAATTACAAATTTCACAACGCCAAATTTACCATCCGCCATGAAATGATATATCGTGGATTGGCAGCCTGTAGCCTTCGGAAAGCAGTGTGCCATACGCTTAAAATCGTCTAAAATAGCACAATAATTCCGTCGGAAACATGCCGCCAGACCGGCATTTATAATGCGGGAAACTGACCCTAAAAGTGAAAAAAAAGTATATTTATCTACAAATCGTTTAATAGGATGTTAGGACTTATGACAGTAATTAAAATCCAAGTTTGCAACCCTCAAAACCCAAAGCGATGTTGTAGATGAAAAAAATATGTGCGTGGCTGTGTCATGGACACGGCCGTATGATGTTATATAACGGGTTATATTTTTTAAATAAAATATTTTTATTTATGTATTTAGGATAAAAGCAAGGAAACTAATAATTATTGTGTTACAATATAACTTTATTAATTATAGGTCTGTGATACGAAAAGCATGACACAAATGGCAAACAAGATACACGAGATTTCTGGTAAACGTGAAATCAATACAGGTATTACCTAACGTTGTTGGAGAAGTTTCAATATAGGACAAATTGAACTCGCTGAGCATTGAAGTCTGACAATGAGCGGTTTTGTGAGACATCAACATTAAAGTCTCCTAGTATCATAACTGTCTAGTAAGGTTCGTAATTTTTTATAATGCAAGCGATGTTTTTGGAATATTTAAACAACGAACGTAACATAAAGAGTTTAATTTCTGCAAACGCTGTGTCCGAGTGGATATACACCCGTCCGATTACGAATGGGAAGATGCCATTGGCCGTTACGTTTACTAGACAGACATCACCAGATGTTGCGTCTTTCATTAACAAATAAATTTCCAATAAGTATGTGTTAACTCTATTACAATCAGTAAAGATATTGATGTTACGATATAGGGTGACTCCATCGGCTTTGCGATTTTATGATTTCATTAATAAGACCACCAAAGTTGTGAACTTTAAAGGTTTATTCAACACCAATACAAATTGACGTTATTACATAGCAATTATATCAGCTTTAGTAAAGGAATAAAGTTAAATAAACCTTAACAAAACATAAATAAATGACAGATTTTTTTCTTAATTTCACTTGGTTAAAGTTTTTAACAATCTCAGAAAAATTAGTTTTAAGAGTAACATCATGTTCAGAGCACATTAACACCAGTGCATTCAGTTTTTCCTCTCGAAGATTTGATCTCTTGGCATTTTTAACTCTAGATATATACTGAAAACCCCCTTTCGGCAGATAGTTGGTGACTGGAAGTGTCAAAAAAATCCTCAGCGCTACTTCGAGATTGGGGAAAGTGGTAGACAGCTCTTTGCTTCTTTTGTAATAGTAAACATCAGGTATGGTCTTCATGCCTTCCAGTTCAAGGTACATCTTTAAATGGGAACACTCGTTAACAAATTCTTCACTGATATCCTCTGAATAACACTTTACCAACTTCGTTGCAGCCTTCGCAATATATTCATTTAAAGTGACAAAACTTCAAAGCGGTCCGACTACACTTCATATGTTTTTTTCGTCTACTCAAGTTTGATTTCAATGAATCAATTATTAGTTCATACGTTTTTAATCGTTAAACAATTTATGGACAATGTCACGCAGCTTTTCAAAATATAACTCAATAACAAATACTCCTATCATTATGCCGTCAGTGGCTTTTTTAATGTAAACTTTTATGCTTTACAAAAAAGGTGAAATAACGTTTTATCGTTTTAATGTAAAACGGATATTTTACGAGATATTTGAAAAAAACGTGAAGGGGCTCGGTGCGCACACTACAGGTACACGAGGCTTAGTCTTACGAGCGGATATCTTTTATTGACATCTGCAAATAAATTCTCTTAAATTCTATTTTGGGAAACTCTGCGACTCCGATACGATTGGTGCGCGACGGGAATAATTTAGGCTGTACGTAGGATGTAAGAGCGCTCACTGTACTGAAACAGAACAACTTTTACAGAAGCGGAGTAGCTTTTTTGCTGTTTCCAAATTGAGATTTTCTTTAGAGTGGAACATTACAACAAAAGAAATTAAAACAATATTTTAAAAAAAATTTGGGAGGAAATTTGGCGCCTCTAAAAATTTGGCGCTCTGGGCTATAGCCCAGTCAGCCCATATATAAAGTGGGACCTGTATATTTCCGACTTCTTTCGTTAACCAGACCACTTAAAGCGTGTTTAAAAAAATGAGACCAAACTCAAGAACATGCCTTTCCAATAATTTTGCTATTTTAAGCGCGTGCGTCACACCGCGATCCGACTACTACATAGTTTATAGTTCCACGATATATAGTTTCAAGGCGGATGATACTATAAAATGGGTTAGGAAACAAATTCATGTATTTCCGATTTAATTTGCATGTAGCTGGCTTCTGGACTACTGGGGTCGGTCAAAAGAAGATGGTTGAAAAGTCGGGAAATCGCAAGACGGCATAGGATCAGAGAAAATAAACATTTCCAATGCGAATATAAAAACCGTGCCAATCGGAAGGTTAATTTTACTCTTCTAAATATTTGAGTCCCTTTATACTATTTTCATTTATTTTTGTTTCTAAATAAAATATTATTTAATTGAACTTCCGGCCACCCTCTATTCTCTACTCTGCTCGGGCTCCTGTTTTAGTCAACAATCACGGAAGGCGACAAGGACAAAGAAATAGATTCATACATATATTACAATGGAAAAAGGGAGTGTGTGCGTTTTACAACCTCTTTCCCGCGAATAAGTCTAGTTTGCCCCTCACGAGTACATTTTATTAATTTTTTCTGTTCGGCGACTAAATTGTTGAAAGGATAAATATTGATTTTTACTTGTTTACAATCTGAAAACGGCTGGGCACAAGAATAAAGTTATTAAAAACATGTTTAAAACGTTTGATTACGTAAAAAATTCGTATTTTATTTTTAACTCCTAAAATTTAATTAGGATAAGCTTTTCTTGTAATCATTATTCTTATCGTGTTGTAGTGTTCCGTTCTATAACATATCAAACTCTGGGAATTGTTATAGTTTGTTGAGGGCAGTATAACTCAAACCAACCGTAATATAAGCATCTGACAATAATCAATGGTAGGAGAGACATGAAATCTACCTGGTTTTTGCTACAACCTTATTGTCTCAAATTTTTAAACATTTACCCTCACATTTTTAACATTTTAAACATTCTTAAACCACTCACCCAGCTCACAAGTACATCTTCTAACCCAGATTCTCTAGAAAATTTCAACAGCAGAATAATTCCACATTACAATTGGCAGAAAGAATGATATCTTTCTATGTTAAAGTCTATCAAATTAAACTTAATTAAAACTGGCACACCTCCCTGGTCTTACATTCATCCAAAATCAAACCTGAGTCTATCAAAATATCCCTAAGGAAATACAAAACCTGAAGTATACAGAAATCACTTCGACAATATCATATCCTCCTTACCTCAACATTTATTAATGTTCACAGACGGGTTCAAATCTGACACATCAACAGCATCTGCCTTTATCACTCCACAAACAACACATAAGTGCAAGTTACACAAACTTTGCAATATTTATATTATAGTGGCTGAAATTAATGCAATCGCCATGGCTCTGCGATATTCCTTAAACTCGCCCATCGAATATGTTGTCCTGGAGTCGGATTCACTCAGCGCTTTGAGGTCCATGATGAACATGTATTAAGATCACATAGGAATACATTGCATTCTAGATCGCGTCAAAAAACAATACGAAGGAGGAAAATTGGTATACTTCATCTGGTCACCAAGTCACATCGGTATAAGAGGTATGGCTTGTAGATATGGCTGATAAAGCAGCATAAGAAGCTCTAGCCCTCCCAGGACCTGGCAAAACCTTTCTAACGGCACCAGAACTTGCACGCCCACTTAGAGAGAAGGTATCCCAAGAGTGGCAAGCATTGTGGGATCACAGCCCACCAAATAAACTCAAGGCTATTAAGAAGGACATAAAACCATGAAGCAGTTCCTATAAATAATAATCGCAGAGAAGAAGTGATCCTAACGCGATTAAGAATTGGCCACTCCAGAACAACACACTTTCACCTTATAACCATAGAGGCTCCTCCCCAATTGTGAAATGTGTGGCAATGTTTTTTCAATAAACCATATGTTCACTGAATGCACTGCTATGTTGCTCTTGGGGTTTTTTAGAAATACTATGTTAATCTATTCATAGAGCCCCAATTATTAATGTTTTATTATTTACCTTATTGGATTTCTGATCTGACACGTGTAAACCAATTCAGTAAGTGGCATTTAGGAAAGAGAATAATTATCATGAATATTCAACTTACTTTATTTATGAAAATGATTATATAGATATAGATAAGGTCAGCACACAATTTACCAAATATAAACTTATTACAGACTATTACAAATGGAGTGGGTACTTATCAAAATGGAGTATGGGTCTTCAGTCGGCGTATTGAGTCCGGTAATAATCAGGGCTTCCTTCCTGTCTCTCTGGGCGGGCCATCCAAGAGATCATCGCTGAGGACCTCCAGCATCTCCCCTCAGCCATCTCACTTCCAACCGTCTCTTCTCTCTTCGTCCACTCTCCGTCGATCAACTCTTCTACCAAAAAACTCTCTTTCGTTTCCAGGGCCGAGAATATATACACGCGTATCCCTTCCACTTTTCTTTTAGATTCCTTTGTCTGGAAATTTTACTTTCTTTGTTTAAGAAACTTTTGTTGAAAGGATATTTTACAGCGGTGGTCCCTCCGGTTTGACCTAGCTTTGTCTGACCCAGATCTTTGAAAGGTTTTATGGCTTAACAATCCTACTCCCGTCTTCAAAGGAGTGCCGGCCCTTTTTGATCACGCCGTCTTATTATTAATTATTAACAAAGCATTGCTCGGAGTACCCATAATACATTGCATTTACCCAGGGTCTGGGGAAAAGAAAAAAAATTAGTAATGAGTTACTGATTTTTTTTCTTTAACTTAGTTGACTTAAGTGAATTTACTAAAATATTTACATTTGAAACCTATTTGATCTTTAAAAATCTTTATATTTTGCTGACCCTATAACTTGACTAATATTACCCTAATAATTTTTACCTTTATATAAAAAAAAGTTATACAAGGAATGTAGACCCTAATAATAACATAAAACAATATTCAAAACTTATAATACGTGACTGATAATGTTCTTAACTTACACAATTAAATTTCTTTAATTATACTTTATAAACTCAATTCGTTCAATAATATCCACTAACAATAATATCAACTCCATTTGATCTTTCCAATCAATTATTTTTTAAATCCTAATACATATTTCTAACTTACTTTTTATATACATGATTATTTTATTTAAGTATCATTCGTTACTATCTACATGTCACATATTCGTGCATTTTAAGGTACTCTTTCGTACCTATGATCATTAAAATTTAATACTAGTCTTTACTTTAGATGTTATAATCACATTAATTTTTATATTCATTAAGATTAACAAACATCAACTTTTACACATTGAATTTATATTTTCCCAAAAACACGTGGAAATATCAACATAAAAAATAACAAAATTGTACTAACCATTAATTTCATGGTTTCTCACCTTTCTTTTTTAGAATTATTATAAACTTTCATACAATAGTAGTAATATCTTCTCAATATGTCACATTCCATACACACTCTAGTCAGGTAATAAGTAGTACTAATTGTGTGCTTGACCGTTTACCATTAAATATGACTTTACTAAAATATTTCAGAGTCATTTGCTCTTGATTATTCAACCATCATCCTTTTATATAAAAAAAAATCAACCCTTTTGGACATCAACTTCAAAATATATTACATTTTTCATAATAATGAGTCTAGTTACCAAACGATAGAGTCTTTAATATAATTTTAAAGTAACAAGTTCTTATTTATCAATAGGGCTTTTTCTAAATTTATATTTAAACAAAAAAAAAAATGACTTTTCCTTTTACACTGGCCCTACCTATTATATACCTATTATAGGTATTATATATACCTATTATACCTAGAGAATTAGCTTGCCTGGGTGTTCTAAGCCCAATAAGTTATTTATAATTTATAGCTGAGCTCTTTAAAAAATTTTAAATGATATTAATATTTACACCTAGGATCCTTATTTTTAAAATCCCATTCCTTTGGGGTAAAAAAAAGAAAGAAGATCTCGTGTCTTCTTAAAATAAAAAGGGTTCCTTCCCTTATAATATTTCACAGTAAAAAATCAATCCCATTTTCGGGAGACATGGAGGAACACAGTCAACTCCAAGACTTAGGGTAACCATTCCCTAGTCAAAATATAAAAACACTAATGGATTTGAATGGTTGTACAAATATAAAAGTGATCCAAATTTAGGTGTTTCTCTGAATTGGGGATGGAGCCCCAAAGCTCCCGTTTATGCTAACAAAATGAGTCAAAAAAAAAAAAAGTAATAAGATAACTTATGGTGGATGTTCGGCTAATTCCTATTATTAAGTTTTTTTGAGTTGATAGATTCGGCCTATAAAATTTTCAATTCTGCTAATAACTTTTAAAATATTTGTTATAATTATATTTCACAATTTGCCCTGAACTAAGACTAAAAAAAAAAAATTTTGAGATTTTTTTCGTCAGATCTTTGTTTAGTAATTTTATGAATTTATATATTATTAGACACTTCCGTGAGATTTTTCCTTGTCAAAATCGGTATTTCTCTGAATTTTAAATCATTTTATAAAACCTATTTCCGTTTTCCAATGTTTTGTCCGATTTATTTTCCACGTTTTTAACATAATTCCAACCGGCCTTTTAAGTTTATAATTTTTTCTTAACCTTGCCGCGGAGGTAGTTACGTATATCTACCTGGGACCTTTTATTTTTGTCTTGGAAGTAACCTATTCTTAAATTAACTTCATCCTGAATTTTTGTTTTTATTTTGGCTGATTTTCTTCTTTTGTACCATTTTCTATTGTTATTAGTTTTTCCAATTGAAAAATGTTGTGTATCTTTCCGGCTTGCATTTGATTTCAGAGCTCTAATTTCTGATTTCGTTCTTGTTAGGGATAGTTGTTCAGTCACTTCTTCCCTAATAATTATTTTAGATCCACTGTAGGGTTCTTCACTGGATGAAACTTCATTTTCAATCTGAGGCACTTCTTTCATTTCATGAACGAGAGGGATATTCTTCAATGTCTCTTCTTGAATAATATATTCTTCATGGGTTTCACAATCTTTTTCTTGAAGATCTTCTAATTCTTCAATAAAATTACTATTCTGATTTTCATTGGATTTGAATTTTTTCCTTATAGTTATGTGACATAAAATGTTGTTGTGTGATTCATTACCATTTAACATCTCATCGGTATTTTCTTCGATATGAAGCTCTTCTGTTACATCAACGGGAGATTTATTGTTTATTGATTCTTCCTGAGCCCTTTTGTCCACTATCTTTCCTTCAAGGGCTTCGTTTTCTGTAGGATCACCTAATTCGTGGTTAACATTAGCATTGAGATCTTTTGGCTCTTCGGAATTTTCTTCACAAACTTCTTGACCATTTGAGGTGACAGGAAATATAGATTCTTTAGATTCAACTGTAGAGATTTCTCTTTCATTTTCTAGTTCTTCTTTTTTGTTGTTTGCTATATTTTTTATTTCGACTAAATTCTCTTTGAATTTATTTTCCATTTTGTCCATCTGCTCCTCTAACTCTGACTTGTAATTATTACAAAGTTGTTGAAAACGTGATCGCCATACATCGAAAATATCACCGTTCCCCGCCATTTTAGATTTTAAATTAAAAATTAAAATACCGTTGCACTTACCAAAAAAAAATTTTTACTGGTCTTTGTATCGGATCTAATATACACAAAACGAACTTATTTAAAAAAAAATGTCAGTGAAATATCCGTAATTTAGAAAATCGGAAACATAATTCGTATAATATAATTATCCTAATGCCACTCAATGACAAAATTTACAAGAGAAAAAAAAAATTTTACTTACAATTATTTAATGAATGAATTGGAAGTACGTCCTACTCAAGGGATGCCATAAATGCTATGTTGCTCTTGGGGTTTTTTAGAAATACTATGTTAATCTATTCATAGAGCCCCAATTATTAATGTTTTATTATTTACCTTAAAGCAAATTTACCTTAAAGTTTTATTATAAAACCATGAAGCAGTTCCTATAAATAATAATCGCAGAGAAGAAGTGATCCTAACGCGATTAAGAATTGGCCACTCCAGAACAACACACTTTCACCTTATAACCATAGAGGCTCCTCCCCAATTGTGAAATGTGTGGCAATGTGTTTTTTCAATAAACCATATGTTCACTGAATGCACTGCTATGTTGCTCTTGGGGTTTTTTAGAAATACTATGTTAATCTATTCATAGAGCCCCAATTATTAATGTTTTATTATTTACCTTATTGGATTTCTGATCTGACACGTGTAAACCAATTCAGTAAGTGGCATTTAGGAAAGAGAATAATTATCATGAATATTCAACTTACTTTATTTATGAAAATGATTATATAGATATAGATAAGGTCAGCACACAATTTACCAAATATAAACTTATTACAGACTATTACAAATGGAGTGGGTACTTATCAAAATGGAGTATGGGTCTTCAGTCGGCGTATTGAGTCCGGTCATAATCAGGGCTTCCTTCCTGTCTCCCTGGGCGGGCCATCCAAGAGATCATCGCTGAGGACCTCCAGCATCTCCCCTCAGCCATCTCACTTCCAACCGTCTCTTCTCTCTTCGTCCACTCTCCGTCGATCAACTCTTCTACCAAAAAACTCTCTTTCGTTTCCAGGGCCGAGAATATATACACGCGTATCCCTTCCACTTTTCTTTTAGATTCCTTTGTCTGGAAATTTTACTTTCTTTGTTTAAGAAACTTTTGTTGAAAGGATATTTTACAGCGGTGGTCCCTCCGGTTTGACCTAGCTTTGTCTAACCCAGATCTTTGAAAGGTTTTATGGCTTAACAATCCTACTCCCGTCTTCAAAGGAGTGCCGGCCCTTTTTGATCACGCCGTCTTATTATTAATTATTAACAAAGCATTGCTCGGAGTACCCATAATACATTGCATTTACCCAGGGTCTGGGGAAAAGAAAAAAAATTAGTAATGAGTTACTGATTTTTTTTTCTTTAACTTAGTTGACTTAAGTGAATTTACTAAAATATTTACATTTGAAACCTATTTGATCTTTAAAAATCTTTATATTTTGCTGACCCTATAACTTGACTAATATTACCCTAATAATTTTTACCTTTATATAAAAAAAAGTTATACAAGGAATGTAGACCCTAATAATAACATAAAACAATATTCAAAACTTATAATACGTGACTGATAATGTCCTTAACTTACACAATTAGATTTCGTGTGCCGGCCCTTTTTGATCACGCCGTCTTATTATTAATTATTAACAAAGCATTGCTCGGAGTACCCATAATACATTGCAGCACTAACTACACCAAAAGATTAACCGAATATGGAATACCTCGAAACATCTCAAAGGCGCTGGGCAACGATGAAAAAATAATTGAAAAAGTGATAGCCCTCCTTTATAGGGAAAAGCTATATTACAAAATATAGATAAATTTCTATCAATAACAAACGAGCGTTGATGACCTATAAGTTTTACGCTCACAACACTCTCAAATAAATTAATACAAATCAATGTAACAAAGTAGTAATGTTTTGAAAAATTTGAAGTATGTATCTACATTTATAATAAGTGTATTTTCAATCTAACCGATAAGATTTAACTATTTATTCAATCCAAGATATTGAAAAAAAAAAAAAAAAAAAAAAAAAAAAAAATCAAACATCTTAGTCACTTGAGGTACGCATGATGATATAGAAGGATCAATACAATTAGGATTGATGAATTAAATGCCACTTCTATTGGGATTATTTTATTAGAAAACTAGTTTCGAATGCTAAACATTCATCTTCAGTTCTTCGAGGTAACTAAAACCTCGAAGTTTTAGTTACCTCGAAGAACTGAAGATGAATGTTTAGCATTCGAAACTAGTTTTCTAATAAAATAATCCCAATAGAAGTGGCATTTAATTCATCAATCCTAATCAAACATCTTAGGATAACTCGGAAGAGGAATAAAACATTCTACAGTATTCTACAGTATCTACAGATATTATAATACATAAGATTTCTAATTTGTTCTATATAATCAAACCATAATTATCTTGTACAAAATTCAATAAATTTTTGTATTTATCAATAAAATTTTGCCCAGCTTTTAGATTTGGATATTAAAAAAGTAAATAATTTTAATGAAGACAGCTCATAATTTAATTATTCCTAGGTAATACTTCATTGTTTGTAAATTCATTTTTTTTAGCTTGTTTTAAATAAATCAATACAAAATAATTTATTTTTATTTAAACCTTTTTTTACTTACATATGAACAATCTTATAATTCTAGTCAATTATACCATCACTAACAATTATTGGGGAAGTGAGAGAGAACAAAAGTTCTCAACATCTAAAGGATCGTAAAAATTCTATTTTGAATTCCAAAACTATCTTTGCATTCAATTGAAATGTTATTCCAGAGGCTGCTCTAGTCATGACAGATGCAGATACTACTTTTAAAAAAATTTATTGAAATTCGTATTTTCATGTTTCGGCCACTGTTGTTTGTATAATTAATTTTTTTCATCAATATTTATAATTTAGTATTCTGCATCTGCCTACACCTTCTTAACCAAGTACTAGAAAGTAGTTTTTTGAACCTAAAATTGTAAATATCACAAATATGGCCTTATAAACCAATTACCTCAAATTCTATGTCTATTTTATAAATAAATCCGTTTTCAGATCTACAAAATGTCTATTGGTTTTTTTAATTAGGAATATTCTAAAATTTACCCTATTCCTGACTGAATATATCTTAGCAGTTATATGCGCTATGCCAAAAAAATGGTCCGAGTCTATGTTAGCCCCTCTGAATGCCCTCACATTTCGCAGGTTGCTCTTATGCCGTCTTCCTACCAGAATATGGTCAATCTGGTATACCACAGACCGGTCGGGTGATGTCCCAGTGCCCCTATGAATATTCTTATGAGGGTAGCAGGTGCTTCCCAATACTAAGTCTCTGGATGATGCAAAGATAATGAGCCTTTGTCCATTGTCGTTGGTCGCATCATGAAGACTTGGAAAAACTGAAAAATATGGAGACTCAGCGTACCTATGCTGAGGTACTTGATACAAAGATATGCCAAGGAAACTATAATGAAGACCAGGACATTGAGAGGTATTGGTCAGGGTGTCATAAGGCAATAATGGAAGCAGCTGAAGAAGTCTTGGGACCACAAGAGAAGGAACCTAGGTCGGCGTGGTTTGACAAAGAGTCTAGAACAGCCACGGAAAGGAAGAATCTCTCGTATGAGGCCATGATTAGATAAAGCACTAGAAGAACAGTCGAAGAGTATATACAGAGACGAAAGGATGAGAAACGAGTACACCGTATGAAGAAGAGACAGAAGGAGAGGGAGGAGATGGAGAAGATGGAATTGCTGCGCTGTAGCCAGCAAAGTAGGCATTTTTTTTCCGACTTGTCAACAAACAAAGGAAACCCTACCCGAATAAGCTAAAATCATGCAGGGATAAAGAGGGTAACGAGGTCACTGACAAGTATAAATTCCTTACAGAGTGGAGAAATTATTTTCGTAATCTTCTCAACTATGGAGGAGTCACTAGTGAGGAGGTGAGAACCTATGCTCAGGACGACGAAGAAGAAAACAGAATAAGCCTGCTGGAAGGATCAGATCTCGAACCCCCTGACGAGGATGAGATTGAAGATGCTATCTGCAAGCTGAGAAACAATAAAGCCCCTGGAGCCGATGCACTGCCAGCGGAACTCTTAAAAATAGTGGAAGTGGACTCATCAAAGCACTTCAGGACCTTCTCATGATATGTACAAATGAGGTGATGCCCACTGACTGGAACATGTCAATAATATGTCCTATTCACAAAAAGGGTGATAGATATGCATGTAATAATTATCGAGGAATCTCGTTGCTTTCATGCGCATATAAGATACTGTCCCAAGTACTATTTAAACGTCTCTTGCCATATGCTGAAAGGGAACTTGGTCCGTACCAGTGTGGTTTCATATACCTGAGAAACTTATACGAATTTTTAAAGTCACTAAGAGGGATGTTAGATGGGTGATAAAGATAAACGACGAAAGGTCAGAAGAATTCCATGCCCAAAGAAGGGGCTCCGGCAAGGTGGTGCATTGGTCTGTTTATTGTTTAACCTAGCTTTAGAGAAGGCAATAAGAGATGCGGGTTTACGAAAAGATGGAAACATATTTAACAGGCTAGCCCAATTGTTGGCATACGCCGACGATGTAGACATTGTGGGACGCTCTTTCCAGTCAGTCAGTGAGGCATCTATAGCTCTGGCAAGATCAGCCAGTAAACTTGGACTACAGGTGAATGAGTCCAAAACTAAGTACATGGTTACAGAAGAGGTTCCGAAGCCAGGTGAGACGGTGACCATAGAACAGTAGTTTGAAAAGGTCTCTGAGTTTAAGTACCTGGGATCTATAGTGACACAAAACAACTGCCCCGATGTTGAGATCAGAAAGAGGATTGCTTCAGCCAACAGATGCTACTTTGGTCTAACTAGACAGATCAACAAGAGAATACTCTGGACTAAACTCCACCTCTTTAAAACCTAAGTACCCCCCGTACTCCTGTATGGATCAGGATGTTGGGCATCATCCAAGGTAGCCGAGAAGGAGCTCATGATTTTTGAAAGAAAAGTTCTTCGACGAATTTTCGGAGGCGTAAAAGTTGGAGAAGAATGGAGACGCCGGACAAATCAGGAACTGTACAACGCCTTCAGAGAGGCCGAAATCGTTATAACAATGTGATTAAGACGGCTGAGGTGTGCAGGGCATATTGCCAGAATTGCTGATGGGGAAATGCCAAGGCTATTGTTGACCCAGCCAATCCATGGAACAAGGAGGAGAGGAAGGCCTGAAGTGGTCGGATGGTGTCTCTATAGACACTAGAAACATGCTAAGAGTGAGGAACTGGATCACGATTGCACGGGACCGTGACGATTGGTGGAAACAGTTGGAGGAGGCCAAGACCTGTCTCCGGGTCGTAGAGCCGTTAAAATAAATTAACTAATAAAAAATTACATACATAAAACCTTAATTCCACCGACAGATCTTTACGGAATAACAGAAAAACTTTTGAACTATAACAATTATAATCATCTTGTAATAACCGAGGCCCTTTTTCAAACTCACATCCTGGTCTCCTAGGTCCCACTCTCTACACGGTGTATACACCTGACATCCCGACTCATCCACTGTCCTCACCACTTACGCTGATGACACTAGTATGCTACCAGTAAATAATGATCTTATCATTGCACCTTAATCACTCCAATCTCATAAAGTTGGTTAAACTAACAAACCACTTAACTCTAATTTTTGCAAATATGTTTTTTCGTTATATTCCCATTCCTCGTATGTTCAACTATCTGAGAAATCATAACCCTAAAATAGTTTTTATTGGTTTTCATTTTATATCTTTCTAACCAAACCTCTTATGCTATGTTCAAATACGTATTATGAATATACAAATAACATTTTGAATATAAAATATTCATAATAATATATGTTAATATTTATACTATATCACCGTTTGTGAGCAATATAAATACTAAAAAAAAAAATAAATTTTGTTCCAAACAAACAAAAGAGAGAACTTTTAATTTCCTGTAAAAATGTATATATTGCGGTTGAGCTTTGGTAGTTTTAGCAACGATATCACAAACCTTCATGAATGATGTCAAAAGTGGAGAATTAAAATAAATCTGAACAAATTCCCTTTACCGTTTGTAGAAAGCCTACGACTTCCAGTCATACAGTATCCTTCAATAATATTCCACTGATCCCCGTTAAACAGATCCACTAACTAGGAATAAATCTGAATAAACGACTTACTTGGAACCCATCTAAGAAACAAGAAACTACTCTTCGTTTCTGACTATTCCAAGATTTACTAGACAAGCATTCAAAGCTCTCAATAAATTATGAAAGACTTATTTACAAGGCAGTAATTACACCCATTTAGACATACAGAGTTGAGCTTTGGGACTCCACTAAATCTTCCAATTCTACTCTTACCCAACCCTTACAATCCAAAATCCTCAATGCTACTTATTACTTATGTCAAAAACAAACTTATCCATAAAGATCTTCATACTGTAATTTTACTGTACCTGTTGTTGCTGGCTATAGTGTATATGGTTTGGACTTCTTTATTTCCTCACAACGCACCATAAAAAACTCATAAGAATTAGTCAACAAAATTAAAAACGTCCAAACTCCAGGCAGTGCCAAATACTTTTCAATATTATTTATCCATTAACTATTTTCCCATCTTTAGAAACTGTTGAAATTTTCGATGAACTAATCTTCCGGTCTAATCTCCTACCATTAGGGAAATTAGAATTTTACAAGTAAATGTTCTTATCACATATCATTATTTCCAATTCGACAATAAATTCTATAAACGGGAAGAAGGCTTACCAATGGGACTCCCTCCTGAAAGTCCTTTTTATGGAAAAATTAAAACAAAAAATCCTCTAATCAGAAAACTCTAAATTGGCTTATCATATCAATACTAGTATCAGTATGTTAATGAACACCTATACCTATGTTCTAGAACGAATAGGAAAATCAATAGGTTTTTCAATGATATAAATGAAATCCAGCCATCAATTAAATCTACATTAGAACTAGAGAAAACGAAAGCTATAATATTTTTAAAGCTAGAAATTCCGAAAAAAAAATAACATGAATTTAGTATATTTAAGAAACCCGCACACTCAGATATAGCTTTACACAATAACACTAGGATGCCACTAACACATAAGCTCCCAGCAATCGGAAAGTAATTAAGAAAATTATATTTAAATTCCAGAGTTTGTAATGTAAGAAATCAGCGAGTCAGACTCACAACCGACATCGGAACGCTGCCCCCGAATCCGAATCGAGAATTCACCTAAATAAAAATAAAGCCGAGGAAAACATATAACAATAACTCGCACAAAAACAATACAACCTCAAAAATAAAACAACCAACCATAAAAATTTTAACCAGCAATAAGCTTTCAGAACTTCTATCAAGTGTACTGGGTTTCTTGCCAGTCTGTCAAGAAATAGCAAATCCCATAGGACAAACAAACTTTAAATGTTTTTTCAGGTATAAGAGACATAAACATTAACACTATGACTAAAGACAACTGTATAAAACTGATTAATTTGTTTGTCTACCAACAAAAATAACTTTCATTCTCATCTGCTATAAGAGGATAAAGCGTGCCAAGTGGTCTTAAGGGGCCTTCATAACAACGCTCCCAAAGATGCTATCAAGAGAGACATCAAAAAAATTGGGCATAACGTAAGAAACATCTTGCGCGTGCTTTACCCAACGCAAAATTTTCCCCCGCTTTTACTTTTTTTATGTTGACCTAAAAACAAAATAGAAGTTTCCGAAGAAGCGTTGTATATGTGCTAAAATGTGAAGCTAAATACGAGGTGTTATCAAAAAGTTCCAGGACTTTTTATATACTATGGGAATGCAATGTCTCACAGCGATGCGGTTGGCAGCATTGTATTGCCTGACTCAACAGGAACACAGCTGTGTTTGCAGATCAATCATAACATCACTGAAAGTAACATTAGCACAGTTTGTTTGAGGTTAGTTTTATAGAGTTTGCCTATTTTATGAAAATTTATGTGAAAGAAGAGCAACGTGTTTGTGTGAAGTTTTGTGTGAAACTGAACAAAACGTTTTCTGAAACTTGTTTGATGTTACAAGAGGCTTTTGGTGAAGAATCCCTAAGCCGATCATGCTGCCATCAGTGGTTCAAGAGGTTTAAAGATGGCCGAACATCCACAGACGACGATGCTCGTTCTGGACGCCCTTCAACGTCAATCAATGATGACAATGTTGCTAAAGTGAACGCTCTCGTACGAGCAGACCGTCGACTTACAATCTGTGAAATAGCAGAAGAGTGTAACATTTCATTTGGGTCATGTCGGGAAATTTTAACTGAAAAACTTCAAATGCGTCGTGTTGCAGCAAAGTTTGTGCCAAAACTGTTGACTGAAGACCAAAAACAACACCGAACTCATGCTTCTAAGGAACTTCTTCAAAAGGCAAATGACGACGAAAGCTTCTTGAAACATGTCATTACGGGAGACGAGACATGGGTTTTTGGTTACGATGTGGAAACAAAAGCCCAATCATCACAATGGACATCAAAAGATTCTCCAAGACCCAAGAAAGCACGCCAAGTCAAATCAAATGTGAAGGTCATGCTTACGGTTTTCTTTGACTGTAAAGGTGTTGTCTACTATGAATTCCTTCCACAAGGACAAACAATTAATCGTTTTGTTTATCTTGTAACCCTCAGAAAATTGCGTAATGCTGTGAGAAGAAAGAGACCTGAGCTATGGCAAAGTGGTGATTGGGTCCTTCACCATGACAATGCTCCTGTTCACTCTGCATTAGTTATCCGTAACTTTTGTGTAAAAAACGCAATGACTGTCATTCCTCAGCCCCCCTACTCACCTGACCTGGCTCCAGCCGACTTTTTTCTTTTCCCGAAGCACAAGAGACACCTGAAAGGACGAAGATTTCAAACATTTGACGAGTATTTCGAAGGAGACAAATTTGAATAACCTGTATGTTGTATGAATAAATGTATAAAAATTCAGTCCTGGAACGTTTTGATCACACCTCGTACACAGGAAAAATTGGATGATCAGTAAATCAAAGATTAAAAGAACATGTAACAGCATATTAGATCTAAACTTCCAACTTCGCTATCCATTTAAACAAAAACAACTATAAATTCAACTGAGCCTCGGGAGTGAAACTAATACGTCAATTAGAAAACAGCCTAAAATTATATATTTATGAATTATAGCTGAAAGTACCCAGCTCCGCTATGGTTTAATATCATTAGGATTAAGGACAACTTAAATTAATAAAAGTTAAGCTTAGCGTTGATAATTATTATTACTTAAATAAACCTAAAGAATTCCATTCTTATAATAATTTCAATAAGTGAATTTGACAATTTGCAAAAGTTAATTTTATATTATGTTAACAGTCCTCCAGTGAAGCTACGAGGCAGCACTACCATTTTACCCAGCCCTGATACCAGACCATCAGCTTTTCTTATGGCATACTATAATGAATATAGTCTCAACTTTTTTGATTTTTTCGAATTAAGTTTAGTCTTTCTCTTTCTATTTTTGCGTACATATCAAGCATCAATTGGTTGAGGAGATTACGAAATTAAAGTAAATAAGGATCTTCACCTCCTCGCTCTATCAACATACAGGGGTAAAAAACAGCAGACACAGTTTTTTTAAGTAGTGTACTGTACCCATCTTCTCTAAGGCAGACAAAACTGAAACAAAAACTGAGACAAAACTGAAGAGAATCATAAGCTTGATAGAACTCACAGATTCTTATCAATTTTTTGTCCCTGCTGTGGAGAACACCTGGCCAACAATCAAGACAGCACGTTTGTTAGTAGTAGGAGTATTGTAAAGTCCTCAGTGATCATTTGAAGGCTTTTTGTAAGCACTGATAACTACCTGGAAATCTTGTAGATCTTTGGGAATAGACTCAACAGCAGCTCTGAAGTCCTTGATATACTTTTTATGTTCATGAAGAATTTTCTGGAGTTGGCCAATGAATGCAGGTTTGACATTTTGAAGGTAACCACAGCGAATGCCTCTTTCATGGTTGTCATCACCAACAAAATTTATCTGAATAAAAGACGGTTGCTGTTGTGTTCCAGGCATCAAACTCTCTATTCTGTGAGATATACCTATCCTCGCACCTTAAATGTTGGCATGAAATCTCGCTCATTTATCTCTTTTGCTCCAGAAGACGTCATTTAGAAACAACCGTTCTATTTCCAAATATTATTTAGAAAATGCTCAGCCACAGGGTGTTCGTAAGTAAGGAGGCTGTGCAAGTGTTCAGGATATTCTTGAAAGGAGGAAGTTGGACTTTCCCGTTACTGCAGCACATTGCAGGGGGGCTCTTGTCCTTCCATCTTACAGCATAACACCAATTTCAAGAAGACCGTTGTCCAATATCGACTGTTTTGTCTTTTGCATATTCAGTTTTTGGGTCATACTGGCTGTAACCTTTCCATTGAACATCTTTCATCGTGTTTTGTTACAGCTACACGTTTAACATGAGGATTATTTTCTGAGTACTTTATTGAAAACTTTCTATGGATTTCAGGATGGGTTTTCTTATACTTCTGTACATCCCGTCTAAGAATATTTGGGTTTACATATGTACATCGAACTGGCCTTACATGTCCATCACCAGAGAACATAAGTCTTGTAACCTCCTCTTTAACATAAGTCTTTTAATAGCTTCTTGTCACGAAACAACTCAAACTTGTAAGGGTACACCTCTGCAGCCACCATGAGTTCACAGAAAGTACCATATTATAAGGTTTCAAAATCGATCGTATTTTTGTTTGTTTACAACTATAAGGAACTTAATTAGTGGTTAAATTGTGTGACTTAAACATCTAACCTATTTTTTAACTTAACTTATCTCCAAATACCATATGACAATTAATCTATCATTATTCACCCAATAAAAATTGTAATCGCATTTTTCGAGAATTAGCCACGATCCAGGCCGATTTTTTAAAATTCCTTTCTTAGTGAGCACCTACGGCCCTAGAGGAAGCTATATATCGAATTTCATTCCAATCCGTTCGGTGGTTTTTGAGATTTCGTGTTAAACGAGTGAGTGGTATTTGACAAATATATAGTAAATTAGAAAAAATAAAATTGTTCAAAACCAATCCAGAGTTGTGATTAAATATTTCCAACAGTCCAATTTTTAATTTTTTCCCTCTAAGAACGGAAAGAAAGGCAACAAGCGCTAGGGAAAACCGGAAGGATAAGCTAACAATTTACCTCACCCTCTCGTTAAAAAAGTCTCTTATAGGTCCTGAAATCTTTCACAAGTCTCATTCATTTTGCCTCCTTTGGTAATCAACCTTTTTGAGTTTTTGTTTTACCTTTTTAAACAATTAATATATATAATCTATGTAGCCAACTGCTGATGTTTTGAAATGTTTATGTGTTTTAGAACTAATGAATGTTTAACATTCGAAATCAATTTTCAAATAAGAGTTATTCCTACAGAAGTGGTAATTAATTCATCAATCCTAATGAAAATTGAGAGCCCCTAAATTCATTTAATTTTGTCTGAGCTTCTCAAAATCATCAAAAATTTCAGAAAAAGAGTTTTTTCCCCGCTTTTTAGTCGTTTTGCCCCTCTGAGCTGGAAAAATTATTTTTTTCGGAAATGGTTAGTCCTACCGAGATGAAAATAGCCTCATTAGATTTAAAATAAAAAAATACAATGGCATTGTGACTAATTTGAAAAAGTGTATCATTTCATTCTTTAATAGGATTGATAGCGCAAGTGCAGATATTTTAAATTATTTTGTAAAATTTAATTTAACATAATTTTATTCTAATTTAACTTCATTTCTATAAAATTTTAGTTCCATTTTTTGATTTTCACATTTTTATGTAGATTGCTTTAGGCTAAGCTGGTTCAGAATGACTCAAGATAATTCATTATTTACTTATATAGTAGAAATAATGATGGAGTGGCTCACATTACCAATTAGAGTTCTTCGGTACTGTTGGTAAGATGTTTATTTTTTAAGTTCAGACCTCATGAATGTTATGTGGGCTTCTGAAGATTTTAGCAGCTTATAAAACACAACCTTGTTCCTGGCTGCACGGAAATATTTTTTTTTTTTAATTTAATATTTATTTAAGGAAAGTATTACAATCTGCCTCAATGTGGGCAATAAGTAATATGGATGGCTTAATGGATCCATTCACACAATATGTACAATACGAAACAAAAAAACAAAGAAAGTGAACAATAAATAACAGTGAATAATAAATATAAATAAGTAAAGTCTCGTAATATGTAATAGGAAAAAAAAAAAAATAAAAAAATAAATAAATAAATAAAGTACCGCTAACTATACAATACATAAAGTGAAAAAAATAAATAATAATAATAATAACAATAATTATAATAATAAATAAATTAAATCTTAAATATACATTCATTCTTTATTTACAATATATACACATCTGAGGGATCCCCCTACCTGACTTGTACCTCCACTTGTGGAGGAACAAGCCAGGCCCCAAGAGATTCCTGCGCTTCTCTCTCAGCTGCGTCACTAGTATAAGATAACACCAGTGGAGTCTGAGTGAGAGCGCTAACCACAGTCACTCATAGCATGAGTAGAGAAGCTGGCCATTGCCAGGACTCCATGCCGAAAATTATAATAGATCACGAGGCCACTGCCTTTTTAACCTGCGAGGAGGATTATAGGGGTGAGTGGAGCTGGATAGGGATTGTGCTAGTGGATTAGGATGATGTGAAAGTTTTTGATGAAATTTTGAAAATTTGACAGGTATGGATTCTAGGACAAAAGGTATATTAAGATCATTATGTAAGGTTTTATTGGAGACATAGTAGGGGGCATTGGTTATGGTTCTCAGGAATTTGGATTGGAAGGATTGGATACGTTTAATGTTCGAGTATTTTGCAGTTCCCCAAATTTCTAGTCCGTAGGTCCAGATAGGCTTTAGGATTGTCTTGTAAATTAAAAGCTTGTTGTCTATTGTAAGTTTTGAAGTCTTGCATAGTATGGGGTATAGTTGGCCGAATCTTCTGTTAAGTTCTTGTCTTTTAAGTCTAGTATGTGGGTTCCAAGTGAGTCTTTTGTCTAAGATGAAACCAAGATATCGCACTGTATCTGATCTGGGTAATGGGATGTTATTGAATAGGATAGTTGGGCAGGAACTACGACGTAGAGTAAAAGTCACGTGGGTGCATTTGGATTCATTGACTTTTATTCTCCATCTGTTGCACCATAGTTCAATCTTTGAGAGGTGATTTTGTAGTTTAGAAGAGGCTGTTTTGGGATCATTAAGTGATGATAGTATCGCTGTATCATCAGCGAAGGTTGCAATGAGCGTGCCGGGAGTGGTAGGAACGTCAGCAGTGAAAAGAATGTAAAGGACAGGACCCAAAAGGCAGCCTTGAGGAACCCCGGCTCGGATAGGACAGCAGTCGGAAAATTCAGAGCCGCATCGGACTCGGAAGGAGCGATTTGTAAGATAGTAATGAAGGATGAGGTAGAGGGTTTGTGGTAGTAGGTTCTTAAGTTTAAAAAGCAGCCCGGTGTGCCAAACCCGGTCGAAAGCTTGAGCAATGTCCAGAAAGGCACCCGAGCAGTATTGCTTTCTTTCTAGAGCAGAGGACACATGGTCAACAAGACGGAGGCCTTGTTGAACTGTTGAGTGCATTTGACGGAATCCAAATTGATGGGAGGGGAAACTGGATGTATCAAGGATAGATAGGATACGCTTAAGCAGGATTTTTTCGAATATTTTAGATAGGATAGGAAGTAGGCTAATTGGTCTATATGAAGAAGTGTTGTTAGGAGGTTTACCTGGTTTTAGGAAAGTTATTATAACGGAGTGTTTCCACAAGACAGGAAAGTGGGTTGTGCGTAGGATGCAATTATAAATATAGGTGAGGAACATTTTTCCTTTATGTGGAAGTTGGTGGAGGATTTTAGGAGTAAGGAGGTCATAGCCAGGGGATTTTCTTTTTTTTAATTTTTGAATTAGGAATTTGACCTCAGAGGGGTTAACTGCTCTGGGAGGTAAAGAGAGTGGAATGGGAGAGGATAAGAACTCTTCAACTGAGCTGGATTGATCGGGATAAGGTCCAGGATTTGGAGTAAATGTTTGGGAAAGGTGATTGGCTAGTTCCTCTGCTTTTTTTTCCATGTCTGATGCGGCCCATGAGCCATCACTTCTCCGGAGGGGATGGGAGATGGGCTTGGATTTTAGGATTTTTTTTGTTATGCTCCAGAGGGAATTATCATGAATGGAAAGGGGTGAGAGGTAGTCATTGAATGACTGGGGTCTAAAGGAAGCCAATTCACGCTTAACTAGTTTCGTGTAGTAATTATAGGTGCAACGATCGGATGGATGCCTTGTGCGTTGCCACATTGTTCTATAATGGCGCTTGGCATGTATGAGGTCTAAAAGGTTTTGGGGTAATGGGTTTTTTTTTTTGGAGGGTTTTAGGGATATTATTCGGTAAAGATGCTGTCCAAGCGGCTTGCTGGATTTTGGTAGTGAAGGAGTGAACAGCATCATCCAGGTTTTCCGGGGTTTTTAAGGGAACTCTGAGGTCAATTTGGTCGATCAGGATTTGTTGGAAGAGTTTCCAGTTTACTGGACCTCTGATAAATGAGGGAAAGGGTGATTTAGGAATTGGTGATACGGATAGGTTTAAGATTAATGGGCTATGGTCTGATGATAGGTCGTCTAGGCGGGTAATGGAATGATTAAGTGGCCCTAGGCCTTTGTGGATAAAAAAGTCTAGGAGATCGGGATTACGATTAGGATCGGTAGGCCAATATGTGGGAGAGCCGGGGGAGAGGATATTGCAAGGACAAGAATTTAGTGCAGACATCAGTGTTCGCCCACGGGAGTTGGTTGATCTGGCTCCCCATTGCTGATGTTTGGCATTTAGGTCTGCTCCTAAAATAAAGTGTTGTCCTAAGGAGTTTAGAAAGGAAGTGTAGTGGGATTCGGAAATGGGTTTGTTTGGAGAGGAATACGCTGAGACAATAGTTATTGGAAAGAAAGGGGTTTGGATTTTTGCAGCAGTGGATTGAAGGAAATCATGAACTGGTAAGGGAAATAGGTAGTGAGCGAGGGATTGGTGTATGATGACAGCGGATCCAGCATGAGCTGTTCCATCTGGGTGGTCAGTCCGATATGTTTCGTACTGAGGTATGTTAAATTGTCGTTTGTTGGTTAGTCTTGTTTCGGTAATCAAGGCTACGTCGATTTGTCTGTCTTGTAATAAAGAAGTTAGTTCGTTAGTGTGACTGCGAACACCATTAGCGTTCCATAGAAGGATCGAAAGTGACTTAAATGATGACATTTAGGGATTTCTAGGTGGTGGGATTACAAAATGCGATAGAGCAGTGGAAAGGAGGGTTATGAGAGGGGTAACTATAGATTTGAACTCTGAGAGGAATGACGATAGTATGTTGGTGAGGTCAGAGGAATTCGGAGGAGGAAGGATGTATGGAGTGTAATTTGGTTTGGTGGCATAGGTATTTTGCATTGGATGAGCGGCGGAAGGATGTGGAATTTGGGGTTGGTGAGAGGCAGGTTCAGCTTGTTGCAGTGCCTGAGGATGTGATATTGGTTCTGGGCCTCTTTACATTTCAGAAAAGCTCACTGCTTTGTTAACTTGTTTGGATGGTTGTCTTGGTCTGGATGGCTCTTCCCTTCTAGAGGTTGTCTGGATTCTAGATTTTATTGTTTTATATGTCTGACACCCCTTATAATTGGCTGGGTGCCCTTGGTGGCATAATGCACAAACTGCAGGTGTTTGTCTAGATTTAATGCACTCTTCAGATTTGTGCTGTTCACCACACTTTACACAGCGTGGTACGTGATGGCAGTACCGTTTTGTGTGGCCATACGCCTGACAGTTGTGACACTGGACTATTTCCCGCTTTGGGTATGGCTTTTCTATGGCTACCCTTGTGTAGTAGAGTCCGCTGACGTTATAAATTTTTCAACCCCAGGTGTTCTGTCGAGGTCGACAAAAAATAGAGGCAAGGCTATTTTGTTAGATGCACCCAACTGGTCTCTATGGTCCCTTTGAACATTTATAACTTGCCTGACCCTAAAACCCATGGCAGTCAGTTCTTGTTCAATGACATCGGCTGGCGTTGATGAGTGCAAATGCCGGATTACCACTCTAAGTGCTCTGTCCTGTTGAAGTTGGTAGGTGCGGAAATCTGCCTTGGTATCTGAAAGATACTTCACAATTTTTCTGTATGTTTCTGGTGAGTCTGGTATAATCTTTGTGTCATTTGTCCGGCTCTGAAATGTTTATTTCCCAGTGCCTACTGTTTGATTTAATTGCACGGATAGGAGGTCAATTTTTTTTATATTTCTTACAAAGATGGGCGGGGGCTTAATTTCTTTTGGGGTGGTATTAGTCTCTATTGTCTCTTTTGTGTTTGATAAAACTTGGTAAGGGTTAGGTGTAAAGAATAGCGACTCATCAGTAAATACTTGGGTTGAAGGGCCTGGTAGTGATTCCATGTCTGTTGAGTTCTCTGGTGTGACTGGAGGAGTTATTCTACTAGACCGTTTTGGTTTCTGTTTTGCTGGGGAGTTCCTGGGTGTGTTTCCGAAACTTCTAGATCTTTTAGGGTTTGTCTTTTTACTGGACATTACCATATGGAAATATCGCATGCTATTATAGTGCTCATATAATTATTATAAAGAGAAGAAAACAAAAATAATTTAAAAAATATATATATAGATATATAGGTATACGTATGACAATACGTAATAATCTGAGGAAAGCGCGAGTGGCACCTTCCCCGACAACAACTGGCCAAGTACTGGCTTAGCCTGGTGGGGGTACTGCTAGATAAGATGGCCACAGTACACGCCAGTCTCATGCCACTCGTAAACACAAAAGTCTGTTATATAGTTTATAAACAAGCTGTTTACTCACGTTAGTACGCTGTAATAAACAAAAATCCTAATAGATTGTTCACATTGTTTTTTTTTTGCATGCTGTTTTATTCTAAAACACTGGTAAAAAGGACACTTAACACAGATAGATCTAACGTGCTACCGTACGATACAGGCGCGTGCGCAGAACTGGAAATATTTTTTAGTGAAGTGTATGTAGACCAAACTACTTATGGTATTTGTTCATGAATGATTCATGGCTAACTTGAGTTTTTTAGTCAGTTAACCCATTCAACGCAGAGAGCATTATATAATGCTACGCGAGTTATGGCGCCAGTCGGAGAGCATTATATACTGCTACGCGAGTTATGGCGCCAGTCGGAGAGCATTATATAATGCTACGCGAGTTATGGTGCCAGTCGGAGAGCATTATATAATGCTACGCGAGTTATGGCGCCAGTCGGAGTGCATTATATAATGCTACGCGAGTTATGGCGCCAGTTGGAGAGCATTATATAATGCTACGCGAGTTATGGCGCCAGTCGGAGAGCATTATATAATGCTACGCGAGTTATGGCGCCAGTCGGAGAGCATTATTTAATGCTCCCGTCTGTCAACATTCAAACTGATGTCGTGGAGGCTCCGATCGTCCTATTTGCTTCAAACCTTTTCTCCGACCCTCAGTTGGGTTTTCATCATTGAGAGAAAAAGTCCATTTTTGGTTATTGTACTTTTAAGAGCTTCGGTTGATCAAAATTTCTAAAGGTAAGTTAACCCTTTTAATATTTAAATGTACATTCAATATGCACTTGAAATATAAATAATTTTATCATTCAATGTGTTTAATATTGTAATCTTAATTTAAATAAAAAAAAACAATCGTGTAATACGTTTTTACATTTTTTAAATTTATTGTTTGTTATTGTTTATAGGCGTAAAACTACAAAGATCATAAACGCCTGTGGATTTTGTTAAACTTTTAGCTATTTATTTTTATTATTACTCTTTTCTTTTTTTTCACTTAAATTCTTTTAAATTTTTTTTTTTTTTTTTTTTTTTTTGTGAGTTTATATTTTATTAAGTAAATTTTGTGCTATTAAAAAGGTGAACAGTTTTTAAATTTTTTTTCATTATCTCCAAGAATTCGAAATATGCCGGGTGCAAGTCCTAGATTTTTTAGTTGCATGATATAGTATGGACATTCTTGGAATATATGACTAACAGTGATTATCTCACCGCAGTATTGGCATTTTGGCGGTGGCTGCTTGTTTATTAGATGGGAGTGTGTAAGGTTAGTGTGACCTATCCTTAGCCTGCACAAGACTACCTCCTCTCTAAGATTGGATCGAACGGATGTGGTCCATGGTTTGACTGATTTTTTGATGGTTTTCAGTTTACTAGGTGGGCTCTCGTTCCACATTGACTGCCATCTATCATGAACTTCATTTTTTAAAGGAGAGCTAATATCTTGTGGAGTCAAGATGGCAGTTCCTCTGCCTGGGAGTACAAGGGCTTGTTTAGCAGCTATATCAGCGAGCTCGTTGCCCACAATTCCCACGTGGCTCGGTACCCTAATAAAGTAAACGTTTTGTCTAAGTTATGTAACATATTTAGGTATCTATGGATTTTCTGTATAGTAGGATGAATTGAATACGTGTTATTTAGGCCATTTAGTAAGATCAATGAATCGGTTATAATTATTATTGTTTTTTGATTAATTGACATAGAGAAGTGGAGAGCTGAGGATATTGCATGTAGCTCGGCTGTATATATATTACATAGTTTGTGCAATTTAAATTTGTACGTTGAATTAAGAGTGACGAAAGAAGAAGCTGTTGCATTATCCGATCTGGATCCGTCAGTGTAGATCACAAAAGGATCTTGAAAGTTTTGGAGCATAAAGGCAAGTTTGGTTTGGAAGTCGATCGGAGGGGTATTGCTTTTGGATACCTTAGTAAGGTTGAGCATTGTTTTTGGAGGTTTGTGCGTCCAGGGAGGGTTCTTGTTTTCTTCTGTATGCAAAGTTATTTTTTTTTGGGCTATTGTTGCTGAATAGATTCTTTCAACTAATGGAAGAGTTGACTTAGTATTGTTCTGAAAGGATCCATGAAATTTTGGTTTAAATATGTATTTGAACGTTGGGTGTTGGGTCTGTGAGTATAGTTTTGAGATATAATTTATTGCTGGTTTTTGTCTTCTTAATGAAAGTGGGGGAAAAGCAGCCTCAGAAAATATGCTGAGGATCGGGCTAGTTCTAAAAGCGCCGGTTGCAATCCGGATTCCAGTATTGTGGATTGAGTCTAGCTTAGTGAGTATTGGATAACGAGCGGATCCATAAATGAAAGAGCCATAATCGAGCTTGGAGTTATATAATTTTAACATCGTATGTCTGTCTGCACCCCAAGACGTTCCGCTAAGAAATTTTAGTATATTTAGTTTTTTGTGTAGCATTTATTTTTAATGTGGAGATATGTGATTCCCAATTTAATGTTTTATCGAACATCAAACCTAGAAATTTATGATTATTTGTGTACGGAATCAGAAAATTATCGAGATAAAGTTCAGGAGGGGGGGGGGGAGTATTTCTTTTTCGTTTAAAGTGGATGGATTTGGTTTTTTCAGTTGAAAAATTGAGACCAGTGGAGAGTCCCCATTTAGTTATTCGTCCTATAGCTTCCTGTAATTGGTTTTTTATTATGTCAGTGTTCTCGTATCTACAAACTATGGCTAAGTCATCCGCGAATAGTAGCGTCTTGACACCTCTTGGTGAAGTGATCCCTAGATCATTTATCGCCAGGCAAAATGAGGTAGGGCTTAGGACACAACCCTGTGGGACTCCATTGAGTTGTTTGTGATTTTCTGACAGTTCATAACCTATTTGAACCCTAAAGCTGCGATTTATTAGAAATTGTCTAATGTAGTTAAGCATTTTACCTTTGATTCTGACGGATGACAGTTTTTTGAGGATCACATGAGGCCTTATATTGTCGAATGCTTTGTACATATCAAAGAAAACGGCGATAGTATTTGTGAATTTATAAAGGCGTACTGGATTTCGGCTTCTAGAGCCTCCAAATGGTCTATTGTCCCTCTGCCCTTGCGAAAACCGGATTGAAAGGATTGAATTAAATTGTTCTTTTCTCTAATCCACATCAATCTTTTATTCACCATACACTTCATGATCTTACTTACACAGCTTGTGAGGAATATAGGGCGATATTTGGTTAGTTCCCGTTTGTCTTTTCCATTTTTTAAATTTATTTTTTTAAATTGTAAATATATTAATATTTTTAGTTAGTAAGTTATAGTAAGTAGTAATTTATAGGCTTTTATCGTAAAATAAGTTGTAAATATTTTATAATGTTTATTCATAAATATTCTAAATTTATTGTAAATATTGTGGAAATAGTAAATTACAAAAAATAGTTTTAGTTTTGAAATAGTATTAGTTTTGTATAGTATTTTTATTTAATAAATTATATTTTTTTAATAGCTCAAATTAGCGTTTTAATATTTCCTTTTTTATAATTAGTTGAATGTAAAACATTTTTCTTTTTTTCTTCTAAAAACGAAAATGATAATTTTGACATAAATATTTTATGTATACAATATAATCATATTATAAAATACATAATTTTACAGTTTTTAATTAGATTTTACATTTTTAAGCCAAATTGTTATCGATCTTTAGCATGCAAAAACGAGTGCTATGCGGGCTTAGTATAGGCAAATTTTCGTGTCGGTCGGAGAGCATTATATAACACACCGAAAAAAATTTCGGTAAATAAAAAAAAAATGCGGCCAATTTCGTGCATATATTTCAGTTTATATTTAAAATTAACGCAACAGCAATTCAAATTAGAATAAATAAAAATGAAGTTAAAAAAAAATAAAAGGAGGGAGACAAAAAATACCATTTGCATTTTCGCACTGAATGGGTTGGGGGTTGAATGGGGGGGGGGACGGAAAAATGTCCATAATGTATTTCCGTTGTTACTGGAACAGTATCTCTGCTTTACAATATCAACTTTTATCCTTAATTCAGTGATAGATCTTTTTGTATTCATTCCTTTGCGGCTTCTCTTATAGGGAGCCTAAAGGTGGGGTTCCGCATGGAGCAGCCAGCCGCAGCTGCTGCGTCCAGAGTGATTCCGCATGTAGCTTCCAGACGCTGCGGCTGGAAGTTCATCAGCTTATATTCTGGCTTCATCGGAGTATATTAAGAAGAAAACTGGTGTTGTGATTGTTAATGGAGGATGAGGAGTTCCATGTTATGAACAGATCAATTGACTCTATGTTTTCCCGAAGAAGAGAAGAAGGTTTTCTCTCTTCGTTGATTGAGCTGCACCTCCAGAACGACGAGGAGGAATTCACGAAGTTTTTCCGGCTGAACTTTATTCAATTAGATTTTATACTTTCTCTATATTTCTATTTCTCTAACGTACTAAAACGAGCTATTTTTAATAAAACGTTTTAATGAACGGGAGCTCAACGAGGCGTATTATAAAAACTAACAAACTGTCTGAAATATTGTAAATTGTGGGAAGACCAGAAAACAAACCAATACTTGGAAGTCTCCATTGCTGTGAATCCCACGTTTTCCCTTTGGTGATTTCACAATATATAGAAAGACAATTTAGAAAACTCGCTGGAACCATGATTTTATTGTTTTTTCTAATGATGTATAAAGTTCCAGTTTCTTTATTACTGTTTTTTCCAATGAACAATTTATTGACAACCCTGTTTTCGTTAAATAATTTTTATTATGTAAGATATGGTATAATTATTTAATAGATATTTTTATATAAATAAATTGTGATATTTCAACCTGAGATTGTATCATATTATTTATAAATGTATATTTATATTTATAAAACCTGAAAACTGTGTTCTGTAATGTATTTTTAAGAATTTTTTTTGAAAAATACCATATATACATATACATATACAGTTTGAAATGGTACAAGAAACTTTGGTGATGTAGGTTTGCATAGTACAGGCGCGAAGGAGCCCGTCTGGACTGGTCCCTTGACCAGTCCGAACGCAACAGCTCAGCTTCTCAATTTTCTGGTGGCAGCCGCAGCAGCCCCTCTTGCAACACTTCTATTAAAACCAACTGAAGCAGTGCCTCGCTTCCAGCCTCGGCGTCTGGCAGATGCAGCTGATGCGGCTGGCTGCTCCATGTGGAACCACACCTTAAGTGAAGAATATATTCCATAAACTCAATTCTAGCACAAAGTGGAAAAATCTTTTCTTTCTTTCCTGATTTTTCTTTCCGAAACTTAAGTTCATGCCTTAATACGTACACTTATCCCCTATTAAATTAAAACCAATTTTAATTTTTGTTTGTAAAAAGGAAAAAAACATTTATCAATTGTTCCATTCATCAAAGTTAGCAAAGCATCCGTTACCAAAGAATACTTCCCGGAAATAGAAACAAAAGTTTATAATGATCCGTCACTAGAAGCTACCCACATACATCAGAATTTTTTAATATTCTTAAGAAGAGGAGATTTCCCGCTTCTTATCCTTTTTACCCCACTGTGCACAGTGCAAATACCTAACCTTAAAAGTTGCAAATAGTAGCAGCTTCTTGTAATTCTTGTAAATATTGTTCTTTGCTTTTATTAGAATAAGTCTGCATAAATGGTTAAGCGAATACAGGCAAATCTTACAGTGAGTGCATGAATTAAATGCAAACGAAAGAACTATTAAAGCATTTTGTACATTCATCTTTTTTAAATGAATTTTTGCTGCTACTTTCGCTTGAAGATATCATTCTTGATTATTAAACAATTTCAGTAAAGTTTATCAATCTAGTCGAATTTTTATTAAATTTGGCCGCTAGGTGATGGCTGCTACAAACTCAAATGAGATGTCAACATTAAAACTAGATTATTTACTATTACCTATAAACAAAGAATTTCCAAGTGGGAGTTTTTGTTTTCATTCCATTAAAAACTTGTGTTTACATTCCTTACCATTTCGAACTCAAAATCGTAGCTTCGATTTTTGACTTTTGCTCTCCTAGAAGGTGTCGTCGGAGAAGGCTATGGTCTAGGTTCGGCGAAATGTAATCAGCTGTAAGAGTAGAAACAAAAAAAAAAAAATTATCAGTTTTTACTTTTGAATTTATTAATGAATAAAGAAAAAAACTTGGTTATCAAATTTTATAAAAATCTGTTGAACCATTCTAAAGTACTAGAACAAGCATAGTAGGATCTAAAATAGACTACGATTGTGTGGTTTAATCTTTGGCCAAAACAAGCCGTCTCCTACTTCTAGATTCTATACACGACGCTGGGATAAGATTAGCCACAGGTACTTTTAGGACAGGGCCAACAGAAAGCCCCTGCCCAGAGATCCCCTTAGCTCCTCTGTCATTTTTAAGACAAGATCTAATAAACAGTTATGTTACAAAACTTAAACTTCAACCAACCAATCCAGCTTACCATCATATATTTCATCCCCGCTGTATCAGAAAGTTCGAAATGAATACAAGAAACGCCCCTCTAGGAATCAAACAAAATGAAGTTGCAAAAGAAATTTATCATATGCCGTTGGGAAAAAAAATATTAACTGTTAGTAGATTGAATTGAATATCCATTCCAGCCCACTGAACATATCAGAACTGTCGTGTTTTTCCAAAACATACACGTTAAACGTGCTTGTATGGATATTACTCGGAATTTTATCACAATTTAATATACAAGACCTGATAGATAATTTAATTAGCTTTGAGAAGGAAAAAAGAAATTCAGGATCTGACACATTGTTTACGAGTTATAGAGAAAATGATTCAAAACAAAGTTGGATTTTATAAACGTTCGCAGTTTGTAGCGTGGTTGCAAGGGTATTAAACGAAATTTATTTAAAATTTAATATATAGGATCTGATAGTAAATGTGACCAGCTTTGAGATGAAAAAAAGAAATTCGGGATCGGACAAATATTTTTAGAGTTATAACGATAAATGTGCCAAAAAATAAGAATTTCACAATAGTACGGGGTTCTGCTTGCTGACATGGATGTTTCAC
>RCWM02000776.1:0-72500 GCA_003667255.2 Euschistus heros | reverse complement strand
CAGGCGGTGAATTTTTCAGGTCTTCTATTGCAGAGTTTAATTCAAAAAAGGTTATTTGGCTATTGTAATTCATTAGAAGGTGGTTTTCATACGGCTGGTTTAAAGAAAAGTCTTTTGAATTAAATTTCGTTTCTTCAGACGGGTCAGGAAAAGAGCCAGAGATTGCAGAAAAGTGATCTACAAATATTCCGGAAAGTTGTTTCGGGTCGGTTTTTATATAGCTTAGTTGTTTTAGAATCGGGACTTCCATGAAATCTGAGCCTGATATTTTTTGCCAAACATCCCTAAGAGGAGTATTTATATTGATGGACTCCACATAAGTTATCCATGATTGGTTTTTTTTTTTTTTTTTTTTTTTTTTTTTTTTTTTTTTTTTTTTTTTTTTTTTTTTTTTTTTTTTTTTTTTTTTTTTTTTTTTTTTTTTTTTTTTTTTTTTTTTTTTTTTTTATTTTTTTATTGTGACAAGTCGTCTATTCCTGGCTTTTTGGTTTTTGTATCATACTAGATTTTCAATGGTGGATGGATCGAACCATGAGTTGTAATTTTTCCAAGGCAGCCCGCTTGTTTTTGGAATAGTTTGTTTAGCCGCTGCTATTATGTATGAAACGAATGTATTTACCATGCCTTTATCATTTTGCAAATTATTAATCGGAAGCTTAATTGAAAATGATTTCCAATCTGCTTTTTCAATGATCCACTTAGGGTTTTTCCTGATCGGCGGGAGTGTTCGAGTGGGCTGGAAGGTGGTTGGAAAATAGTCGCCGCTGTATTGGTTGTTGATATCGTTGAATATGTCCCATGAATATAGCGTCGCTAGGTTGGGTAAGTTCGTCGCAAGGTCCATTGCAGAGAGGGTGCCGTAAGCAGGGCTTATATACGTAGTATTTCCTGTATTTAGGAGAATTTAGTTGCATGTATCAATAATTCTTCTTATGACATTGCCTCTGGTATAAGGTGGTGAAGGAGACCAGGTTTAATGGGAGCCGTTGATACCTGCAATAACGATATAGGGCGATTCAAAGGAATTAATGAGTCGGATGATAGCCGGCTCGTTAATAGGCTCAGTTGAAGGCAGACATATATTACATATTGCAATGGGAAACGTGAGGTTAACTTTGATGTTTACCTGAAGTTCGGAGTGAGTGTCAAGAAGTTCCGAATGGTAGTCTTTGTGCACAGCAATGAGGACGCCTCCAAAGTATCGGTTTTCTGAAATTTTATTATTTCTATGTTTTGAAATGTTTAAGGAAGAAGCTCCTGCAAGGATTTAGGTGAGTCTCCTGAAGACAGAGCACAGCTGGGTTTCGATCATTAACCAATAACTTTAATTCTTCAAATTGAATGTTAACACCGTTACAGTTCCATGAAATAACGCTATACATAAATACACCAGCTGAATCGCAAAGGGTGTGAAAGAGAAATATTGGGTATTTGTGGCATGTGATGAGAGTTAGATATTTACAAAAGAACATAGATATTTAAAAAATAAGTATTTGTATAGATTAACAACTAAATATAAATTATAATGCAATATTTAAATAGATAGTAGACAGGAACAATCAAATAAAGTAATAAAAATGAATACATAAACAAATTATTGAAGCTAGACTTGATTTTATTACAAAAGCCCAAGGCGTTTGCCTTCCACCATTTTATTCAAGACGTTAGTCTTCCAGTTTTTTAAGTCTTTTTATCAAGCATTTTGCTCTTCAATCTTATGTTATTTTTTTGTCAAAGACATTTTATGCCCTTTTACTTGCAAATGAGTGTGAGTTCTTGAAAACAGCCTTTTGGAGCCTTATTTTCCTGGACTAATAGCATAGTGCTCTCGAACCAGTCAAAGAAGAGGAAAACACTACCCAGAGCGCTCCACATAGAACTAGCTCCTTCTATGTAAGTATCCAGCTCGGCCGTCACCTTAACTTCTCAGCCTACTGTTATAATACAGCTTGAGTGGTTAGGAGAAAGTCCTATAGCCTGTACCATCTGCTCACCTCCCCTACACTCTCCCTCAAGCTAAAACTGGCTATATATGAATGGATCCTTCGTTCAGCACTCCTCCACGGCGTACCGTTGTTCGAGCACCACTCCAATAGCACAACGATGCTGCGGAAGAAGAAGTCCCCTGAATTGCACCAGATATTAACCTTCCAACTATCCCGGAATATACCAAGCGGAGTGATATGAAATTTTTTAATTCCCTCCAATAACTTCACCGTCCATTATAAGCATAACACCCTCCCCCCCCCCCCCCCCCCCCCTTCGCTGGCAAATGACAGTGTAATTTACAAATTTCTTTTATTATATGTTGCTAATGGTTAGAGGTTGTTTTAGAAAAAGAGGATCTCAGCAAAGGGTGTGCCCCAACACCTCTACATGCACATAGCGCCCTCTATATCCCGTTACCACCTACACACATAAAAAGTAACATAGTTACAGAAAAAGGCAGTAATATTCCTGTATTTATATTTAACAATATAAAGACCTTTCACTTTTTGCCAATATAACTGGCCACTTCTGGGTGCTTTGTTTCAATAAGTTCCTGCCTGACTGCACAGTAATTTTTAGTATGACCGAATTCCTGGCAGTTATAACACTACCTGAAACCATCTGTTTTTTCTAGTTTTTAACTGCGGTGTCAATTGGTCCAGTTTTTATGGTGTCTAAGTTGGTGGTATGGTCGGTAATGTGTATAATATATAAAAGCTCGTACCTTGTTCTGTAAGAGTTCGTCTTTTCATTCGCCAGGCGGATTTAAACGATGAGGGCTTTAAATGCTTCCTTCACTCACGGAATCGAGGGAATAATCATGATAAACCCTTTAAATATGTATCCTTTCTGTGGATTGGTGCCACGTAGAGCGTATGTCTGGTATTCTACATAATAATTGTTTACTATACACAGTATTTTGTTAAAGTCATCATTGTTCTTAGTATGTCTCTATCTCGCTCTGACTAGAGCGAATTAAGAAGTCGCTAAAGTTGTGCTCTATAAAATGTTTTCGTAGTTCAACATTTGATTTAGGATTTGAGAATAATAAGTGCGGATCTTGATTGTGTTGTATTTGTTTGTTCTGCGTTAGAGTTTGTTGTATTTGTTTCAGTACTTGATTAAAAAGAGTTTCACGTGGTTGTGGGTTTGTTTGTAATAGCTAATGGACTTGTTTTGGTTTTGGTTTTTAAAATCCATGTTTGTCAGGTTCAGTACATCTTTCTTTTGCGTTTTAGACTACGTTAAAGTTCACTTCTATGTTCATTTTCGTTAAATCAATCCGGTTAATAAGATATATAAGTTTTAAATAATCTAAAACAAAATAAAGCTTAACAATCTTACACTGGTACATGTCGATATGTACAAGATAAAGCCGTTTCAAAAAGTCAACTATAATACCACAAGTTACACTTAAAGTTTTTTTCTCCTTATTTTTTTTATCTAAACCTGTGCTAATGAGCACAACCAGCAGATGTGCTGGTGTAAATAATTTATACAATATGTTACTTGATCGCCATGGCAGAGGCGTATCGTCTGGTGTAGGCTCCTCTTGAACTGCTATCACACTCCGTGTTAATACTTTCTTTTTTTTTTATGGCACAGAAAAAGTCCAACTTTCCAGCAAAGTTATAACCATGTGTTTTCACCCAATATCATTAAAATTCTTTTAAAAGAAAAATATGTTTTAATAAAATAATAAAACATTAAACAATGAATAGACACAAAATACAAGAAATGAAATGAACAAAAACACAAAAAACTCAATAATACAATAAACAATAACACAAAAAACCTACAGCCATATGACTTCATAACCTTATACACCCGCCTTTTATTTAGTTTCACAATAATATCCACAATCGATTTCATACCGCAGTTTCTTAACTGGCCAACTCTCTCCTCTTTGACCATAGTTTCTGTTAGTATCATATACCAGAATGTTCTGCTACAAATGTCGCATTTTGCATATCATGTTTTGCTTGAGCATCTTTCATCATGAAATAAGTTCTCTATTCATTAACTACCATTGTATATAACACTTAGAAAAGTGATAAATTCATAATATATATATGTGTGTGTGTGTGTGTGTGTGTGTGTGTGTGTGTGTGTGTGTGTGTGTGTGTGTGTGTGTGTGTGTGTGTGTGTGTGTGTGTGTGTGTGTGTGTGACTATATAAATAATTCGATTAGTACAGAGCTATAATTAAGGATTGTATGAAACAATTGACACAATGAAAGATACATAATCTGATATATAATAAAAAAACAATAATAATTTAATAATTTTCTGAAAGAAGGAAACTAGGTGGGCGTGAGAGCCGAAATATTCACCAGTCATCTGAAGGAAGCGAAGAAGTGTGCTCATCGACCGTGACCAGCCCTCATAGCTTCCGCTTGCTCTCTCCGTTAGTCTACATCATCCTATTCATCCTTCTCCACCAGTGATTAGTGGACACAATTTTGACAATTTTAAAAGAAATTATATTAAAAAGTATTCAATCATCAGAATAAAGTTATACAACAATAATCTAGAATACAAAAGGAAATGAATAAATATATATTATTTATCAGAACAGCCGAAAGCTCAACTGGGACCTCCCCCCCCCCCCCCCCCCCCTCCCAACATCATCCAAAAAATACAATGTCTATTTTTACTAATACATTACAGTGTTTGATAATTTTCCTAATACGATAAATCGTTTAAAACAAATGGTGTCAACTTAAGGCATGACAATTGAAAATTCTAAAAACTAGCAACAAAGTGTTAAAATTACAACAGCCCTGTAATATAATAGTTTTCTAAAATTATAAATTCAAAAAAATACATCGATTTACTACATGGACCAGGCTAAAGAATATTTTCATTTCCTTAACTAATAATTTTTACTAACTCATTAGCACTCACCAGAACCAAAAGGGTGGAATTTTAATAGAAACATGACTCACAGTGGGTGGTGTTTACTGATGCTCTGGTTGTGAGTTGCTTTTAAGTTGAGCGATTTCATTTTCCAAAGCAGTGATTTGTTTTTTCATCACATCACGTTGAGGTCACCAATTTAGGAGTACTTAGAATAACTACAATGTAACTGTAAGAGACTGATTATATTTAATAAACAAATACAATTATTAAACTCAGTATAAATTGGTTAATATTCATAAAACACATGTATATAGGAAGGTTACATCACTTCTATCTTTTTCTTATCGATTCTTTCTGGTGTCATGATATGGCCGCCACATTTTAATTAAATTGATAAAATAGATGATGGGAAATATATAGTTTAGTGGATGTCTCAGAGAATAATGCTGTATTTTAATGTTGTTTTTTTTATTAGAATGAGGTGTCCCGGTAATAAATAGGAATTCCCATCAGTGGTCACTTTAGCCCGGGCATCAGGGATAATTTGGTAGCTAAAAATTAGATTTAGAATTTCTGTTATCTACATTGAATGGGCATCCTACATAAGACAAAATACATACTACTGGCTCAGCGATTGGTTTATCGATTCGTTATTCGTCGATGAACGACAATTGGCTTATGAGATTAGACTTGAGGTACACCATGATGGTATAGAAGGATCAATACAATCAGAATCTATTAATTATTAGCCACTTCGATCGGAATTCTTTTTAGTTGAAAAATAGTTTCAAATGCTGAACATTCATCATAGGTGATAAAAACATAGACAAAATTTCCTTCTTCTTCTTCTTTATCTTCCACCCATTTGCCTCTCAGCGTGGGGGTGCTTCCAACCATCTATGCCATGCCTCCCTGTCCCTGGCGAGATTTCTCATTTCTCCCAGAGTCTTTCCTCTACGTCTCCCTATTCCTTCTATATAGTGGATATAGGCGGTTCTTGGCCTTCCTCTTGGTCTTTTTCCCATCGGCTTCACTTCCATAGTTTTTATGAGGTCTCTGTGATTGTCCATACGGCAGACATGTCCAAATAAGAAAAAATTTCCAAACATGAGTAATTTGCTACACAGATTATATATATATATATATATATATATATATATATATATATATATTTTGCTACACAGATTATATATATATATATATATATATATATATATATATATATATATATATATATATATATGTAATTTTTTTTCTTGATATAAATCAATATTATTAAATATATTATTTTATTTTTGAAGAGAAAAGATTTGACCCGGTCGGGATTCGAACCCAAGTTTCCACCTCTCTAGCGTGGCGCCTTATCCAACTAGGCCACCGGTGTCGTATCCGAACCAGGCAAATCCTCTCTCTTCAGTGATCCATAACCCCCGGGCACTCGCAAATCGCGATGTGATTCCGGGGATGAATGTTCATATTGAACATTACATTTTACTTGGATCTATTAACAATCCGTCACCGGTATATATATATGTAATATTTCTTGATATAAATCAATATTATTAAATATATTATTTTATTTTTGAAGAGAAAAGATTTGACCCGGTCGGGATTCGACCCAAGTTTCCAACTCTCTAGCGTGGCGCCTTATCCAACTAGGCCACCGGGGTCGTATCCGAACCAGGCAAATCCTCCCTCTTCAGTGATCCATAACCCCCGGGCACTCGCAAATCGCGATGTGATTCCGGGGATGAATGTTCATATTGAACATTACATTTTACTTGGATCTATTGACAATCCGTCACCGGTATATATATATATATATATGTAATTTTTCTTGATATAAATCAATCTTATTAAATATATTATTTTATTTTTGAAGAGAAAAGATTTGACCCGGTCGGGATTCGAACCCAAGTTTCCAACTCTCTAGCGTGGCGCCTTATCCAACTAGGCCACCGGGGTCGTATCCGAACCAGGCAAATCCTCTCCCTTCAGTGATCCATAACCCCCGGGCACTCGCAAATCGCGATGTGATTCCGGGGATGAATGTTCATATTGAACATTACATTTACTTGGATCTATTGACAATCCGTCACCGGTATATATATATATATATATGTAATTTTTCTTGATATAAATCAATCTTATTAAATATATTATTTTATTTTTGAAGAGAAAAGATTTGACCCGGTCGGGATTCGACCCAAGTTTCCAACTCTCTAGCGTGGCGCCTTATCCAACTAGGCCACCGGGGTCGTATCCGAACCAGGCAAATCCTCCCTCTTCAGTGATCCATAACCCCCGGGCACTCGCAAATCGCGATGTGATTCCGGGGATGAATGTTCATATTGAACATTACATTTACTTGGATCTATTGACAATCCGTCACCGGTATATATATATATATATATATATTTTTCTTGATATAAATCAATCTTATATAAATATATTATTATTTTATTTTATTTTTGAAGAGAAAAGATTTGACCCGGTTGGGATTCGAACCCAAGTTTCCACCTCTCTACCGTGGCGCCTTATCCAACTAGGCCACCGGGGTCGTATCCGATCAGGCAAATCCTCTCTCTTCAGTGATCCATAACCCCCGGGCACTCGCAAATCGCGATGTGATTCCGGGGATGAATGTTCATATTGAACATTACATTTAACTTGGATCTATTGACAATCCGTCACCGGTATATATATATATATATATATATATGTAATTTTTCTTGATATAAATCAATATTATTAAATATATTATTTTATTTTTGAAGAGAAAAGATTTGACCCGGTCGGGATTCGAACCCAAGTTTCCACCTCTCTAGCGTGGCGCCTTATCCAACTAGGCCACCGGGGTCGTATCCGAACCAGGCAAATCCTCTCTCTTCAGTGATCCATAACCCCCGGGCACTCGCAAATCGCGATGTGATTCCGGGGATGAATGTTCATATTGAACATTACATTTAACTTGGATCTATTGACAATCCGTCACCGGTATATATATATATATATATATATATTTATATGATATATATATCAATTTTTCTTGATTAAATATATTATTTATTATTTTTTTTTTGAAGAGAAAAGATTTGACCCGGTCGGGATTCGAACCCAAGTTTCCACCTCTCTAGCGTGGCGCCTTATCCAACTAGGCCACCGGGGTCGTATCCGAACCAGGCAAATCCTCTCTCTTCAGTGATCCATAACCCCCGGGCACTCGCAAATCGCGATGTGATTCCGGGGATGAATGTTCATATTGAACATTACATTTTACTTGGATCTATTGACAATCCGTCACTGGTATATATATATATATATATATATGTAATATTTCTTGATATAAATCAATATTATTAAATATATTATTTTATTTTTTAAGAGAAAAAGATTTGACCCGGTCGGGATTCGAACCCAAGTTTCCACCTCTCTAGCGTGGCGCCTTATCCAACTAGACCACCGGGGTCGTATCCGAACCAGGCAAATCCTCTCTCTTCAGTGATCCATAACCCCGGGCACTCGCAAATCGCGATGTGATTCCGGGGATGAATGTTCATATTGAACATTACATTTAACTTGGATCTATTGACAATCCGTCACCGGTATATATATATATAATTTTTCTTGATATAAATCAATATTATTAAATATATTATTTTATTTTTGAAGAGAAAAGATTTGACCCGGTCGGGATTCGAACCCAAGTTTCCACCTCTCTAGCGTGGCGCCTTATCCAACTAGGCCACCGGGGTCGTATCCGAACCAGGCAAATCCTCTCTCTTCAGTGATCCATAACCCCCGGGCACTCGCAAATCGCGATGTGATTCCGGGGATGAATGTTCATATTGAACATTACATTTAACTTGGATCTATTGACAATCCGTCACCGGTATATATATATATGTAATTTTTTTTCTTGATATAAATCAATATTATTAAATATATTATTTTATTTTTGAAGAGAAAAGATTTGACCCGGTCGGGATTCGAACCCAAGTTTCCACCTCTCTAGCGTGGCTCCTTATCCAACTAGGCCACCGGGGTCGTATCCGAACCAGGCAAATCCTCTCTCTTCAGTGATCCATAACCCCCGGGCACTCGCAAATCGCGATGTGATTCCGGGGATGAATGTTCATATTGAACATTACATTTACTTGGATCTATTGACAATCCGTCACCGGTATATATATATGTAATTTTTCTTGATATAAATCAATATTATTAAATATATTATTTTATTTTTGAAGAGAAAAGATTTGACCCGGTCGGGATTCGAACCCAAGTTTCCAACTCTCTAGCGTGGCGCCTTATCCAACTAGGCCACCGGGGTCGTATCCGAACCAGGCAAATCCTCCCTCTTCAGTGATCCATAACCCCCGGGCACTCGCAAATCGCGATGTGATTCCGGGGATGAATGTTCATATTGAACATTACATTTTACTTGGATCTATTGACAATCCGTCACCGGTATATATATATATATATGTAATTTTTCTTGATATAAATCAATATTATTAAATATATTATTTTATTTTTGAAGAGAAAAGATTTGACCCGGTCGGGATTCGAACCCAAGTTTCCACCTCTCTAGCGTGGCGCCTTATCCAACTAGGCCACCGGGGTCGTATCCGAACCAGGCAAATCCTCTCTCTTCAGTGATCCATAACCCCCGGGCACTCGCAAATCGCGATGTGATTCCGGGGATGAATGTTCATATTGAACATTACATTTAACTTGGATCTATTGACAATCCGTCACCGGTATATATATATATATATATATGTAATTTTTCTTGATATAAATCAATCTTATTAAATATATTATTTTATTTTTGAAGAGAAAAGATTTGACCCGGTCGGGATTCGAACCCAAGTTTCCACCTCTCTAGCGTGGCGCCTTATCCAACTAGGCCACCGGGGTCGTATCCGAACCAGGCAAATCCTCTCTCTTCAGTGATCCATAACCCCCGGGCACTCGCAAATCGCGATGTGATTCCGGGGATGAATGTTCATATTGAACATTACATTTAACTTGGATCTATTGACAATCCGTCACCGGTATATATATATATATAATATTTATTATATATATATAATTTTTTCTTGAAATATTATTAAATATATTATTTTATTTTTGAAGAGAAAAGATTTGACCCGGTCGGGATTCGAACCCAAGTTTCCACCTCTCTAGCGTGGCGCCTTATCCAACTAGGCCACCGGGGTCGTATCCGAACCAGGCAAATCCTCTCTCTTCAGTGATCCATAACCCCCGGGCACTCGCAAATCGCGATGTGATTCCGGGGATGAATGTTCATATTGAACATTACATTTTACTTGGATCTATTGACAATCCGTCACCGGTATATATATATATAATATTTCTTGATATAAATCAATATTATTAAATATATTATTTTATTTTTGAAGAGAAAAGATTTGACCCGGTCGGGATTCGAACCCAAGTTTCCACCTCTCTAGCGTGGCGCCTTATCCAACTAGGCCACCGGGGTCGTATCCGAACCAGGCAAATCCTCTCTCTTCAGTGATCCATAACCCCCGGGCACTCGCAAATCGCGATGTGATTCCGGGGATGAATGTTCATATTGAACATTACATTTAACTTGGATCTATTGACAATCCGTCACCGGTATATATATATGTATTTTTCTTGATATAAATCAATATTATTAAATATATTATTTTATTTTTGAAGAGAAAAGATTTGACCCGGTCGGGATTCGAACCCAAGTTTCCACCTCTCTAGCGTGGCGCCTTATCCAACTAGGCCACCGGGGTCGTATCCGAACCAGGCAAATCCTCTCTCTTCAGTGATCCATAACCCCCGGGCACTCGCAAATCGCGATGTGATTCCGGGGATGAATGTTCATATTGAACATTACATTTAACTTGGATCTATTGACAATCCGTCACCGGTATATATATATGTAATTTTTCTTGATATAAATCAATATTATTAAATATATTATTTTATTTTTGAAGAGAAAAGATTTGACCCGGTCGGGATACGAACCCAAGTTTCCACCTCTCTAGCGTGGCGCCTTATCCAACTAGGCCACCGGGGTCGTATCCGAACCAGGCAAATCCTCTCTCTTCAGTGATCCATAACCCCCGGGCACTCGCAAATCGCGATGTGATTCCGGGGATGAATGTTCATATTGAACATTACATTTAACTTTGGATCTATTGACAATCCGTCACCGGTATATATATATGTAATTTTTCTTGATATAAATCAATATTATTAAATATATTATTTTATTTTTGAAGAGAAAAGATTTGACCCGGTCGGGATTCGAACCCAAGTTTCCACCTCTCTAGCGTGGCGCCTTATCCAACTAGGCCACCGGGGTCGTATCCGAACCAGGCAAATCTTCCCTCTTCAGTGATCCATAACCCCCGGGCACTCGCAAATCGCGATGTGATTCCGGGGATGAATGTTCATATTGAACATTACATTTAACTTGGATCTATTGACAATCCGTCACCGGTATGTATATATATAATATATTTTTTCTTGATATAATTCAATATTATTAAATATATTATTTTATTTTTGAAGAGAAAAGATTTGACCCAGTCGGGATTCGAACCCGAGTTTCCACCTCTCTAGCGTGGCGCCTTATCCAACTAGGCCACCGGGGTCGTATCCGAACCAGGCAAATCTCTCTCTTCAGTGATCCATAACCCCCGGGCACTCGCAAATCGCGATGTGATTCCGGGGATGAATGTTCATATTGAACATTACATTTAACTTGGATCTATTGACAATCCGTCACCGGTATATATATATATGTAATTTTTCTTGAAATAATCAATATTATTAAATATATTATTTTATTTTTGAAGAGAAAAGATTTGACCCAGTCGGGATTCGAACCCGAGTTTCCACCTCTCTAGCGTGGCGCCTTATCCAACTAGGCCACCGGGGTCGTATCCGAACCAGGCAAATCTTCCCTCTTCAGTGATCCATAACCCCCGGGCACTCGCAAATCGCGATGTGATTCCGGGATGAATGTTCATATTGAACATTACATTTAACTTGGGATCTATTGACAATCCGTCACCGGTATGTATATATGTAATTTTTCTTGAATAATCAATATTATTAAATATATTATTTTATTTTTGAAGAGAAAAGATTTGACCCAGTCGGGATTCGAACCCGAGTTTCCACCTCTCTAGCGTGGCGCCTTATCCAACTAGGCCACCGGGGTCGTATCCGAACCAGGCAAATCTTCCCTCTTCAGTGATCCATAACCCCCGGGCACTCGCAAATCGCGATGTGATTCCGGGGATGAATGTTCATATTGAACATTACATTTAACTTGGATCTATTGACAATCCGTCACCGGTATGTATATATGTATTTTTTCTTGAAATAATTCAATTTTATTTTTGAAGGGAAAAGATTTGACCCAATGTAATGTTCAATATGAACATTCATCCCCGGAATCACATCGCGATTTGCGAGTGCCCGGGGGTTATGGATCACTGAAGAGGGAAGATTTGCCTGGTTCGGATACGACCCCGGTGGCCTAGTTGGATAAGGCGCCACGCTAGAGAGGTGGAAACTCGGGTTCGAATCCCGACTGGGTCAAATCTTTTCTCTTCAAAAATAAAATAATATATATATATATATATATATATATATATATATATGTATATATAGATATGATCCATATTCATATAGTATGCCTGTAATGGCATGAAAATGGCCCTTTCATTAACAAAATATTTTTGCATATCTTTATTTATTGGTTTATAGTATTTAAGCGTTATATCTCTAGAGGTACTTCGAGGAAATGTCTATCTGAGAAACTGCTGTCAAATGCTTTTGAAAGGATTAATCTCTCGCTGATAGGATTATTATTATTAGAGATACTTTTACAATATCCTTACTTTGTGTGCTTGTATATATAATATATATATATATATATATATATATATATATATATTGTGGAAGGAGGAAAATACCCTCTCTACCAAGTTTTTGGAATTGTATATATTAATAGCACAAGGATAAAGGGGCGCTTTATTTATTAATAAATTCAGAACCCCAAACTTTTCATTCGTGTGGTTTCAACAAGTTAACCATGTAATTTTATATAGCAAATACGAAAGGGTTTCTTTTCTTTTTTTAATATATTCATGCTAGAAATACAGCGGTTTGGGAAAAAGAACAATTCTCCTTTTTCTCATGGTCACACCACAATCTTATTGGAAGTTTCGATTCCGTATACATTCACTTGGAGGTCGTGTATGTTTATCAATCACAAATATCTTGCACTTTCTTTTTTTTTTTTTTATTATTATTATTATTTAAATTATAAAAGTTATCAAATAGGATTGAATTGCATGGTTAAATTTAATCTTGGAAGGATTCATTATTTTAGAACTTAAAATATTACTAGAGAAGAAGGTAGTTGTAAGTTTAGTCAAAAGAAACAATATTTTTATTTTTTTAAAATTTAGAATTGTTGAATTATTTGCTATTACTATTCATTTTTTTGGCCTTTTTCATTCATTCGATGAATGTAATGAATGATTTTACTGGGACTAACTCGGTTTCAAGAGTGTAACCTTCCGTCCATTAGGTCTCGTAATAATTATTTTATTGGTACTCATTAAAAAAAAAAAAGTAATAATATTAATTGATATAAATTTTTCCAATATTACATCCCCGCTTAAAGGTCACAATGGAGTCTAATGTGAATTAATATTAATATTATTAATTATAATTATATAATGACAATTTTATTATTAAATGATTGCACATACTAATGTAAATATATTCGAATAAAATATTTGAAATTCCCATTGGTAGAAGTTATATTTCAGAAGGCCGTATTATATTATATTTGAGATATATATTCCGTATTAGAATTGGAAGCAATTTGAGATACTAGTGGATTTGAATGGTTCTGGAGTTTACTATGAAAAAAATTGATACTAGTTCGGACTAAATCAGCAAAAAATAGTACATTAATATCTTTATGAATTTCAGTTTATTTTAGTTTGTGACAAAATAAGGTGAATTGATGATTTTTTAAGGTTTTTTGGGTAGTGAGGATTGGATACTAGACAAATTGGATTGTTCAGTGGAGTCCCAAAACTCAACTCCGTATGTCCAAAGAGGTCTAATTACTGTCATGTAAATGAGTCTTTTATAGTTAATTGGAAGGTTTGGACATTTTTGTAGTATATTTTGAGAAAGCAAAAAAACGACGGGCAATTCCTTGTCGTTTTAGTCTGTTATATATACTAGAAATATATATACATTTATTTTATTTATTTATTTGTTTTTTATCAATTTGCTTTTTAAATTATAATTAAGACTAAAGCGAAAAGAAACTGCTCGTAGTTACTTCAACATTTACTAGACAAACGATCAAAGCTCCCAATTCATTGCAAAAGATTAATTTACATGACTGTGATTAGACCTATCTGGACATACGGAGTTGAGCTTGGATCCACTAAACCTTCTAATTTATCTCGTATCCAATCCTTACAATCCAAAATCCTTCGAAAAATCCTCAGTTCCTTTTACTTTGTCACCAATAAACTTATCCATAAAGATCTTAATGTTCCACATGTTGCTGAGTTAGCCCAAACAAGATATCTATCTCTAGATGTCCTAGAGATCTTCTAGTGTAGAATTTTATTGAAGTGCTCCTGACAGCTCATTTACTTAATATATATATTTATACAGTTTAAATTTCAATAATTATATATATATATATATATATATATATATATATATATATAAAATTAAGAAAGTCAAAAAACGACGTGCAATTTCTTGTCTTTTAGTCTGTTATGTAAACTAGAATATATATACATTCATTTCATTTTTTTTTTATTTTATTTTTTTTTTTATTTTTTTTTTTTATAAATTGCTTTTTGAATTATAATTAATGATTTACATTTCTGATTCATTTTACAAGATGAATTTAATGTTTAAGTTGATATTTGGTAAAAAAAAGTAAAAACGATCCTTCGCTACAAATATACATTAAATTCCTTTCAGCATCTTATACAGAATACTGTATATATTATATTAATATAGTAATTATATATTACTGTATATTATTACTGTATATTATTATTATACGGGATACCGCAATGAACTATAATACCATAATATAGAGGCAAACTATTTTTCCTCTTTGTTACCAAGACTACTATTTTTTATTCATGAAGCTGTTAAAGTCTTTGTTCAATTTTCATGGAGATCTGTTTGAAAGCTAATCCCGGTAATACGCCATATCCTAAGACATAGGTGAACCACATTTACAAGAGCCATCACCATTGGACTGTTATTGCATTGCCAGAGGGAAGGTGTTTACAGGAACTAGGAGATCCAAGTAGGTCAGGAGAAGACATCTCTTCTTAGTCCTCGGGCATTATCGTCTCCTCGCTGTCTCTTCACCTCCGATAGTCGGCTCCATTTCGTCTCCCATTCTCTTCTCTTTCCCAAATGTAAACCGTCTCACCTTTCTACAGTTTTGTTTTTTTTCTTTTTCATTCACCGCTATGTTCAAAACAATTCGAAGAATGCTTTTTAAAATAAATAAATTAATAAAATAAAATAAAAAATACTAATAAATAAAACCAGAACTATTTCTGACAGAATAGTAAGTGAAACGAAAATAAATTTTATGCGTAGCCATTGCCCCTTAAGGACAATTAAATTGAACGATATAATGGTGGGCTGGCTGCCATGTATAAAATTAATGACATAATACTAAGAAAGGAAAAAAAAATTATTATTAAATACACATTACAAATATTACATAAAAATTAAAATGCATCCTTCTTTTTTTTTTTTTTTTTTAAACTTTTAGTGATATTTACAACTGTAAAAAATATATACATATTTTTTGAGAGAGAGAGAGAGACTAGTTAATTTGAATGGCTATGGAGTTTACTATGAAAGGATAGGTAAGGTGAAGTGGGGCAAGTACGTCACATGGAGTGCAAAGTTCAACTTTAACTTAACATAAAAAATCGGCTATTAATGCTAGGATAATATTTTTTGTTATATTGCAAACGTTGAACTATACTCTTTTCAGCAATATAGTCTATTTCCCTGATATGCTTAAAATTTTTATCAGTGCGAAGGAAAATCAATTTTAAGTCCCATTTACGCACTTACTCCACCTAAACGGGGTAAGTGCATAAATCTCTTGTAAACTCCTTGGCAGTGAATTGATTCTTTGATGGGGTAAGGGCAAAAATAAGCAACTCCCTGAAATCATTTTACTCCTTGAAATAAAAAAAAATAGAGAAAAATACATACAATACAATTTTATAATTTTAACTCATTCAACTTTACACAACACCTAGATCAACAGGTTGAACTATGAAAATTCCTAGAGAGGTTATCTTCTACAGTAGAGCACTCAAGTATGTTAGGTTTAGAGGGTATGAAGTTCTGTCTACATACATCACATGGCAGTTGATGTAACTGCCAATAAATGGCAATAGAAATTATGGTGGATTAATGCAGTTACCCCATAAACGCACTTACCTCATTTAGTTTGGGTTAAATCGGTAACATATGGAACATTGAGGTCTTAATGGATAAGTTTACTTGTATCAAAGTAAGGAGCGTTAAGGATTTTGTGTTGCAAGGATTTGATACGAAATGAGTTGAATTAGTTGAATATGAGTTGAATACGAAATGATGATTTAGTGGAGCCCCAAAGCTCAATTCCAAACGTACAAATAGGTCTGATAACTGTCATGTAAATGAGTCTTTTGTAGAAAACTGGAAGTTTTGAACGTTTGTCAAGTAAATGATTTATTATAAATACATTTTGACTGTTCTTAATTGTTTGTTTGTTTCGGCTTAACATCTCTCTTTCAAATACAAACACTAAATCGACGTTGTTAACTTTTCCTACAACATCTCAGGCATTTAAGAAGACAAGAAATGATATTCCTCTAATCCCTGTTGAACAGATACCATACCTAGGACTTCACTTGGACAAACGTCTTACTTGGAATCCACATACAAGACTAAAACGACAAGAAACTGCTCGTCGTTACAGACTACTTCAACATTTAATAGACAGAAGATCAAAGCTCCCAATTAATTATAAAAGACTCATTTACATGACTCTGATTAGACCTATTTGGACGTACGGCGTTGAGCTTTGGGGCTCCACAAAACCATCCAATTCATCTCGTATTCAATCCTTGCAATCCAAAATCCTTCGAAAAATCCTTAATACTCCTCAATATGTGACCAATAAACTTATCCATAAAGACCTTAATGTTCCTTATGTTTCTGATTTAGTCCAGACCTGATACCTATCCTTCCATAGTAAGCTCCATAACCACTCCAATCCACTAGTCTCCCTGCTTGCTTCCCACTCCATTCCCGATAATCCTCCAAGGCGTCTGAAAAGAAGATGGCCTAGAGACATTTTAGTGTAGATTTTATTGAAGTGCTACTAGTGAGAAGAGTAGTTCTTCACAAGTTATTTGCATGCCATTGTACTTACTATCAACACATTTACTTAATGTATATGTTTTTGTACAGTTGTAAATATCGATAAATGATGAAAAGAAAAAAAAAAAAAAAAAAAAGAAGACGAGAAATTTAAATAAAACAAATCAAACAGTATAATCTAAGTTGAAATTTTAGATATGGAAGTTCACGTCGAAGTTTATAGAAAAAACTTATCCGTAAATATGTAATTTGAAGTGCAGCATTGGAAACGAACTGCGCGGGTTTTGTGGTTTGAAAAAGTTGAAAACGACGAGCAGTTTCCTGCCTAAATATAAATGTAAGTAAACTATTTTGTAAACTAAGGATTTATTAAAAATTTGCTTTGGCTATTCCTAATTGTTTGTTAGTTCGGGCTTACCTTCCACATGTACTCCAACTTGGGCAGGAAGGACGGGTACAGGCTTCCAACCTATCCTAGGTAAGGCGGATGGTCAAGATTCATGTCTTGGGTCCACCACGTAATCCATTTCAACCCACCTAGGTGGGATTCGAACCCACGACCATCACTAATATAGGTTTATTATATGTTATTGAGAATTTACATTTGGATTTATTTAAATATCTAAAGTGTGATGTTAAAATCATGTTGAATCAAATAAACTTTTTCAATCGATATCACTTGATTTGATTGTCACAGTATTATTTTTAAAACGATTTTTTTTTCTTATATTTATTCGGTGTAATCTAATAACTTTATATATCACATCACTATTTCATAGAAATAAATCCGATTTATTGGGTTGTTTCACATGAAATGTCCGTTTTCAAGGTAAAGGGATTTTAGTAAAAATACAATATGAAAACAATATAATTTTATTCGAAGTATTTACCTTCTTTTTCTACACATTTTTTCCCAACGTGACAACAATTTTTTTTTATCCCGGATTTGAAAAACTCTGAGCTTTGAAGTGAAACAAAATCTGAAAACGCACTTTTGATTTCAGCATCATTTGCAAAAATTTTTCCTCTGCAGAAGTTGTCTAAATTCCTGAAAAGGTGATAATCTGTTGGAGACAAGTCGGGAGAATATGGTGGGTGCGGAAGAACTTCGTACCCCAGCTCTTTCAATTTATGCATGGTAAGTTTTGAAACGTGGGGTCTAGCGTTGTCGTGTAGGAATATAGGGCCCTTACCAATCCAGGTTGTTTTTTCAATAATTTTTCGTGCATTTGGCCAATTTCATTGCAGTAGGTTGTAGAGGTAATGGTCTCACCTCTAGGCAAAAAGGAGTAATGTATGATTCCAGCCATGGACCACCATACTGTAACCATCAATTTTTTCGGGTGCAAATTTGGTTTCGGCATTTGTCCTGGGCTTTCGTCGATGTCTAACCACTGCCCTGACCGACGCTGATTGTCATAAGCAATCCAGCTGCCGAACGACCTAGTTTAAACTCATAAAAAAATATTACACGAAAATCGCGTGTTTCCATGTTCATATTTGAAGGTATACTAAACAGTGTGTAATTGATTGGGAAGCTAATGTTTATAAAAGAAAAGTAGAGGATTAGTAACTGCTTGATTATGATATGTGAACTTTGGAAGTAAACAACAGAGACTCGCAAAATCCTCTATGTATTTCAAATATTATAAAATCGGACATTTCATGTGAAACAACTCAATAATATATTTGATTTAGAACCTTATGAACGTCACTGCGCATTTTGCTGACATCCTGACCAAGTTAACAATGGAAATTTACATTGGTTAATAGTACTCGGGCCAGGAAGGAATGTTGCTTAACCTCTAGCGCAGGTTCTTAGCTTTCTCCTAGTTACCGCCTCATTATTGTCCCTCAATAACGAACCCCTCCGCTTCAATTTGATAATCGTCGTATTTTACTCAACATTCTAAAGATGCTTTCTAACGACATGACAATAATTATAAATATAATATTATTACTAAGCATATTGTAGAAATTATTTGTCTTAGTATTAAAGAATTATTTAGCATTTATATCAGAATTTTTTATTCTAAAACTAGTTTCGAATGTTAAACACTCATCATCAGTTTTAAAAACATACTGGAATTCCAAAATGTCAGCAAAATATTTAATTTTAGGCTGTTTTCTATGTATTATATTAGTTTCACTCCTGATTGTTTGTTGAATTGCTAGTTGATTTCATTTAAATGGATGGTAAAGCTGGAATTCTAAATATTTTAAATGAAAATATCACCCAAACGAACTTAAAATTTGTCAGTCTATAACTTTTAGTTATGGTCTTAGAAGGTACGTTAGCCTTCAACAGCTCACATGTAACTTTTAGTTATGGTCTTAGAAGCTCCAACTTTGCCAACTTGCCTTCACGTACAGACTTTCACATGCCAACAGTCAACGACAATTAGTATTACCCATCATTCTTCCAGGAATAGGACTTAATGCCGGTACCACTCATTTGCTTTTCAGACAAATTTTGTTTACTTCACTTTTTGTTGGTGAGACGTTTGTTTTAAGTGCAAGAAAATTATATACAAAATTAAATGCTCTACAACTTTGATTCTGTAAATTTTTCTGAGAAACGAGCGTGAAAGGTATAAAAAGCTGATGTTTGTCAAAAAGTGAGGTAAATTTTTTTTTTTTTTTCGAAAATTATAGATTTTCAATAACGTACATCTCGAAAACTGTTCGAAGTTCGACAAATATTTTGTCAAAAAGTGAGGTAAATTTTTTTTTTTTTTTTTCGAAAATTATAGATTTTCAATAACGTACATCTCGAAAACTGTTCGAAGTTCGACAAATATTTATAAGTTTTGTTTTATAGGAAATTTAGTTTGCTTTGATTTTTATTTTAAACATATTTTTCTAGAGTTTATCTTTTTCCATATATGATCTAAAAACCAAAAACATTGAACTTCTCCCCTCCCCCATCGTTAGCTGCATAGAATGTTTACCTCCAAACTACTACTAACGAAGCTATGAAGTTAAAACATTATCGCATATTTCATGCACTCTAAATCCCTCATTTCAGCACTAACTCATTGTACTACTACCAAATGCTAAAGGTATCTTCCGATTCGCTAGAAGTCACCTTTCTTTTTTTTTCACAAGTACAAAAAAAAAAGAAGGTTTATATTATTTAAAAGTTTTTATTTTCGATTTATCCATATTAATATACTTATATCTCTAATTGATTTACACTGCCCTCACCTACTAGCAGTTGCTAACTACTTTCTATAGTTAACTACCTTCATGACTACTAAGTAATTAACTGCTAACTACTAACTTATCAGTTCCAACAACTAGCTAACAAACTAGTTTTAAGTATTTAACGATAGTCATCCAACTAGTAGTTAGTAATCAACATTAATTTTATCTTTCTAACTAGTTGTAGAGAGTTAGCGAATCCAACGACAACCTTGAACGAAACTAAACTTTATGGACAGTTAGGGATTTGGTTCAACTTAGTTTTGACTTTGTCATTGGATTAAATATAATATTTATTATAGACAGTTTTGTACAAATATTATATGATTTTTAAGAGAAAAAAATGATGTATATATATTTTTTGGTCCATAATAACTAGGGATGTGAAATATATGCATTTGTATATTTCTCTTAGCCAACTAAAACATCTAATATCATCAAAATGTTTATGTTTTAAAGGAGTTTGTATACCCATGTCAACCACTGAAAATGTCAAAATCGTCATATTTTTTCCAAAACATACATATTTAGTGTACTGGCTCTGGTGTATTACGGGACATAGTCAAAATTTAATGCATAGGAACTGATCATAATTTTAACAAAACTTTAGTTGAAAAAAATAAATTTCATATCAGACAATAAGTTTTGGGGTTGCCAAAAAAACTTGGATTACAAAACAGTAAGTGGTTTTTTGCGTGCTGGCATAGTAATGTTCAGAACGTGATCATAACTTATTATATAGGTTATTATAGTTAATTTAACCAGCTTTTAGTTGGAAAAAAGAAATATTGAATCGAACAATTAGTTTCGGAGTTAGAGCCAAAAGAGTGCCGACAAACGTGTTACCGCGAAGAAATGTGACCCTAGCCAACGAGTGCTGAAATGAGTGTAGAGTGCATGAAATATTCGATAATTTTTGACTTTATAGCTTTGTTAAAAGTAGTAAGGAGGTTAGCATTTTAAAAATTCCCTCCCTTGGGGGTTGAGCTTACCACCCCTTGCTATCTGGGTTTTGACGCATTTTCCTTAAAATAATAAAAGAAAAAAATAATTTCACTAATCCCTCTTGAAGAGATCCGCTACCTGGGACAAACGTCTTAATTGGAATCTACATACAAGATTTAAACGGCAAGAAACTGCTCGTCATTACAGACTACTTCAACATTTATTACACAAACGTTCAAATCTCCCAATTAATTAGAAAACGTCTAATTTTACTTAACTGTGATTAGACCTATTTGGACGTACGGAGTTCAGCTTTGGGGCTCTACTAAACCATCCAATTCATCTCTTATCCAATCCTTATAATCCGAAATCCTAAGAAAAATCCGGAATGCTCCTTACTTTGTCATCAATAAACTTATCCATAAAGATCTTAATGTTCCTTATGTTGCTGATTTAGCCCAAACCAGATATCTATCTTTTCATAGTAAGCTCCATAACCACTCCAATCCACTAGATTCTCAACTTGCTTCCCACTCCATTTCCTATAATGCTCTGAGGCGTCTGAAAAGAACATGGCCTAGAGACCTTTTATTGAAGTTCTACTAGTGAGTAGTTCTTCACAAGTTATTTACATGCCATTGTATTCACTATCAACAAATTTACTTGATGTATATTATTTTGTACAGTTGTAAATATCAAAAAATAAAAATAAAAAAAAACAAAGAACATAATAAGAGAAAACAACTTTTCCAGATGACTTAAATAATTTTAGTTTACTTCTTAAAAAAATATTAAACAAAACTAAAGGATGATAAACTAAAAAAAAAAAAAACAACTAACAAAGTAAATAAAGCTACACGTTATATTATTTATAATAAAATTTGATATAATTTGTATAACTAATTTGTATAATTACATTTCTAATGATAATTACATTTTTTAATTTAATTTAATTCAGGTATTTTATGTCCAATTAACAGCCCAGAAGTGTTAGATGATTGCTACAAACTATGTTTCTTTGCCAGATGTGATATTAGATGAGTACAACACCTACGTGCGAGTTGAGCTCGGTTAATGACAGCTGAGTCGATTTTCTTACAAATCAATTTAAAATTTCTGTTGCATCAATTTTCAATAAGCGGTGGGCGGGTACCTTCAGTAATAAAATATCAATACGAACTCTAATAAGTTCAAGACGTTCTCACTTTGCGATCTGATCCAGACTTCACATATTGTGGGCTACCGTTCTTGACAACTGACGACTGATGATAAACAATGTTTTTTTTTTTTTTGTATTTTTAATCTGTCGACACATGTTAAACAATAAATTAACAATAAGCGGATGTTATGACCTTTATATAATGATTAAAGACATGTCAGGCATGAGGAAGAACATTACCTAGCGGTAACCATTCCGTTCTTTGGCTTATTTTATGAAATTACCAGGACAGATCTCCCATCCACGTCTTTTTCAATCTTAAGTGTTTTCTGGCATACGTGTTGAGGTCATTGGTTTAAAGAACGTATTTATTCGCTAACTCTTGGTATATATAAGTCAGAATATAAACTTGTATGTTTCTAACATTTTTTTAAAAATTGTTTATTGGTTTTTTATACTGTATAGAAATAGAAATAGAAAAATAATTTTATTCTGGGACCTAGTCCCCTAAGAATAACAAATTGTACAGAAAGAAATGATATTAGTTACATCTGGTCAGAGACATGATGAATAAAGAAGATGAAAAAATAAAAATAAAAATAAAAAAAAATATAATAAAGAAGAAATATTACTATAACGATGATAATGTATACATAGATACTAATGTAATATATGAACAGGAAAATAAGAAAACATTCTACAAATGAAATAATAAATAGGTTATTATGATACAATACTAATTATATACAAATGTAAAGAACTTAAATGTTGTATTCGAAGAACTTAAAAAATTATTTAATTGGTAACACTGAGTGTTCCACTCCACTTGGATTAGGAGTAGGTACTGGAAATAAACGAATTTAAATGTTTTTTGGGATTTCGCTTGTCTAATATGAGAAGGGATGGAATTCCATTGGATGGTTGAGCGGAATAGGAAAGAGCGCTGTAATGTAGTAGCTATGGGATGGGGTATATAGATCAGAAAGGCGGGATCTTGTGTTCAATGCCTATGTTTACATTACATAAAAGAAGGAAATTTAAGAATAAGGTTTACAATTAAATATCCATAACGTGATAAGAACTATTCCCTAGTATCACTTCAATAGTTCTACATTAGAAGGTCTCTTGGTCATCTTCTTTTCAGACGCCTCGGAGGACTATCGGGAATCGAGTGTGAGACAAGTTGAGAGAATAGTGGATCCGAATGGGTACGGAGTTTGTTTTGAAAGGATAGGTGTCTGGATTGGAACAAATCTGCCTCATAAGGAACACTAGGATCTGTACAGATAAGTTTGTTGGTGGCATAATAAGGAGCATTGATGATTTTAGTGGTTGCTCCCTTGACAGTAGATGTTCATATGTTTTATTTTCTTCTTTTTTTTTCGCTTAGCTGTGATTCATTTGTCTATAGGATATAAATTTTCAAATTAAATAGCTTAATTATACTGACCGTCTATCCCTTTAAATTATTTAAATTAAATTAACAATTAATGATAATTCGAAATTAACAAAGTTGAGAAAAAATAAAGGTTTAAACGTGAACTTTTTCATTTAAACGAATATAGCCTCCTAAACGGTAGGTCCTAATGACAGATATTATATAACAAAAAATATTTTTTATATATTTTATTTTTTTTTTTTTTTTTATTTTATTTTATTATTTTTTTTTAATCGGCTCAACAACCCATTACTGGGTCCTGGCTTCCTCAAGCAGCTTCCGCCAGTTTGTTCGGTCAAGTGCAGCTGCTCTCCAATTCCGTACTCCGAGCAGGGTTCTAGTATCCTCTTTCACACCATCCGTCCATCGAAGCTTAGGGCGACCTCTCGGCCGTGTTCCATGTAGGCGCTCATTCAAAACTTTATTTGGGATCTCATCTGTTCCCATCCTTGCTACATGGCCTGCCCAGCGGAGCCTACCAATCCTCACAATTTTACCAACATCAGGCTCACCAATCAGCGAGTACAATTCCCTGTTCGTGCGTCTTCTTCAAGATGAACCATCCTTTACTGGACCGTAAATGCATCTTAGTTTCTTTCTCTCAAACGTTTGGAGGTGCTTTTCATCTGACTTCGAAAAAGCCCAAGTTTCTGAGACATAGGTTAGCACTGGTCGAATCGGGGTCTTATATAATCTTGTTTTTGTAGATCTTGATAGAGAACTACTTCCCAAGTGCCGACGCAGTCCAAAGTAACACCTGTTGGCCGATGTTATTCGCCTCTTTATCTCTGCCGAAACATCATTAATGGTATTGACTTGAGACCCAAGGTACGCAAATTCCTCAACTCGTTTGAAAGAGTAATTTCCAATTTCGACTGAACTTTCGTTGGTACCTCCTTATTTGCCAGCAATCATATATTTGATTGTGGGTATTGACAACAAGTCCTAGCTTCCTGGCAGCATCAAAAATTGATCTTACACTTAAAAATAAGGGTTTCAACGTGAATTTGTGTATTCAAACCTATATAGCTTCTAAATTGTAGGTTATAGCAAGCAATTATGTAGAACAAAAATATTGTTAATTAAATTTCGGATCAAGAAACTATTGTCAAATTTTCGATCCTTGCAGTACCAAAAGACCTAGATCGTGTCAAAAAAGACCCTACACTTAATAAAAATAATTTTTAGAGAAAAAACAAAACCGACTTCAAGATTAAACCTACTTACACGAACTTAACTAAAAAATGGCTGGCACCGACTCCAAAAATAACTGATCATAAATTGTGAATAGGTACATGAGTATCGATTATTTCATTGATTTTCATTTAACGGTTTTTGTTTTGAAGCAATGAAAATATTATTTTTTATTTTTTAGTTAAGTTCTTGTAAGTAGGTTTAATCTTGAAGTCGGTTTTGTTTTTTCTCTAAAAATTATTTTTTTTTTTTCACTTTTTAGTGGTGAGTGTATTTTTTTTTATATAGTCAATTCTCGATCTTCAAGCTACCCTGAAAAATAGTTCGAGTTACTGAACAAAGACTTATCGAGGTTATCATTCCACTTACCTTCATGTAATTGGGAAAATTGAACACAAAATGGGAATTGAAATCATTACGTATATTTTTTCATTAATGGGTATGTGTATGTTGTTTGTACATACATATAAAATCATTGATAAAGAAAATTAAATACCTGGTACCAATTTGTCATATAACTTTCAACTGAATTGAGCTTTTTTCTAAGGGAGCCTAAAAGTAGACACCGCCTTCCACCAGTGGCGATATTTCTTTATTCTTTAGGACGGAGATTTAGTTACTATGGAGATTTTAAATAATCATAATCATAAATATGTTTAAAATGTAAGGTTATATAACAGTGATTTTTATTAACTGGTTTTTTGATTTTTCTTAAAAAGTGCTACGTTGATTTCAAAATATTTTTTATGGGACTACCTCTGAAGTATGCCCTACCGGTCTAAAAAAAAGAATATCAAAATTGATTAAGAATTGACGGAGGTTCTCAACTCATATGTATTTGTTTTTTTGTATGTTACGCGATTACTCTGTCAATTCTGAATCAATTTTCATGATTCTTTTTTAGATCGGTAGGGCATACTTCAGAGGTGGTCCCATCAAAAAAAATATTTTGAAATCAATGCAGCACTTTTTAAGAAACATAAAAAATACGTTAATAAGTGATTTTTTTTTTTTGAAGTCGAAACTGTTTTTTTGATTTTTCTTAAAAAAGTGCTTTAATGGGACCACCTCTGAAGTATGCCCTACCGATCTAAAAAAGAATCATCAAAATTGATTCAGAATTGACGGAGTAATCGCGTAACATACACACACAAAAAAAAAAAAAATACAGACGAGTTGAGAACCTCCTCTTTTTTGAAGTCGGTTGAAAATAGGGATTTCAAACGTTACTTTTTGTTATTGAAATCAATATAGCTCCTAAACTGTAGGTCATTGCGATAAATGTTATATAACAACAAATATTCTTCATTAAATTTCTGATTAAGAAACTGTCGGTAAATATTCGATTCGAGCCACACCAACTGTGCTAGAGCGTGTCAAAACAGCCCCCACACTTAAGAATAGAGGATTAAACGTGAATTTGTGCATTCAAACTATATAGCCCCTAAATTGTAGGTCATAGCGGGAATTGATAAAGCACAAAAAATATTTTCCATTAAATTTCTGGTTAGGAGACTGTCCTCAAATTTTTGATCCTACGCTAGAGCGTGTCGAAAAAGCCCCTACTTAAAAATTGGATTTTCAAACGTTCCTTTTGTTATTGAAATCAATATAGCTCCTAAACTGTAGGTTATAGCAAGAAATGATATAGAACATAAAATATTTTTCATTAAATTTCTGATTAGAAAATTGTCCTCAAATTTTTATCCTAGCCACACCAAATGTGCTAGATCGTGTCGAAAAAGCCCTTATACTTAAAAATAGGGCTGTCAAACGTTACTTTCTGTTATTCTAACCATTGCAGCTCCTAACCTGTAGGCCCTAGAGACGAATGTTAACAAAATATATTTTTTAATTAAACTTTTGATTAGGAAACTGTCGTCAAATTTTGCGATTCCAGCAACACCAACACAGCTAGTAAGCGTCAAACTACGTGTATTGCCCTCGCGTTTCTTAAAAACGTACCACTAGACCAACTAGGCCACGGGTAATGCGTGTTCCATGTTAATAAAATAAATTCTTCAAAGATATTTTTGAGCATTCTCAATATTTAGGCATGGCTAATTTAGCTTTTCTACCTGATTCTTCAGAGTGTTTTAAAAATATTTAAGTAGTAGCAAAGACGTCAGAGTTATACAATTTTATTGATACAGAAATAGCGAGGGATAGAGGAGTGGGCTGAAGAGTTATGCCAGAGGAGATTCCTCGTTGAGAAGAGATGAGATCTTGGGATAAGATTAAAGGAACCCATTCTGTTCTCTTTATGAAAACAATCGAGGTTCCCCTGCCCTGGATTCTTCCTTTGAGATTGTATCTAATATTAGCATCATGTTGAGGTCGGTGTTTAGGGTTCTTAGTAAACAATAGGGCTTCTCTAACAAACTGTTAGCGCTGGGAAAAAAAAGAAGAAAATAAAAGTAGAAATCTTTTACCAAAACAAAAGTATACAAGTTCTACTATATTTGTGCATAAACGTATATTGGAAGTTTGAAAAGTATTATTACTAGACAAATGATCAAACCTCTCAATTCATTACAAAAGACTTATTTACATGACTGTAATTAGAACTATATGGACGTACGGAGTTGAGCTTTGGGGCTCTACTTAACCATCTCGTATCCAATCCTTACAATCCAAAATCCTAAATGCCCCTTACTTTGTCACCAATAAACTTATCCATAAAGACCTCAATGTTCCATATGTTGCTGAGTTAGCCCAAACCAAATACCTATCCTTTCATAGCAAGCTCCATAACCACTCAAATCCATTAATTTCTCAACTAGCTTCACACTCCATTCCCGATAATCCTCCGAGGCGTCTGAAAAGGAGATGGCCTAGAAATCTTCTACTTATTGAATTGCTACTGATGAATATTTCTTTTCAAGTTGTTACATGTCATTGTAATCGTTATCAGCTCATTTACTTGATGTTCATATTTGTATAGTTGTAAATTTCAATAAATTTATATATATATATATATATATATATATATATAATATATATATATATATATATATATATATATAAATAAATAAATGATCCACATTTTTTATTAATAAAAATATATTTCAGCCGACAAGTTAGTAACTTTTCTATTCCCTGTAAAAAGAGATTTCCTTGTTTTATATGAAAAAAGTCTAAAAAAAACAGTTTATATTGATTATGATTCGATTATGATGCCCAAACCAGATAACTATCCTTTCATAGTAAGCTCCATAACCACTCAAATCCGTTAGTTTCTCAACTTTCTTCCCACTCCATTCCGGCTAATCCTCCGAAGCGTCTGAAAAGAAGATGGCCTAGAGAACTTCTAGTGTAGAATTTTATTAAAGTGCTACTGTTATCAGCTCATTTACCTGATGTACATATTTCTATAGTTGTAAATTTCAATAAATTAAAATATAAAAAAATAAATAAATATTATTAGTGAAGATCCTTATGTTAGTAGAAAAAAAAATCATTAATTGATAACAGAAATAATTTTTTTAAAATAATTGATAGTCTGGCAGATAAAAAATATGTAAGTTTGATTGAAAAATGTAACTTTGTCCCCTCGACTTGCTAAAAGGTCAAAAAAAAAATTAATTATATATTTTTTATTAATTGAAATTTACAACTGCACATAAAAAACATAGTACACTAAATGTGATTATAACATAAAAAAAATGAAATGACAGTTTCTGTGAAGCAACTACCCACTGGTAGAAATTCAATAAAAGTGCTATTTGAGAAGGTCCCTAGCCCATCTTTTTCTTCAGACGCCTCACAGGGTTGTCAGGAATAAAATGGGAAGCAAGCTGAGAGACTAATGGATTTGAATGGTTATGGGGTTTAATATGAAAGGATAGGTATCTGGTTTGGGCTAAATAAGCAACATATGGAGCATTGAGGTCTTTATGGATAAGTTTATTTCTGACAAAGTAAGGAGCATTAAGGATTTTTCGAAGGATTTTGATTGCAAGGATTGGATACGAGATGTGTTAGAGGGTTAAAGTGGAGCTCCAAAACTCAATCCCATATGTTCAAAAAGATCTGATAACTGTCATGTAAATGAGTCTTTTGTAGAAAATCGGAAGGTTTGAACGTTTGTCTAGTGAATGGCGAAGAAGTCGAAAACGACGAGCAGTTTCCTGTTGTTTTAGTCTTGTAAGTGGATTCCAAGTTAAACGTTGGTCCAGTTGGAGTCCTAGATAGCGGATCTGTTCAACAGGGATCAGTGGGATATTATTAAAGGATACTATAGGACAGGAAGTAATCATTTAATAAGGAAGTTTTTATTCCGCCTCAAGGGCAATAAGTATGGATCGCTCAATGTATCCATTCACACAGTATTAACAATAAGAAAATAAATAAAAAAGAAAAAAAAAAATAAATAAAAAACCTCATGATATATAATACTATAAATAAGTGAAAAAAAAAAAATAAACTCAAACTATACAATTAATAATTTGTAAAAAAAAAAAAAAAAAAAAAAAAAAAAAAAAAAAAAATACATACAAAAATATAAAAATAATTATAATAGTAAAAGAAAATAAATTAAATTAAAGTTAAAAATACAATTATACTTTATTTACAATATACACTTCCCTGAGTGATCCCCCAACCAGTCTTGTTTCTCCACTTATGGAGGGATAATCCAGGTCCAAATAGATTAAATTGCTTCTCTATCAGCTGTGTAGAACTTTTGTAGAAAAAAACAAAACAATTACAAAATTATGTTTACAGTAAATATCATGATAAAACTGAAAAATACAATTATAGTTGTGTAATTGAAATATAATGACATTGAAATAGACACATTTTAGCCCTGAAGAAGAAATGTGGTCAAAACTTCTAAACTACAACATTTTTTTTTTTAACTTGTACCTGTTTTTTTTCCTTCTTCTGGTTGTGACCTTGAATTTCAATTCCATAATGGTAATGTATTAAGTTTGATGTAAAATCATTAAGTGAATTCTAGTGCTATATGCTATATGCTATATGCTAACAGAAAAGAGGATGAGGGAGTAAGAGAGAGAGAGTGAGAGAGAGAGAGTGTGTCTGAGAGAGAGAGGGAAATATATAAAGAGAATGTGACTAATAAAATTCATGAAATAAAATAAAGAAATCACACGCTAAATGAAAATTCTTCGGTGATTCCAGAGCTGTATTAATAAAATACCTCAAATAATTGAAGAAATAAATTTAAAAAGTATCTGGCATTCTTAGGTTTTTTTTTTTTTTTTTTTTTTTTTTTCAAATGAAAAATGATGTTGGTTTTTTATGAAAAACAGTGTTTGATTCGCCTTTTTTTTTCTCTTTTTTTTTTTTCTTGATTCCTCGTTTTGACGAGTAGTGTCAGATACAAATAGGACTATTTATTTATTCATCGAACGAAACTCTATAAAAGAGAGAGACGTGACGATGCCTGGGTTCTCAGAAACTCTTAAGATGTATATTCAAAGTTGAAACAGTTGTTGAGTTTTCCTCCTAGCGATAAAGAATATTTTAGAAGGCTTTCATCTCCTCTGAATAAGTGTGGGCGAATTTACTGTATGGCAGTGTGTTAGAAATAAAAAACTGAATCGTTAAATGCGGTAGATATTCACGTGTCTTAATGTATTTTCTAATGATCGGAATTAAATATTTTATTATTAAAAAACAAGAAATAAATTAATAAGTTCTATATACCTAATGAAGCCTCTATTGACTCACACGACCACGAATCAGTTTGCCCTTTGAAACCTACCATGGAGGAACTTATCGTGGAAAGTTGTGTAGTTTTGAGTTCAGTTTTTATTGATATGTTGGCAAAAAGATTGAGAGAGTCACGTGGACATATAAAAAAACGGAAGAAAAAGCGTTGTTGGGTCAGGAACTGGATACTCGCAAGAAAAACCATCGAATATTAATAAAACACTATCCTTAAGGACAAGAATGACGGAATATCCTTCTACCACATTAAAACCGTTAAATATTAAAAATATTTTAAAACAGTATCCTCAAGGACAACAATGGCTGAATATCCTTCGGATAACATAAAAAACCGTTAAATATTTTCATATTAATAAAACAGTATCCTTATAAGGACAAAAATGGCGGAATATCGTTCGGATCCTGGAATATTTCAACATATTATCCATTTTTGTTTAAATAAACCACTTGTCAACTCTCTCGACTGGCGTGGTCCACGCCTGAAAATCAAACAGGTTTGATACCGAGCGTGAGCGGTCGTGGACTCACTTCTCTCTAGATGACGTCAGAGGCAAATTCACGCCACCTCGTTCAGATGGAGGAAATTCCACGAATGCGTGGATCACGCTAGCGTGCCACGCCCCGTGAGAACGCAGCTTAAGGCAGGGATTCGTATTTTTATACTTTTTTTTTTAATACCAGTTTATTGATATTTACAACTGTAAAAAATATATAAATTAAGTAGATGTGTTGATAACGATATTAATAACATGTCAAACCTAAAAATAACTACTCATAAGTAGCACTTCAATAAAAATTCTACTCTAGAAAGTCTCTAGGCCATCTTCTTTTTAGACGCCTCGAAGGATTATCGGGAATGCAGTGGAAACAAGTTGAATGGTTATGGAGCTAACTATGAAAGGATAGGTATCTGGTTGGAATAAATCATCAACATATGGAACAATAAAATCTTTATGGCTAAGTTTATTGGTGAAAAAGTAAGGAGCGTTGAGGAATTTTGGAAGGATTTTGGATTGTAAGGATTGGATATGAGATTAATTTGATGATTTACTGGAGCCCAAAGCTCAACTCCGTACGTCCAAATAGGTGTGATTTAAATAAGTCTTTCGTAATCGGGAACTTTGTACGTTTGTCTAGTAAATGTTGAAGTAGTCTGTAACAACGAGGAGTTTCTTGCCGTTTAAGTCTTGTATATGGATTCCAAGTAAGGCGTTTGTCCAAGTGAAGTCGTTGTTAGCGGATCTGTTCAAGTGATATTATTGGAATACCATTGTTTTCATAGTTAAAATTGTTTTATGAAAATATATGTTTATTTTATTAAGAATAATTTGATCAAATTTGTCAGGCATAATCCTGGAAACAGTGCGACTAGTAGGTAGAGTATTTGAGAGTAAAATTAGCGAGGCGAGGCTCGACCCCACCACTCCCTTCTCCACCCCCTCCCCACCCATACACTAACGCAAATTAAAATGCTAATTGGGGACTTTGTGGTTGCTGGCTGATTGCTCTACACGTGCTACGTCAACTCGCTCTTATCTCGAGATAGTGTTAAGTTAGTACTACTCTGGGGCTAATGTTGATTCTGCTAGCTATATATATATATATATATATACTACCTTACTTCCTTCCTACTTCTCATGTACAAATATAACTATCTACTTTGCTATAATCATAATAAAAAATTAGTATTTATGAGAAGAACTTAAACAAACTTACAGACATTTTCATTAAAAAAACAACAGGTACAGAATATGGCAACAGTACAAATTCCTGACATAACTCATTCGGAAGCTGACAATGAGGTAAATGAGGGGTTTCCCATCCTAATATTTAGTATCATGCCTGGAGATTGTGCCACTGGGTGATGACTTCCTCATGCCTGATCATGTCTGTTGTTTTAATGCAACTTCACTACTACTGGTTGCAAGCAAATGTATACAGTTGTGAATAAAATTATTATATAAAAAAAATAACATTAAGAATATTAAATACCAGCTCATTAGTTATGAATATTTTCATAATATATGGAGTCATTGAAAAAAAAGAAGAACTGTACCACTGCAGTCCATGTAGAGTCTTGGGTTCATTACTTTTTGTTTTTGACAGAGGTTATATAAAGTGTGATCTCCACTTTTCTTAAACTTAGGGTACCCAATTTATGGAGAATGGATTTGCCTCAGGAAAGTCTTCGACCCTGAATTCGATGCACTGCCGAAATAAAGGACTATTATCCGCCTACAGACTAGACTCGGGCCTGCGAATTAAGAACTAACTCCTTCTTTTTGGTTAATCAAATTTAAATTTTATTAGTAGGGGGGACCTGGGATGGTTGGGACAATTTTTTTTATTTTTAATTTTTTTAGGGCTGCAATTATTTTTTGTTACTTTGTTTTTTTTAATAACTTTTTAGAAATACGTATGATTTATTCTAAATGATTATAATGAGCACAAGTCAGTAAAAAAACAAAAATATAAAACATTTAAAAATGTACCAACTATCCTGTGCACCAGGATGGTTGGAACAGCGATAAGGGATGATTGGGACATACATAAATTAGGTAACACATTAGTTACAATTCAATATATTTATTTACTAAATGATAAACATAAACATAATAAAATAGTACTACGTGTTTCTTACACAAATAATAGTATAAATTAAATTAAAAAAGGAACACTTTTACCAATAAATAAATAAATAAGGCATGATGATGAAAAATAAGGTTCTGTAAAGAGAAAAAATAAGAAAATGCAAGTAATAAATTTTTAATATATGCAAAAATATAACAGGATGGTTGGACACTGTCCCAGAGATCAACTGTCCCAACCATCCCTTAGATTACTTTTTTATTCAATACGTGGTCCTGACAAACATGTAGGTTAGTATTTCAAGATGGATTACTGGAATCGAATGATAATTGATAGGAGTTTTATATGTTAATTTAAGACGCTGGCAGGGTTTTTTGCCTGTAAGAAAATACTATCCTCAAGTTCATTCAAATATTTACATCTGTAGTGAAAATTAAGAAAAATTTACCTCTCTTAACAAAAAATTTAAATAAGTCCGTCAAAGCACAGTATTATAACCTGCCTCAGGAGTGTGATCAACAGCTGTAAAGTCAATTCAGTAGTGCCAACCTATTAATCAAAAATTTCACTATCCCAACCATCCCAGGTCTCCCCTACTTGAAAGCCATATTTTATATGTGATAAATTAGCTAGCATTGGTTTATCTTAACTTTACAGATTGCGATTTCATTCTTTATTATTCGATCTCTCGGCTTCGTATTCAACTTCTTTTCACCTCTACCCGAGTAACGGTTCCTTTCGTAGCTTTGCCATCCTGTTAGATCTCCAACAAAGGACTAGAAAACTGTCCCTCAAGTGGCAATCCTCTGTGACCCATATTGCACACAGAGGAAGGAGGCTGAGGAGAGACGTCAACAATGTATTGCTATATCTGCGGAGGACACAATAGTCCATGGAATTCGCAGTAGTGAAGAAAAGCGAAAATTTCTCCCTTTCCATCCGTTTCAAATTGTTATTTATTATTTAGTTTGTATGTACATTTTATTTTATCTTTTTCTATTTTCATAAATACAAAATTTATTATTATCTATGCTGTTATATAAAAGGTTAAGCTATTTTTCGTTTGTGATCACTTGGGGCCGGATTTATATGTGAAATAAAACTTGAAATATGTACATAGATATGGATTTACTTTTTCATGAATATGTAAGTAAAAATAAGAAATATGTAATATAAAAAAAAATTAATCTATTTTATTATAGTAAGGTAATTAACATAATTTTAATATATGTTTAGAAATCGTGATTTTACGTTATCATAGAGACGAAAATAGAAAAAAAATAATGATTTACTCTTCAAAAATATTATAATTTTCTAAATCTTTCATATTTAAAAGCATTGGTTTTGTTTTTTTCATTTGACATTTTCCCCACAATGGCATTGGCCCACATACCGTGATTTTCAACATCCGTTGCTTCGTCTCTGAATACCCATTATGAGTCTGAATTAAAATTTGACTTACTAGTTAAGGAGGACAAAGAAAAAATAAAGCTTCAGATCCATGTTCTTTTCCTTATAACCTTGTACTAAAATGTTGAGATAAGTTACTAGAAATCGTAGGTTTGTTGACACTTTTTTTCCACAACTATCTCATAATAAAACATCACCATCCCTACGAAAAGTTTCGTCAGGAAACTCGCTAATGTATTTGGCGACTAAAGCTTTCAAAGTCGATTTGATTTTAGGCATTTCAACATATTCAACTAAATTATAACAAACAAGGTCTCGAAATGAAATGAAACTAAATTTGGATAGAAAAATGGACATTGATAGGGAAAACGGTTTTTATATATTCTCTGAAACCTAATAGAATTTTTTGGCTCAGGCACCTTCCACAATTCACTGAATCCATAAAAAATAAAAAAAAAGCTTATAAAACTTTGCTTCTCTTTTTCTTGAGTTTTTTCTTTCTTCAATTTTCATTGTTAACTAAATATGGATACAAATATGTAAATATGAGTAAAATTTGTAAAAATATGTAATTTCGTCCAAATATATAAAAAAAAAAAAAATGTTTCAATTGCATTTTAAATTGTATGAAACGTAAAATAAACCATCGAGGATTGATATACAAGGTTCAAAAAACAATATGTAAATACATATAAATCCGGACCCTAGTGATCACTAACCACGAAGACTACTCAACAAATCTGTACCAAATTTTAGCTACACAATCTTTATAGATCAAAAAAAGGTTTTGCAATAATAATATTTACAAATTACCAATTAAATTGTTGTTGAAAATGCAATAATATGTGAATGCCGGGGAAATTTGAAAATTGACCGATAAGTTGCGAGCGTCATTCTGCATGAGAGGTTACTAAGTTACGGTCCTATATAGAACTTAATATTGAAAATAAAATTTACTTTTATTCAAATAAATTTGCAAAAAAAAAACAAAAAATCTCGTGGGACATGTGGATTCTAGTGAAGTTTAAAAATCAAACTATCCGTAGTAAGCACCATTCCGCAATAGAGTTTACAAGGTAAACCTACTGAATCGATCCTCACCAAATTTTGATCGTTCTTAAAAGTTTTAACAGAAAAAAAAATTAACTACAATAATGATTTAAATGTCCAGTGTTGAGGTGCAGAAGCGAGGTTTGCTACAATATCGTTTACTTTTATAGTTAGAAATTAAAATAAATCCAGATAAAATCAATAAAATTATTTCAGTAAAATACATTTTTTACCAAATAAAAAGGGTAGGCCCGAAGGTAATGCTAAGAAGGCAAGAAATTATTTGAAAAATGATATTTTCAAACAATAAAAATTAAACCAATTATTAAAAATAAAAAAATTAATTTACGGTATAATGATTCACACATTCTTATATTAATATAATACATATTTGGGATCAATATTTAAATATAACATTAATATTATTCTGTATCTGATTAAAAAAATAATAATATTAGGCAAGTATCCTTGAAACTATATTTTTATCGAAGTTAAGGTGCCATTTCAATTTTCTTCTTTATTAAAATATGTGAGCAGATATACAAACAAATTTAAAATCACTGCAATGGGTGATATTATGAAATTATTTAGTTGACTACTATTTGTCCATTCAAAAAAAAGTTAAAAATAAAAACATTTAAATATAACTTGATCTCAAGTTATAGCAAACCATAAGTTTATAAGTTTAATATATGTGTGTTTTTTAATATTTTATTTGTTAATTATAATTAATAATTATTAACCTAATCAGATAATTAATTTTTTTTTTGTTTTTTAGGTAAGTTCCAGTCTGGTTTGAAAATATTGTTCTATTAAAAAAAAGGAAATGTAAACGCCCGTAATCTTCCTAAGGTTAGAATTTCCTAGAATGTATACACTTTTCACTTTATTTTAATTTTTTTATTCTAATATTTTGTTTAAATATTAATAAATGTTTTTAGGAATTCATAATTATTTTTAAGTTCAATGTGTTTAATTGGTGGACAACATTGAATCATAGATGGCATTAAACTATATTACTTTCAAATTTTGCTTGTTAGATCTTGTTTGCAAAATATTGATACATGTATCAGGTGTCATATTCCCAGTCGATTTATCTTTAGACTATTATTGCGTTCTGAAAAAGGACTCCTTTCAAAATTATATACGTTGTAAACTTGTACCTAGAGTCAGTTATTAATTATTCTTTCCGAACTAAATCCAATTCAACTGTTTCTCAATTAAGGCAGGAAGAATAGTTGAATAGAGAACCCCCTAATGAAGCTAACACCATCCGTTCCGGAGGAGGCAAACAGAGTCGTCTTAGTTGGCATCTAGATTGCTTGGAACTTCTTCACGTATTCAAAAACTTTTCCTGAGTTCGTGCCTGGCCAAGACAAGTTTTCCCCCCCCGACGTGTAAAATTAACCCCTTTCCTCGCGGATGGCTGACCCCCAACAACTGTAATTCAATAAGAAGTTACAACCGGAGACCCTTGCCTTAAACATTTGTCTTCAATTTCCAAAAAGGAAATAATTATTAAATATTTTTCTTCACACTTTCCTTTTTTTACATTAATTACAAATACAAAAATTACAGAATTTTTGCTGGTAAAGTAACAAATAAGCATTGTAAACTACATTATTGTAATTTTTTTTGCAATTTATTGAATGTAAAAACGAACAGATGAACATTATACACATTGGACCTGAGTGAAAATGACAAAAAAAAAGCTAAACACTTGCCGCATCTCATCAAGTGTGAAATATCAGATTCACATTGCTGCTCAAAACCATTCAATGCACTTATTTAACATTTCCTCTACTTCTTTGAATAGAATAGTGGAAGAATTGGAATAGAAACGTCATCATCATCTTTTTCATCACTAGCTTCAATTTGAGCACTCAACACTTGTTCTATAATTCTATTGTTATTTAAAATTTCATATCCCACATCCGTACTATCCTTGTTTAACCAGCTGCTTACCTCTTGCTTATTTTTTCTCATATTATAACCTGGAGCAGAAGTTGCTGAGCCAGATGCTAATGTTTTTGTAGGAAGAGCTTTCCAGTATTAACTGATTTTGGGAATTCGTCAACTGCACTCATACTTCCTTTCATCTCTTACTTAAATCAATGGAGGGATTTTATTCTGGATTTATTATTATGTTTGTTTTTTTTTCTATGAAATGATTTACAAAATGTATAAATATAGGCCTATATTTTAGTGACACCAAATGAGGCGGTTTAAAGATTAAATAAGTAGCAACGGGAAAAAATGAATTAGATAGTATAAAGGTGTAATATATAAAAATATAAAAACAACTATTCTCCCATCATTTATTTAACATCACAATATATATGATAGTTTATAAATTTTTTTTTTAATATATAAAATAGAATGCAACACATGTAATAATATATATATCGGAGAAACTAAACAAAAACTTGAAAACAGAATCAGACAACATAATTCAGATACCAAAAACATAAAAAAATATCAATAAAACAGCATTAGCACAACATGCTATAAATAATAACCATAAATTCAATTTTAAAAAAAACCGACATTTTATTTTATGAAAAAAATAGTTACAAAAGGAAAATTTTGGAATCCATATCCATAACAAAAAATTTGGACACAGCAGTAAATTTCAAAACTGATACACAAAAAATAGGAGCCCACTATGCACTACTAATAAACAAACTAGATATATAGACATTAACCTTTAGACCCATCAGTAGTAACAGACAGAGCAATTATGGAGAAATATAACCAAAAAGTTTTCAGCTCATATAGAAAAAATACTTTCATTATTTTTTCAAGGTAATTACATTTATTAACTATAGATACACTATAATAGTAAATTTTGCATAATAATAAATAGTGCAGTTGTACGTTGTATCTTTTCATAATTTATTTATTGAATTTATTTGTTTTTTACATTAAAATTATATGTGTGTAGATTAGACATGACACTACAAGACTTTTTAAGTCGATTGATATTATATTGGATAAGGATCATATGAGTATGAGGATTGTAAGGTAATTCATAAGTTTTTATATAATGTACAGTAGTTAATGTTGATGTTGTACCATATTCGCGTTATGTCATACATGTATGTTTTTTTCATATTTTCAGGGCTTGATAATGTGGCAATGCCACGAAACGTCGCAAGAAGAAAAAATTTTTTATAAACTATCATATATATTGTGATGTTAAGTAAATGATGGGAGAATAGTTGTTTTTTTTATATTTTTATATATTACACCTTTATATTATAATAATATCTCCTTAGTAATTATATATTGTATATGAATTTGATAGTATTTAATTTTGTTATTTATAGTTGCCAATATAAATTAAAAAAAAGAAAAAAAAAACCTGACGAATTATAGAATATGACGAATTATCGAGTGACGAAATGACGAGTTCCCACTGTATATCTATCCTATTATATAAAAGTACAAGCCATTTTTCGTTTGTGATTACTAACCGAGAAAACTACTGAACCAATCTGTACCAAATTTTAACTACATTATTTTCTTAGTTCATAGAAGGTTAAGCAATGATAAAATGTACAGATTTTCAATTTAATTGTCATAAAAACGCGATTAATCTGTGTTGAGCAGTTTCATAATCGACCGATAGGTTGCGACCATTTGAAAGGTGACAAAGTTACGGTGTTATCAATAAAAATATTTACTTATTTTCAATTAAAATCTTTTAAAAAAAGCTGAAACTATCTGGTATAAAATGTAGATCCCAGTGGAGCTTAAAAATTGACCGTTATGTGCCTAGTGCCATTCTGCAACGTAGTTTGCAATGGTGAAACTATTAAACTCTACGGTACCAAATTTTAACTATAACATCTCCATTGTTCTATGATGGAACAATAATAATAATATAAATGTATAGAGTTGAGTGACAGAAACTCGGTTTGCTAAATTCTCATATACTTTTATAGTTAGAAATTAAAACCTCACCAGATGAAATTGACAAAACTATTTCTGCCGAATCGAAATTCCCATATATTTCTTTTTTGATATTTTGTGAAAAAAATGCTATTCATGGGCCTCGCGAATAATTAGTTTTATCTTCTGCTTCAATAAATAACAGTGAGTGTTCGAAAATTATCATCAAACAGTTAGTTAGTGGGCGGCATAACCTTTATTTTTAACCGAGATTTAGGTAGGCTTTAGCCGTAATTCCAAATGGTTCGAAAGCCGATACAATAAATGCACGTTTAAACTCTCCACGTATTTGGAACAGGATTGAACAACTTAAGTTAAAAAAGAACAAATAGAGATCATCTTGCAGGGAGATACTCTGAATTTCCAATTTATTTGCTGCAAAATTGAAAATGAAACTGCAGATATTACTGTAAAAACACAAGTAGGTAAGATACCGAGTATGGTCAAAGATTTGATTTTTTGAAGTTTATTCAAATGTTTCAGATTTAATTAATAAACCGCGCCATTGATCGTAAATAAAATTGATAGCGGGCGAAGGCACGGAGGGGTATGATAGTCTAATATATTTGTGAAGGATAACCACTACATGGCGTTGTTTATTGGTTAATTAGACCTACTTTTTTTGTACCAAAAGAGCTTCGATTTTTTTCCATGTTATAAAAATTTAAAGTTAAAGAATGAAACTGTGTAAATTATTTTTGTTGAACGCGCAGATAAATTATTAGTAAAGATACCTAACTAGTGAAGATGCCCATGTAACTAGTTCTAATAAATAAAAAATAAATGGTTAGCATACTTGATGGTATATGACTACATCAAACCAACTACAGGAGCAAGAAGGAAATGTCAAAATAGGGATTGACAAATTCCAGAATTTGTTTACCTAGGGTCCCAAGTCAATTCCCAAAATAGGATCGAAGAAGAAATAAACAGACGCATATTCTCAGCAAACCGATGCTATTTCTCACTGCAAAAATACTTCCGAAGCAGAGCTCAGTCCAGGGTTGCAAAGTTTAGGATTTATAAGACGATGATCCGCACAGTCCTTACCTATGGCTCAGAAATGTGGACAATGACTAAAGCAACCGAATTGTCGCTCCTGAGGTTTGAGAGGAAAATTCTCCGAAGAATATTCGGAACAGTATGCATTAATCAAACCTGACGAGGAAGGACTAATAACGTGCTAAAGGACCTTTATAAGGATGTTGATATTGTGCAGGTCATTGAACTAGCCAGATTACGATGGGCCGGTCATGTAATAAGCATGAACCCTGAAGAAATTCCAAAGAAGGTTTTAAGTGAGCGAGTGTACGGAACTAGAAGAGTTGGTCATCCAAAGCTTAGATGGGAAGATTCCGTAGCTACTGGTACCAGGATTCTGCTTGGTACCCGAAATTGGAAGGCAGCAGCACTTGATCGGGAAAACTGGTGGTTGATGTTGGAGCAGGTCGAGTCTTAACTTGGGGCGTAGTGTAAATAAATAATAATAATAATATCTGATGGTTTGATGCCGACACCACCAAACTTTGACCACAAACCTCCATCCAACCTATCCATCAAAACCCAAAAACCCAAGAACAGCCCTGACACAATCCTCCCATCTAAGTCCATCCCTACCCCTCGGTTGTTGACTAGACTGCACGAAACTGATAACCTTTTTTTCAGAATTCCGTTATTAGTAAAACCAACGACTTTTCATGCTCATTTCGAACGTCCTACTGCTATTACCTAAACTATATCTACCGGATATCCAGCAGTTCCGCATTGTTGACCTTTCTAAAGCCTCTCGCATGTTTGTCCTTTTTTGGTTCAAATATTCTACACTGTACTTTATTATCAAAAACTTCAATGCCTTGTTCTTTCCTTAATATAAGCGCCTACGTTTCACTTCCATATGGAACTGTTGGTAGTATAATAATCTTATGCATCCTAATTTTAAAACCTCTGGAGAGTGATCGCGAACTGAGAAGTTTTAAGATCGAGCAATAACAAGCATAAATGGAATCATTTAATATTTATATATTTACTGAACCTAAGTATAAGTTTCAAAAGGTTTTTTTTAAACTTGGATATTTTTGTCTCCATTTTATTTCATTTACATTGTAATAAGTTCTCGTTCATTCATATCGTTTCTCAAATATTGAAAATTTAAGTTTATAAGGCCGGACTTTTTCGGGTAGACTGCATAGTTAAATGATGCTTTAACGAAGCTATTCCGTTATAATAATTTAAAAAACTGTTTTACAGCTCCTTATTGACCCGAACAACTTTTTTTCTATTTGAATAAGTTGAATAAGGACCCTGAATATGATGGAAGAAGATTGCGGAGAATAACCGATAGAAAAATCGGTAATAAAAACCGGGAAAGAATAAACGAAAAAGAATATAAAGCGGGGAGGGAATAAGAGATAATCCATTGGAGGCGGAGGGATGGTTATATAAATAAAATTTATGAGCTAAGATAGTAAAAAAAAAGATATATTGGGCTACAGCGACGGTGGCGCTCTCGGGGGACTTGTGGTGAAACAATCTGTTGTAGCCTCAGCTCCTCTGCTGTCCTTTCCCAACAGGAACATTATTGTAAAGGTGTTATTAAAATGTATTCTGTGGTAATAATTTTTATTTAAGAATAATTTATATATATAATATATATATATATATATATATATATATATATATATATATATATATATATATATATATATACGAGGGTAAGTCAATAATTATCCGCAATATAGCTATATTTTTGTTTATGTTGGCAGTACTGTTCTTTTGTGTTGATGGCGCATGCTTTGTTTATTCGTTGTTATGTTTATGTGCGTATCAAGCTGGTAGGTTAGTTTTGTTATCGCTGTCGTGCTGTTAATAATGGCCGCTCCACTTTCTATTTGCACCAAAGAAGAGCAACGTTCAGTGATCCGTTTTTTGTGGTCGGAAGGTGTATCAGGGGCCGAAATTCATCGAAGACTTTTGGTACAGTACGGGAACAATTGTTTGCCACAACGGAGTGTCTATGAATGGATTGAAAAATTCAAAACACAGTGAACAATAAACAGTGAACGTTACAGTGAGATGCTTACTGCTAAGCTGAAGCCTGCAATTCGAAGCAAACGCCGAGGACTGCTGTCAAAAGGCGTTGTGTTGTTGCACGACAATGCCCGTCCGCATACAGCTGCCCACACTGTAGAAACGCTCGCTTCAGAAACTCAATTTTGAAGTATTGAATCATCCTCCATATAGTCCCGATCTCGCTCCATCTGATTTTCACTTGTTTGGTCCACTCAAACAGGCAATTAGGGGCCGTCGATTTGCCTCGGACGAAGCATTGAAAGAAGCGGTGCATTCCTGGCTCGCATCTCAACCCAAAACCTTCTTCCATGAGGGCATCAGGAAACTTGAACAACGTTGGACCAAGTGCGTTGAAAAGCAAGGGGACTATGTCGAAAAATGATGTACTTGTAAGTTTCCTATTTCATTTCAATAAAATTTTATAACTATATTGCGGATAATTATTGACTTACCCTCGTATATATATATATTAGTGATGTGACGGTACCAAATTTCGATTTTAGAAACCGATACCGATAAATCGATTATCTTTACTGATTGATACCGCGTTAAAAAAAATAATTTCATTTACAAAAAAAAAACAAAAACATATGAGATCTTAAAAGTAGAACAGTATTTATTTAATGAAACAGTCGTCAGAAAATTTATTTTTAAGGAGATCAACATTTATTGTCACGAATTTTTACTGAACGATGTATTAGGTTGATGTAGAAATAATGCAGGATTTTATTTCCGTTTCACTAATAATTCCCATTGTGTAACCAAAACTAATCCACAATGCTAAGTTATACACATCATTTTAAAGCCTATTTATCTCGCTTACTTTCCTATATAATCCTTCTTTTTTTTTTCTTTACATTTAATTCAGTCCACTCAGTGACGTCTGGGAGCGATTTTCGGCAAACTTACTTGTATGAATTCAAACTCGGACAAAGTGCTGCGGAAACGGCTCGAAATATTAATAAAGGTTGAGAGCCAGGGTACCATTAGTGGATCTACAGTGCAGCGATGGTTTCAAAAATTCCGTAGTGGAAATTCTGACCTTTAAAACAAAGAAGGTGGTTGCCGCCCCTCTGCTATTGACAGCAACCAGTTAAAGGCAATAGTTGAAGCTGATCCCACCAAAACTACTCGAGAAATAGCGGAAGAACTCGATTTGGATCAGTCAACAATCGTACGCCATCTCAAGGCAATTGAAAAAAACAATCGATGTTTTTACTGAATACCAAAAACCTGCATTATTTTTGCACCAACCTAATAGATAGGAAGGTGCACGGATGTTACTCTAGATTTGAATTTTGAATTAGGATTCGAAAACAACTATGATTATGCAATGGAATGAAAAATAGCCAGTATGATAAAAATATATCGTTCTCTAAGAAAAACGACAGTGTATACGTTTTTGTAAACTAATATTTGTTTATTTATATATTTAATAAGGTTCTTGAGGTTCAGTCGATCGACTGAACATTACGAACCTTATTTGACATCTACTAGTAAAAGACAAGAAAATATATCCATATACAGCATCTGATGCTCACTTTATAAAGCGAGGCGGGAGGTGTTCTTAGAACTAATGGTTCATAGAGTGAACTGTGAGGTAATAATAGAAAAGATATGTGGTTGTAAGCTTAAATATATATCCGGCAAATATTTATCTGGTTATTTAAACAAAAAATATTAATCGATTATAAACAAGTTTATTAACTCTAGTGATTTTTAAATACTTAATATCTGTTTTACTTTAGAATTCTTGTTGAATTATAATTATTTTTATATAAATACATTACGAATTTGGAAATCAGCGTCTTAGTGTTGTATGCCCTTATATATTTCTTAACTATTAATTTAGTGATCCTTCTACGTAAAGGCACAATAGACCCTTTCTAAAAAAAGCAGTGTTCAAGAACTAAACTGCAATGAGTGTGAAACTAAATGCACGAGAAAAACTGGACAATCGATAAAAAATAAAACTTACTATCCTTCTGCTTTTACATAACATATGAAGTAATGTCTCCCAATCATTATACACATTTTTTAAATATATTTTACTTATTTAAAACATAAATAACGTAGAATAATGTATAATATAATTTAAAGAGGAAACTGCCTGATGAAAATGTGTTGAGGATCGTTAGGTCCAAGCGGGCGGGAATCATTAGCGCCAAGTGATCATTAATGAGAAGGACCTGATTCAGCCGATATTCATCGTAACTCAGTCCCATCATAATTTTGTAAAAACAACTTTTATTTATTAGAATTATTTTATATATCAAAACTTGTCATATAATTAATTTGTATAAATAGATTTTTTAGTACCTTTACTATTGATACATGAACTTATCTTGCAACAATGTAGTGACTGGGAAAATCCTGAGTTTTAAGTACCTAAATCATGTTGTGTCACTGATCATAGGTCTAACTTAATCAAGCTTTCTGAGTAGTTCCTTTTGTGTTGATGATATGTGATATATTGTTTAATATTAGTATATTCAAACCGATTGAAGTGGTGATATCTATTCGTGGGATAGTTGGATCAAGTGTTGTGTTATAGGGATGTTCAACGTAATTTCCCATAATATATGTATTATTTTATATATATTATGCATTTCTTCATTCATTTTTAAATATATTTTTTTATATCGACTATATCCTTAAAAAATATTTCTACATGAATAAGAGGCTTTTTCAAAATCGATAGTTCTATTTTAATAGGGCTTAATATCGAAAAAAATGAGCGTTTTATCAAATCCCAGAGTTCAAAAGTCTGTAAATATCTTAATGCTATTTATTATTTACCAATACTTAATAATTCCTTTAGAGCATTCTCTAAGCTTGTTTACTAACACTTGACTTCTTCAAAAAAAAGCCTCAGTTCAGTTATTTATTTCAAAGATGAAGCATGACAGTGTCCTAGGAAATTCTCGAAATTTTAAGACATTACTGGAAAAAAAATTTCACAGCCGCTGAAGAAGCCCGTGAAATTATTAAATATGAAGAGGAATGTGTCCTTGAAGAGTGCACTGCGCGGCGTTGGTTTGAAACATTTAGAAGTGGAGATACGACGTTGAAAGGAAGAACGGCTCCGGGCAAACATTAATGGATATTGATGAGGTTCTGAAAGAAGCTGTTGAGTCAAATCAAGTACTCGCAAACTTGCCAGGGAGTGTGGTGTGTCGAAAGATAAGGTTAGTCGCCATCTTCTCTCCATGGGGAAGGTGAAAAGTAACTCACGAACTTACCCCTCATCAATCAGTAGAAAAGTTTACAGACCTTCATGGGTTTGAACTACTTTCTCATCCACCATATAGTCCAGACCTTGCACCTTCGGATTACTACTTGTTTCGATCCATGGCCCATTTTCTTCTAGGGAAAAAAATTGATGATTTTGCGGAAGTTAAAAATGCTGTCCAAGAGTTCTTTGACAGCCATCCCAAGGAATGGTATCAGCGTGGCATCGAGCAATTGGCTAGCAGATGGGTAATGACGGTAGATAACAATGGACTGTACTTTGAGTATTAATTGTATTTTATATCAAAGAAATAATAATACAAATATTTGTTTAAGAAACGGTCATATTTTTTTATACACCCCATTAGTAATCTTTTTTTTACCACATTTTGGAGTTACGTCGTTATGTGTATCATACTTTACTTCTTTTTTTTTTAATTATGACGGCATATTTTCATACTGTTTTTTCTGCTAGGAAGGCACTTGGTTTGAGTGAGGAATCCTATTTTTTCTCTAATATTTGGCCTAATGATAAAAGATTTGAATGTACATTCGATAGTCACTTGAGGTTCGCATGACGGTATAGAAGGATTCATACAAGTACGCCTGATGAATTAGTTGCCACTTCTGTTCGATTTTTTTTATTCGAAGACTAGTTTAGAATAAGAAACTTTTATCATCAGTTCAGACAATAATCAAGAAAATTGGACGATCTGTAAATCAAAGATTAATAGGACATATACGAGCATACAACAAAAAATACGCAGAATCCCAACGTTTAGGATCCTATAAATTTAAATGAAAATAACCATAAATTCAACAATGAATCGAGAGTGAAACTAATACATCACGTAGAAAATATTCTAAAATTAAATATTTAAGGATCATTAGAAATAATAAAAACGTTCAAAACCAATTCATAATTCTGTTTAAATGCTTAGATTAATATTTCCATTAGTCCCATTTTAAATTTGTTTTTAATAGGAACAGAAAAATACAGAAATACTTCGCCCGTCATTGTGAAAACCAAAAATAGTAAACTCACTTATCTCTATCTGATTCTTTGCCTTCTTAAAATTTATTCTGCTTTAGTTCTTAAGATCTTGGAGAAGTCCTTGCTTTTTGCCTTTTTGGATATCAACGTGTCTGATTTCTTGTCTTGCATTTTTTAAAGTATTTAATACAGGGTAGTAATTTTTAAAATAACCAGACAATTATTGACACTCTATCTTAAAAATTAGGAAAAAAATATTTAGGCAAATAATATAAATCATAAAATTCCTTTTAAATCCAACAACTCAACTATGTAAAAGTACTTCAATTCTATTTGTGTTTTATAAGACATCAATAGGGTGTCAGTAACTGATTTTACATTATTTATTATTACTATTTTGGAAAATTACATTCCAGGTAATGTTTGATGTGAAGTTACTTGTTTAGCTTAAAGTAATAAGGGCGAAATGCAAATTTCACTTTAATGAACTATTCTTTCTATACTTTTAGTATGTATACTTCCTTAAGAATGTCAATAACTGTCTGGTTTAGCCTATGTAATCTATATAGCAAAGTACTGATGATTTACAATCGCGTGTATGTTTTTAGAACTGACAAAGAATGTTTAAAATACGAAATATCTTCGAATGAGAAAGTTTTTATGAAAGTGGGAACGTTCAAAACTAAATATCCATCTAAATGAAAATAACCACAAATTTAATAAAGACTCGGGAGTAAAAATATAACATCAAGTAGAAAATAGTCTAAAATTAAATACTTTTGAATCACTAGAAATAATAAAATCGTTTAAAACCGATCCAGATTTTTGTTTAAATGATCAGATTAATATATCCAATAGCCCCATTTTAAATTTATTTCCCATAGGAACGAAAAAAAACCCAATGAGTCATAAGGGAAACCCCGTTGTAAATCTAAAACTTAACCTACCTGCCCCCCTTTTACTTCTCACAAATTCAGTGTTTTAGTTACCTCGAAGGTGAGTGCCTATGCTTGATTTCTTGTCTTATCTTTTTAAAAAATCTTTAGTATATTTAATTTATGTAACATAGTACTGATGTGTTGAAAATTTTATTGTATGTTTTAGAACTGAAGATGAATGTTTAGCATTCGAAACTAGTTTTCAAATAAAATAATCTCAATAGAAGTGGCATTTAATTCATCAATCCTAATTGAAAGTGGGAAATAATTTATATATCCTATTTTTTAAATTTAGTTTTGCTCCTTGATTGACTAAGCTATGAGTTTTATATCTTTAATAAGTATTCTTCTGTAAGATCTAAACTTAAATTAATCCTAACTCCCCTACGATAGAGTAGAGATATAGATTAAAGAGGCTGTATCGAGAGTAGGTCGCCTTGCCTAACCCCTCCTTTAATTGGGAATTCCGATCCTCCTCTTTCCCCCTTCCCGGAGGTGGGGCCGTCAGTGCACGGGGCATCTATAAACAAAATTTATTTAATTATATTCTCTTATAGTCTCAACTATCCTATTTTTACACAGATTTTATCAATTTTACTATCGGCGAAACAATTACTCCGATTCGTCATTATTAAGTTAATCGTGATTAACTGTTTCGAAATTTCAAGATTATTTCTTACGCCTGAAGGTACTCCTTCAAGATGAAGAGTGTGGAAATTCAATAGACAAAATTATAAATCTTTTTAAAGGACTTTTAATTTACAATAAAACATAATACGAAACTAATGTTTATACAAAACGAAGAAAAATAAATTTCCAACATTTAAATGAAAAGGGCGTAATAACCTAGAAGTTGATCGCCGAAATAAAAACCTCAATCAATGAGTCTACTCTTTTTCACCAACCGATTGTTTCAGCTTCACTTCTAAAATTAAAATGAATATAAAATAATAATGTCTTCTTTCAGGATTATTATTTTAATAATTCTGACATGGCAACTTCTCAACGTTCTCTTTCTCTTATTTTTCTCAACGAATGCACGCAAGCTTGTATCCATCAAAATATTGAAAAATCCTCATATCTGCTTCTTAGGCTATGCAAATTTTTTTTTTTTTAAACTTTACTTAATATATTAAATTTGGTTGTGGAATTGGTTACATTACATAGGAATTGAAGTATTAATAGTTTGACTAGTATTAACAGTTTCAACTATAAACAACACAGAAAAAATTAAGAAATCGAAGTATAGCAACTTTATATAGTGACGGTTGATTTGCTCTAGATATGGCTGATTGCCGATGGAAGCGTGGAAATAGTGACCTAACGGTGGATTTCCTATTGGCAATTATTTGACATGCGTAGTGAATGTTTGCTATTATATATCCACAAGGTTTACTTATAGTCCAGTCAATAAGTGCTGAAATGAGGGACGTAGAGTCCATGGAATATCCGATAATTTTTGACATCACACCTTCGTTAGGAATAGTTGGAAAGTAAAATACTAAAAGTCCCCGCCGCTGTGGAGTGAGCTAACGGTGGGGGGGAGTTGAGAAGTTCCATTTTTTTGGTTTTTCCATAATATTTCGACAACTGTAGACTCTAGAAAAATATGTTATAAATAAACATAAAAGCTCATTAAATTCACTATGAAATTTATTATATATAAATTTGTCGTAATTCTAACCATTTACGAGATATACGTTATTGAAAGTAGGTGATTTTTGGAAAAAAGCAAATGTCACCTCACTTTTTGTCAAGCGTTTACTTCTATTACGTTCCGCAATCGTTTCTCAGAAAAAACGTCAGAATCAAAATTGTAGAGCATTAAATTTACTTTATGTTCATATATAGGTTTCTGGTATTTGCTTCAAATGTCTAACAAAAAGTGAGGTAAACATTTTCTTTATTTCTAAAGTTGTCGATTTTTAATAACGTATATCTCAAAAATCGTTGGAATTTTTACGAATACGTATATGATTAATTTTATAGGAAATCTAACGAGCTTTAATTTTGAACTGCTACATATTTTTCTAGAGTCCACCGTTTTCGAGATTTAATCGAAAAACAAAATTGGGACCTTATCCCCTCACCCCACCTTTAGCTCACCCCCCAGGGGCGGGGACTTTTAATATGTTTACCTTCTAACTATTCCTAACAAAGCTGTGAAGTCAAAAATTATCGCATATTTCATGCACTCTACAATGTGTTTATTGACTGGACTATTAGAAATTAAATAAATAGGATTAAGTTTTAATTGTTTAAACTAACACAGCTTACTTAAAAAAAATACTGTGAATTAAGAGTATGACTATGAAATTAAGGCTGCTATAAAATACATAAACTTAAAACCCTTCTGGTTCAGAAAAATGAGGGTTTTCCGAATTTTTATTCTCAACGGATCTTTATGTTTTTTTGGGGTGCTGAATCTGAATCTGAAGTTTGCTACCACGACAAACGTCGGCTTCATACAACAAAATCGCAAAAAAAAACGCCCAAAATATCGGTTATTTTCGTTTTTTTACCAATAACTCGAAAGCTGTTTTTGAAGAAAGTCTTTAAATAATAAGTGTAGCTGGAATTATTATTTTCGAAATGAAAAAAAAAAAAATATATTCCGAAATCGGACCATTTACCGCGAAGATATGGTCTTAGGGTACTTACTACCGGTCAGTCCCACTTCTCCGCCAAAACATGTTTGTCGTACTCTTTTGTCTGTTACTCCAAAAATATTTGTCCAATTCAAAATTACATTTATTTATCTTAAAGCTGATTAAATGTACTATTAGAATAATATACAGTCCTGTGAAAAAATATAAACTAAAGACAAGTTCTTCAAGTCATTTTAAGTCTTTAATTTTGGAATCTGAGTAACAAAATATATTATTTAATGTATACAGTGAATGATTAATTACAATTTTAATAAATAATTTCATCATATGGCTAGAATTAGGTACAACTGGGGAAAAATAACAAAATACACCTGTGAAAAAGTATAAACTCAAAACTTTAATGTCTCTTTAATGAGCAAATTCGTTTCAATAATGAGAACTTCCACCATGTTTTTTAATCACCTCCAACAGTCTTTTAGTGCTCTCTGGTATGTTTTCCCAAGCTTGTGTGATCCTTTCCTTGAGCTCATCAATGTTTTGGATTTCTGGTTTCTGAGGGTCGTAGACTTCTCTAGACATGATTCCCCACAAGTTTTCAATGGGATTGAGATCTGGACTAAGAGCTGGCCAATCCAAAACATTGAGTCTGAAATCTTCAAACCATTGTCTTGTTGAGCGTGCTGTATGAATTGGCGCATTATCTTGTTGAAAAATGGGACCTTCTTCTTCTAACATTGCAATAAACGGCAAAAGGAACTCTTCTAAAACATTTTGGTACCTGGCAGCATTCATTTTGCCAGCAATGAATGCAACTTGAGACTTTCCCTTTTCATTAAATGCAGCCCAGACCATTACTCCTCCACCCCAATGTGTTCTTCGTGATAAATCTTTTTTTTCTTTCTTAAGGTCATGCCAGTAGTAATTAAATCCATCTGGACCATCAATGTTAAATTTTTTTTCATCACTAAAAATAACTCTTGACCATTTATTGCTGTCTTGGATATGTCTTTCTGCAAACTGCAATCGTCGCTGCAAATGATTTTTTTTAAGCTGTGGTTTTCTCATAATTTTACGATATTTGAAGAACTTGGATTCAGCTAACCACTTCCTCACCAAACTAGCATCACATCCTGAGTTGAATCGCCTCACAATCTGTGCAGAGGAAGCTCCTGTTTTCGAAATTTCTCTCAAAACTGCCCGCTTCACCTGCTTAGAAATTTTTGGAGGCCTTCCACTTCTTTTCTTTTTCCCGTAATTTTCAGGGCCGCACTTTAAAAGTTTTTGACTACTCCCTGGGAGCGGTTTATCTCATGAGCAATTTGCCTCTGGGTCATCCCAGCTCTCCCTAAGTCCATTATTCGTTGCTGCTCAATTTCCGTGAGTTATGACCCCCGCGGCATTATTAAAAAAAAATTAATTACTAAATGAAGCTTTATGGTATCAAAGATGAACACTCTTTAACAGGAGGAATAAAACTGAAGTGATATTTTAATCCTTAATACTCCAGTCAATAGAAAACAAACATTGAGCTTATACTTATTCACAACATAAATAAGATTTGTTTACAAAATCTGTTATTGTAAATTATCAAATAGATCAATGTCCACTTAAGCTTCACACCAATCTAATAAGATAAATACAAGTCTAAAAACATAATTGTGTAATGCATTTACTTTTAAATTTTATAAATACATTATTTTTATGAGTTGAATTTATATTTTTTGTTCACAGGACTGTGTATGAAGTTTTAATAATGTCCCTTAAAAGCACGGTAAAAACCCGTATTTTTGTGAACTCCACGTTTTTTTTACACATTTTTCACTATAACTCCCAAAATATTCGTTCAACTTAAAATTTCTTTTTTACCTAAAAGCTAGTCAGATTTTAGATTCTATTACAGTCTATATATATGAAGTTTTAATCGGGTCTCCGAAATACACATGCCAGAATATGCTAAATATCCCGTACTTTTATGAAATCCATGTTTTTTTTAACATTTAACTCTGAACATTGAAAAAAACAGGTAACAATAATTTATATGTGTTACAGAGGCAATTTAAAGAATAGAGCTAGAAAATATATATATATATATTCTATTTTTTGAAGAGAAAAGATTTGACCCGGTCGGGATTCGAACCCGAGTTTCCACCTCTCTAGCGTGGCGCCTTATCCAACTAGGCCACCGGGGTCGTATCCGAACCAGGCAAATCCTCTCTCTTCAGTGATCCATAACCCCCGGGCACTCGCAAATCGCGATGTAATTCCGGGGATGAATGTTCATATTGAACATTACATTTAAATTGGATCTCTTGACAATCCGTCACCGTTTTAAATATATGTAATTTTTCTTGATATTACTCAATATTATTAAATATATTATTCTATTTTTTGAAGAGTAAAGATTTGACCCGGTCGGGATTCGAACCCGAGTTTCCACCTCTCTAGCGTGGCGCCTTATCCAACTAGGCCACCGGGGTCGTATCCGAACCAGGCAAATCCTCTCTCTTCAGTGATCCATAACCCCCGGGCACTCGCAAATCGCGATGTAATTCCGGGGATGAATGTTCATATTGAACATTACATTTAAATTTGGATCTCTTGACAATCCGTCACCGTTTTAAATATATGTAATTTTTCTTGATATTACTCAATATTATTAAATATGAATAATATAATATAAATATAATTCAATATGGACATTCATCCCCGGAATTACATCGCGATTTGCGAGTGCCCGGGGGTTATGGATCACTGAAGAGAGAGGATTTGCCTGGTTCGGATACGACCCTGGTGGCCTAGTTGGATAAGGCGCCACGCTAGAGAGGTGGAAACTCGGGTTCAAATCCCGACCGGGTCAAATCTTTTCTCTTCAAAAAATAGAATAATATATTTAATAATATTGAGTAATATCAAGAAAAATTACATATATTTAAAACGGTGACGGATTGTCAAGAGATCCAAATTTAAATGTAATGTTCAATATGGACATTCATCCCCGGAATTACATCGCGATTTGCGAGTGCCCGGGGGTTATGGATCACTGAAGAGAGAGGATTTGCCTGGTTCGGATACGACCCCGGTGGCCTAGTTGGATAAGGCGCCACGCTAGAGAGGTGGAAACTCGGGTTCGAATCCCGACCGGATCAAATCTTTTCTCTTCAAAAAATAGAATAATATATTTAATAATATTGAGTAATATCAAGAAAAATTACATATATTTAAAACGGTGACGGATTGTCAAGAGATCCAAATTTAAATGTAATGTTCAATATGAACATTCATCCCCGGAATTACATCGCGATTTGCGAGTGCCCGAGGGTTATGGATCACTGAAGAGAGAGGATTTGCCTGGTTCGGATACGACCCCGGTGGCCTAGTTGGATAAGGCGCCACGCTAGAGAGGTGGAAACTCGGGTTCGAATCCCGACCGGGTCAAATCTTTTCTCTTCAAAAAATAGAATAATATATTTAATAATATTGAGTAATATCAAGAAAAATTACATATATTTAAAACGGTGACGGATTGTCAAGAGATCCAAATTTAAATGTAATGTTCAATATGAACATTCATCCCCGGAATTACATCGCGATTTGCGAGTGCCCGAGGGTTATGGATCACTGAAGAGAGAGGATTTGCCTGGTTCGGATACGACCCCGGTGGCCTAGTTGGATAAGGCGCCACGCTAGAGAGGTGGAAACTCGGGTTCGAATCCCGACCGGGTCAAATCTTTTCTCTTCAAAAAATAGAATAATATATTTAATAATATTGAGTAATATCAAGAAAAATTACATATATTTAAAACGGTGACGGATTGTCAAGAGATCCAAATTTAAATGTAATGTTCAATATGAACATTCATCCACGGAATTACATCGCGATTTGCGAGTGCCCGGGGGTTATGGATCACTGAAGAGAGAGGATTTGCCTGGTTCGGATACGACCCCGGTGGCCTAGTTGGATAAGGCGCCACGCTAGAGAGGTGGAAACTCGGGTTCGAATCCCGACCGGGTCAAATCTTTTCTCTTCAAAAAATAGAATAATATATTTAATAATATTGAGTAATATCAAGAAAAATTACATATATATATATATATATATATATATATATATATATATATATATATATTAATAACAATTTATTGAAATTTACCACTGTGCAAAATTTATACATCAACTAAATGTGATGTTAACTATTACAATAACGTGACAGAACATGAAAAGTACTACCTATCAGTGGCACTTTAATAAAAATTCTACACTAGAGAATCTCGGAGGATTATCAGGAATAGGGTGGGAAGCATGTTGAGAAATTAGGGGATTTGAGTGGTTATGGAGCTTACTATGAAAGGATAGATATCTGGTTTGGACTAAATCTGCAACATATGGAACATTAAGATCTTTATGGATAAGTTTATTGGTGACAAAGTAAGGTACTTCTAGATAGGTCTAATCATAGTCATGTATATTAGTCTTTTGTAATTATTTGGGAGCTTTGAACGTTTGTCTAATAAATGTTGAAGTAATCTGTAACGACGGGCAGTTTCTTGTCTTTTTCGTCTTGTATGTGGATTCCAAGTAAGACGTTTGTCCAAGTGGAGTCCAAGGTAGCGGATCTGTTCAACAGGGATTAGTATATACTATTACAATAGGGATTAGTATACTGGGCTAATCACCCGTAAAAATTATGAAAAAAAAAAAAAAATCCCTGGGATTTCTTCGGATCTTGCTTGTTGGGTCTGGTTGGGGAATTTTAAGGATGTGTCTGTATTTTAAATAGGTATGGTTGTATTTTTTAACTTTTAATTTAATCATATTTTTGTTTTCGCTATCATTATTGTTTGTTTTATATTATTAATTAGCTTCTTTTTTTTTTAATCTATTTTTTTTTTTTTTTTTACTCTATTTGTTGTATAGTTGGCCCTTTATTTATTTATTTTCTTTTTTACTTCATTTATTGTAATATATATTAGGAGCTTACTAATTTATTTATTTTTTTCTTTTCATCTTATTTATTCTCATTGTATATATTGTGGGAATGGATCCATAAAGTCATCCATATTATTTATTGCCCTTCTTGAGGCAGATTGTAATAGTATCTCAATAAACGATAAAAAAAAAAAAAAGGAGAATGCAAACTATAGACAACTAGTGATTTCGCTGAAATTATTAATACGAAACAGTAGCACGTAAGGGAGACCCCAATAGTACTTTCAGACGTGATTTAAGATTATTTGTTACTTAAAGAGATCTCTAACCCAACTCATTTCGAAGCTTTCTAATTAACTAAAGAAGCGAGGCCTTGCTCAGTGACAACAGTGACAGATCACAGATACGAATAAGGCTCGTATGTTACAAGAATTAAACGACAAAAAATAGCTCGTCGTTAATACTTAAACATTTACTAGAAAAACGTTCAAAGCTTTCAATATATTACAAAAGACTCATTCACATGACAGTAAAATCTTCAACGCCATGTATCATGTAAAAAACAAACTTATCCATAATGATCTAAATGCCCCATTTGTTGAAAAATTGGCTTATATAGATACCTACTCGAATCCACTAGTCTCCTAACTTGCTTTCCACTCGACTCTCGATAACCCAAAGGCGTCCCAAAATAAGATGGCCTAGTAACTTGCTTATTTAGATTTTATTGAAGTGCCTTTAATAGTATGCCCCTCCCAAATATCAATAACGAAACAATTAAAAAAAACATTCTTATCTTAATGTGGAATAGTACTGTTAAGTATGATCAAGTACACATTGTTCAATTGCTTGTTTACTATAAAATCATCTGATATCAGTTTAAGTTTTTCTCGGAGTCCGCTAGGAATATGTCCTATGTCATGTCCAAAATGTCAGTTTTTCATCTCGAAGCCAGTTCAATTTACTAATATATCGTGTATATGCAATTTAAATTAACTGTCATAGTTGTCATATTTTGTCAAAATAAACACATTCAGCGTGCTAGGCGTAAGTGTTTCAAGGGATTTAATGTAAATTGCATATACACGATATATTAGTAAATTGAACTGGCTTTGAGATGAAAAACTGACATTTACAAAAGACTCATTTACATGACTATGATTAGACCTATCTAGACGTACCTTACTTTGTCACCAATAAACTTATCCATAAAGCTCTTAATGTTCCATATGTTGCAGATTTAGTCCAAACCAGATATCTATCCTTTTATAGTAAGCTCCATAACCACTCAGATCCCCTAATTTCTCAACTTGCTTCCCACCCTATTCCTGATAATCCTCCGAGATTCTCTAGGATAGAATTTTTATTAAAGTGCTACTGATGGGTAGTACTTTTCATGTTCTGTCACGTTATTGTAATAGTTAACATCACATTTAGTTGATGTATAAATTTTGCACAGTGGTAAATTTCAATAAATTGTTATTAAATATATATATATATATATATATATATATATATATATATATATATATATATATATATATATATATATAGATATATATATATTATATTTGCTAGCTCTATTCTTTAAATTGCCTCTGTAACACATATAAATTATTGTTACCTGTTTTTTTCACTGTTGGGCATGATTATGAGAACAATATAGTCTGGAAACGTCAACATAATATAGTTATTGGTTTATTTACTAAACCTCGAACCCTAATAAACACACATATATATCGCAAGTAGTATTTTAAAAACCGCTATTATTCGGTTTGACTGAACCAATTAACATATAAACCATAATTTTGTGTTGGTGTTGATCCTATGTTATGTTACTGTTTGAAGGTTCTCAATCCCATGAATAAATATAATGAATATAATGAATAAAACCCAAATCTAAAATAAACCCGGTGAAACAACACCATAATATGTACAGGGAAAGTGGTAGGATGAGTTGGAATATCTGCAAAAATATAAAAATAAAATATAAAAGTTAGAATATATATAGCTGTATATAATTAAAAACTATAGAGGAGTGGATATTGCTATCGGTTATCAATAGATGTGTAGAGACTACCTAACTATAACAACTCGAGTATAGAACTGTACTGGAGAAATTTAGGAAAAAGGTGAGGAATGAGGGATACGTGGATTTTTCCATACCTATGAAAATTTCCGGGTTTTACAGATAGACGAAAATAGTGTTTGCTGTATAATTATTCAAATTAATTAAATATATATATATTATATATATATATATATATATATATATGTATCACATCATAGTAAGAATTAATTATCCATTTATACATTATAACTTATATATTTTATATATTTATATTTCTTCTTTGGTTCACTGTGGATATGGTTTTGATGACACTGTAGTGTCGAAACTTTATTGACTGAACCTCAAGAACCTTGTTAAACATTTAATATCAACAGTATAGAAATCCATATTATATATATTGACAGCTGACATCCCAACTTATCCTACCACTGTCCTCACCACCTACGCTGATGACACATGTGCGCATTATCAGTAAACAATGATCCCTTCATTGCCTTCCAAATACTGCAATCCCTTAACCTAAGTCTTTAAGAATGGTGTCAAAATGGAGAATCGAAACAAATCAAAATAAATCCAAAAAAATTTCACTAAATAACCTTTACCCTTCGTCATAAACCTACGACTACCTGCCCTACAGGATCCTTTAATGATATTCCACTAATTCCTGTTGAAGAGATCTGGTACCTAGGACTCCACTTGGACAAACGTCTAACTTGTAATCAACATACAAGACTACTCGCCGTTTAGATTGCTTCAATATTTATTAGGAAAATGTTCAAAGGTTAATCAATATACATGACTGTGATTAGACCTATTTGGACATACGGAGTTGAGCTTTAGGGCTCAACTAAACCATCCAATTCATCTCGTATTCAATCCTTACATTCAAAATCCTTCGAAAAATCCTCAATGCTCCTTAATTTGTCTCCAATAAATTTATCTATAAAGATCTTAATGTTCATATGTTGCTCTAGCCCAAACCAGATAACCACTTTCTCAAATCCCCTAGTTTTTCAACTTGCTTCCCCCATTCCCGATAATCCTCCGAGGCGTGTAAAAAGAGACCTTCTAGTGTAGGATTTTTATTCAAGTGCTACTGATGAGTAGTTCTTTTCAGGTTTTGTCATATTATTGTAATAGTTAACAACAAATTTACTTGATGTATATATTTTTTACAGTTGTAAGTTTCAATAAATTAATCTAATAAAAAAATATATTTATTGAAAATAACCTTCAATGTTCTAGCTCATAACTTCAATGATCCATATTAAGATTGTGAATTGTGATGCATATTTATTCTCAGTAATCAGTAATCAGCTACTGCCCCGATAAAATACTGTTGCGTAGGACATTCCAGTTCTATGATACGATTACTGTTTACTGCATTTTGTTAAGTTATATCAGCTGGGAAGGAATTCGTATTGACTTTAAAATATGTTATAATGTAACAATTGAAGCGACGAGTGAGTGAAGTTGCTATGTTACCAATTCCACCTTCTTATGTTTTTAAACCCAAAATATATTTACTTTATTCTATTGCGAAAGCTTGCGTTTATTTTTAGTTAAAAACATGAATTGTTATACCAAGAATCTTTGTTTGGTGATGCTAGAAAACAAAAATTAGCTTATAACTCCTACGTTCTTAACAAAATTCAATTTATAAGATATAGAAAGAATAGTAAACATGTTTTCGAAGGTTTCTATATCGAAGGGATTGGATTGTTTGTATAACCTCTTTAATTCTGTATGCCAAGTTCAAATGGGACTGATAATAGTTATGTAGGTGAGGTATTCGTAGTTTATTGGAAAAATGTGGAAATATTAGAAATCCTGTAGAATAACAGAACTGTGATAAATATAAAAATAAATATCATTTTTTTATTTGTGTTTTCGATAATATTGCCAAACTAAAAAAAAAAAAAAAAAAAAAAAAAAAATAGGTGTGGGAAGAATTTTATTTAATCAGAACCTATAACAGACCTATCTTTAAATATAGGACAAAGCTTCGACTTTTGTTTTCAATAAAAAAACTTGTATTTTATGTTTTGAAATTGCTATAAACATTCATTTTTCCTATACCGGGGCCGAGCCCGGCTGTAGTCAGAAAATCTACTTTTATATTCTGATTTATCGTATATTAATATCTTTTATAGTTTTTTTTTCCTTTTTATTTAATTAATTTGTATACATTGTATAAATAGATTCTTTGTCGTTCATACTACTCATTTCCCTTTAAGAGGCAGTTTGTGATATTTATAAAATAAAACAATAGAAAAAAAACATCGCTATTGCTTAAATGTCCTTAAAACGAATAATTGCATACAACATTAAATCTTGTACAATTCTGAACAGGTTACTTTCTCATATAGGTATTGATATTTGTTTTATTTTATTTTTATTTTTTGTCTGCTACTCCAAGTTATAATTATTTCTTGTATACCATGTGTACCGAGCTACTACTTCTGAATAATTCCGGAACCTGTATTTTTTCTGTAATTTCTTATATCAATTAAATTCCTTTTACACATTCTTTATTACCAATCTTATGAAAATACATTATTATTAAATATATGCATAGTTGTATTTGTAGGTATACATATCTATACTCAATCTATACAAATTAACTGGTATTTTGAAAAATGCAATTGACGGAATAAGACAAGATTATCAATTTAAATGTGTTTGTGTTATTCTCAGAGAATAACTTGTCCTAGAATAAAGAACATTTTTTATTCATTCATTCATTCATTCTTGATAGTTGACTGAGCTCTCAAGATATCAGTAACAGAGAGCGAGATCAATTCATCTCATCCCTCTCCTGTCCGATCCGCCCAGACTAGAACATTTCTATGCTAGCTCTAGACCCGAGGAGACGAGCTGTACAGCTAATGCAATTTCCCGGTTGGTATCCTCCCGCCACCTTGTTATTCCAGGATATTTCTTCGCCCCCAGAAGACCCGCCGTCACAGTGACACCCCGCCGACGAGATAAGAACTGACTTATGTGGTCATGGCCTTGGTCGTATATTACGGCTTATCTCCTCAGGCGGTGTGAGCTTTGTGAAGTGTTGGATCGCTCGCTCTAAAAAAAATTTTTCTCTAATGTTATCCTTTAAATGGAATTATAATTCAAATTATGATAAACTCCTCTAGTTATATAAGAATTACTTTATATGCTTTAGAATCCACTAATTATGGAGTGGAATACTTTGGCAAATTAGGTAACATAAGTTCTTCCTCAGCAAAACCAACCATTTTTATTTTGGAATAGTATGTATCAAAGTTTATTAGGAATGCACACCTCGCAAAACAAACAACCTCAGAGTAGGATGTTAGTTTACACCAACTCATGGCAGAGAGAAAAAGGTGATGAAGAAGAAGAAGAGATAGGTAGAAAGCTCCCAATTATACATGTCTGTCAAGCTCCCATATACATGACTGTGATTAGACCTATTTGGATTTACGGAGCTGAGCTTTGGGGCTCAACTAAACCATCCAATTCATCTCGGTTTCAATCCTTTAGTCCAAAATCCTTCGAAAAATCCTAAATGCCCCTTTTACTTTGTCACCAATAAACTTATCTATAAAGATCTAATGTTCCATATGTTGCTGATTTACCCCACACCAGATACCTATCCTTTCATAGTAAGCTCCATAACTCAGATCCGTTAGTTTCTCAACTTGCTTCCCACTCCATTCCTGGTAACCCTTCGAGGCTTCTGAAACGAAAATGGCCTAGAGACCTTCTAGTGTAAAAGTTTTAATAAAGTGCTACCGATGAGAAGTTATTTTCAAGTTTTAACATATTATTGTAATCGTTGTAAATACATTTACTTGATGTTATATATTTTGTACACTTGTAAATTTCAATAATAATATATAATATATAACAATATACAATAATATATAAAAAAAAAAAATTAGAATGTTTTTTGGCCATCGCCTATTCAGACGCGTCGGAGGATTATCAGAAATGGAGTGTGAGGCAGGTTGGGAAGATAATGGATTCGAGTGGGTATAGAGTCTACTCTAAAAATATAGGTATTTGGACGAAATCAGCAACATAAGGAATATCAAGATCTTTATGGATAAGTTTGTGAAATAATAAGGACATTGAGGATTTCACGAAAGATTTTGAATTGAAAAGATCGGATAAGAGAAAAATTGGAAAGTTTAGTGGTGCCCCAAAGTCGTTATGTCCAAATGGGTCTAATGAATGACATGTAAATAAGCCATTTGTAATTTATTGGGATCTTTAAACGCTTGTCTAGTAAATGTTGGAGTGTTAGGAAATAAACTCTTTTAAGACTGGTATGTAAACAAAATCATAAAATTTGTTGATTTTCCTGCCATTTTTACAGACAAACCGCAGTTTGAAATATTGATTATGCGTTGGGTACTTTGTATCTATAGGGTTTAGGCAGTTTTGTATTAATTATTGTTGTTTTTTGATAAACCTTAAAGTTCTTATTTAACCCAACTAGTGGAAGAAGGACAAGTTACCCTGCAGGTTACCAACCTATTCTAGTGTAGAGTGGCAAGGTGAAGATTCATTCATTCATTCATTATTCATTATTTCATCCGTGGGTACGTCATGATATAAATAATAATATAACATTAAAATATATATTCCCCACCACCCAAGGCCAGCCTAGGCATTGATCTACATAAAAAGATTTATGCTTATCAGATAATGGATCGTGAAGCCTTTCTAAGAGATTATTTCTCCTCGATCTCTAAAGAAAGTTTTCGATATTCTCCATCATGGGGCTCGTAAATGGTTGCATAGAAAATGTTCGGAAATAGGTTCAAATCCGGTTTGAGATAAAGTTTCCTATCCGCTTTCATGATTAAATTATAGCAATCGTTTATAATAATATTGTTATTTATTATATTATGATAAAAAAAAAAAAAAATTCAAATGAGTATAATTATTTCTATTATTCTAAATATTTTATTATTACCTGCAATGTTGGGCATTATTGATAAAGAAATATATATATATATATATATATATATATATATATATATATATATATATATATATATATATATATATATATGAAATGAAAAAATAAACTTTATTCTGGGACTTATTGTCCCCTAAGAATAAAAATAATGCACAGTTAAGAGTACAATTGTCTGGCCAATTATTTACAAATTAGATGTTCCAGTAATTAAAGCATACATTTTTTACAGGAAAAAAAATTAAATTGAATAAAAAATAAAAATAAATAAATATATGAAATAATAATTATAACATAAAATACAATCGTATATACATATACACACACACACACACACACACACACATATATATATATATATATATATATATATATATATATATATATATATATATACATATACATATATGAAAGTATAAAAGACAGAAAGCTGAGGGAAAAAAAAAAAAAAAAGTATTCATTTGATTATTGACATCTTTGCGGAAGATTGATTGTCTAAAAGGTACTGGAATAGGTTTTTTTTTAAAGGAGGTTATGGAAGCTGATTTACGAATAGAAGTGGGTAAGGAATTCCAGAAGGAGGTAGCACGAATGATGAAGGATTTGTCAAAGGAAGCGGCTTTATGTGAGGTTATATATAGGTTAAAATGTTGGGATCCAGGGTTTAGGAGGTAGATAGAGGAACGCAGAGTTAATAAATCAAGAATATAGGAAGGGTTTTTGATTTTTAGATATTGGTATATGAAAGTACCCAGAAAGTATTGCCGGTCGAAATTTAGGAAATAGCCACCCAAGCTTAGAGTATCGGCAAGTAACGTGTGACCGCCTAGGGATCCCGAAGATAAATCTAATGAAACAGTGCTTGACTATATATATATATATATATATATATATATATAGATATATATATATATATATATATATATATATTTATTAATTACGAAATATATGGTTAGTTATAGAAACATTAATAATTTGCGTAATAAATATATGGATTATTCTCCCATTTCATATGAATTTGTGTCCCGAAGCGATTGTGGTTTCTACATGAAATATTTTGCAACCCAACTGTAACAAGTTGGTGCAAGGTACTTACGTAAAGTAGTTTTTTCCATGGTGAAATTTAAATGCAAAACGTCAAATTCTATTTCTCTCACATGTCCCTTAACATGAGTTGGTAACTTTAAATGCGAATAAGTTCTCAATTTTTGCAATTATTAACTTACTTTATTTTCTAGTGCCTCAGGTAAGTTGCAATATATTGAATTTGATAACTAAACTGAGGCTAATGGCTTACAAAAATGAATGGCATCTAATGCTGTGTTTCCATAGGGTCAATATATTTCCCTCACATTTTTTGAAAAAGCTCGCCAGAGCATAACCAAGATTCATTCCATCATATTTTAGGCTGGCAACATTGCAGAAGGTTCCCGGCAAACTGAGGGTAACCTAACTTACTACAAATTTCCTTTGTTAGTTGTCCCAAGTTTGTGTCGAATCAAGTGTTCGAATCGTGTCATTTGTAATTTTATTTTCCTTACATAGTGATTTTTCAAAGAGGATAACATTGATTATTGTTTTCTTTGCATTGAACTATATGTTTCCCATGTAGTTCATAGTTCCAACATTTTTTTTTTCTTTTTTTAAAATGCGTGTGTTGGTGTCTTAAATCAAACTCAAAATTTTATTTCTCTCACACCTAAAGTGAGGGAAATAGATTACAATAGGAAAAACTGTAAGTGAAATAAGACATTTTATATATATTTTCACTATTTATATAATGTGATATAATATTGATTATATTAATTTAATGTTCGATTTCAAAGTTTAAATGTATACTATAATGTCTTACCATTTTAATTTTTTTTCTTTGAAGTTTTACGTTTAAATGTTTAATAAATGTTAACTACTTCCTCTTAATCGACTAGTTGATATCATAATCATTAACTAAATTCTTCAATGAAGGAGTTAACAATTATTGAAATATTTTACTTATTATGGCATCACTCCTCTTTATTATTCATCTATTAAGTTACATGTTTCGGGAAAACTTTGTCCCATCCTCAGACTTTAACAGTTATTTCTCCATGGTGTTATCACACCGTGTCTGTTCCTTTTACATATCTAAAATGATGATACTAGTTAGTTATAGGAGAAATAACTGTTAAAGTCTGAGGATGGGACAAAGTTTTCCCGAAACATGTAACTTAATAGATGAATAATAAAGAGGAGTGATGCCATAATAAGTGAAATATTTCAATAGCCATTAACAATTCTTTGTTGCTCTAAGCATTTTATTATTGTATTTGCGAATATTTTCTATTTCCCTCACACCTTATCATTTTCTCTTACTCTCATAATTTCCATCATGATCGTAAATGTGCTGATGGATAATATTCTATGAAGGAATTTTTTAGCTAGTAAAGTAGTAGACTTTTATGAAGATGTTTATGAAGAAAAATTATTTTTTTACATAAGTTTTTCCTAATAGAATCTCAATGTCGAAAGGCCGACGAAATGGCAGAATGACCCATATTAAGGGATTCAATTTTAATATTTAGAGCAATTTAAGTATCTAAGATATACAATATTTTAGGAATAATGCAATTCTAGAGGGAATAATGCAAAGGCTTATTATTTATCATTCATGGACTTCTCATTTTGCACCTACTGTCCAGAAAATATATAAAAATACATTTCACAAGTCTATTAGTCTATCTATTGTGCTTGCGGTTTAAAAAATAAATTAAATATTCATACTAAAATTATAGAAAGAATAGTTCAATACATTTAAAATTTGCAGTAATTTTTCCTTAATTACTATAATTTAAGCTAGACAAGAAAGTTCTGTAAACATTATTCTTGGAATTTATTTTATAAGATAGTGACAATAAATAATGGAAAATTTATTATATGGAAAATCAGTTATTGATACACTATGGATATCTTTTAAAATGTGGAGAGAAATTGAAAGTACTTTTACACAGTTAAGCTGTAGGATTTAAAAAGATTTTTATGTTTATTTTTTTCTAATTATTTCTAAATATAATTAATATAATTTTTTAAAATAGGGGTGTCAATAACTGTCTGGTTTACCTTACTGTGTATAATATTTAATTGCGGAATCGGTACATTTATTCGGTATATATAGTTCAGGTTTAGCAGCAAGACGGTTAGGGTTTAAAAAGAGCATATACAATCGTTAGATAATAATAATAAATCCCCTAAAAGATGTTAAGTGTTGGACCATTAAGTCAATGTTTATAATTAGACCTTGATAAAGGAATATGACAGGACTGATCTTGTAGATTTGAGTTTTGATGGGGTTTAATAGAGTGGAGTGTCTGCATCGAACTTTTGGGTTCGCCAAGCTATTTTATTATTTATTTTTATAGTGCTGATTTTTACATGGTTCCTTTATTATCTTAACATTGGTTCTACGTATTCCATATATTTCTTTTATTTCAATATTATTTTTAAAAATAAGAAATAATTCTTTCTGTTGCAATAATGAGATACTATTATTACTTCAGTCTCTTTTGGTTTTTAACTATTAAAAAAAAAAAATGTTAAAGCCTGTAGGAGTGAACAATCCTTTGGAGTTCATTATAAAAATTCTTTTCATCCCCCCCCCTCTCTCAGGAAGAAGTATGGAATACAGGAATCCTGGAGGGAGGGCGGAGGATATCCTTCAGGAGCAGACCCAATTTCGCTGCAGTTAATAGCCACGAGTTTCGCGGTGGGGGGGGGGGGGCATTGATCCTCTGAGATTATTGTTTCTTCATCAAATGGTCGAGCGCTCTCTGTTTTTTTGTCTCCTTTCTTCCATTCCCTTGCTTCTTGACGTCTGTCCCTTCGATAATACGCAGTCTATTATATCTTCTGATATTCCATTTAGTTGTCTTTCCAGAGGTCTGTTACTGGATTGACATCAAATAGATATTGTATAGGCGCCTTTGTTTCGTGAAAATGATCAGCTGTTTTTATTTTATATAGCGTTAATGAACCACTTTGATAAACTTGTCAGTAACACTTGCCGACAGTAATCTTGTTAAGTGGTTAAGTGTAGCTGTCTAAAATATATCAGACAAGAAAAATCCCTTAGATAACTCTATTTTTAGTACCTCATTCTTATCCATGGCGACGCTTGCTAACTATCTACTTAATTAAATTACATTACGCTCTGGTATTACTGGAATCATATCAATATCCACCTGTATAATTTAGATTCCGCTTAGTAAATTTTTCTTACTCCTTATATAATAGTTATTTTTATTTTATGTTACGCATTTATTTTATTTATTACTTACTTCATCGTGGAGCGCTGCCTAATTTTCCTCTCTATATCTTCTATTAGTATTTAGTTATATATTATCTTTATAATTATTATTTATTTTTATTTTGATATGTCTCCTACTAAATGAATAGTATTCATTTTTGTACTTATTTGTTATTTTAAAGAGACTTTATCTCAAAGTAAAATCATTTTGTTATGGTAATGACGAACATGACCATCAGAGTTGTCCTTAAGTCACAGAATTTTTGTAATTTTATATTTAGTTTAAATTAAAGTAACAAGACTAAAATGGCAAGAAGCTGCCGTAATAGTAATCTTCAATAATACAAAATACAAACATAAATAGATACTTATAATAAATAAATAAATAAAAATAAAATCCTAATCATATTTTCATTTTTACTTTAAACATTGATATTCCATTAATCCATATTGAACAGATCCGCTACCTAGGACTCCACTTGGACAAACGTCTTACTTGGAATCCACATACAAGACTAAAACGACAAGAAAATGCTCGTCGTTACAGACTACTTCAACATTTACTAGACAAACGATCAAAGCTCCCAATTAATTACAAAAGACTCATTTACATGACTGTGATTAGGCCTATTTGGACGTACGGAGTTGAGCTTTGGGGCTCCACTAAACAATCCAAATCATCTCGTATCCAATCCTTACAACCCAAAATCCTTCGAAAAATCTTCAATGCTCCTTATTTCGTGACCAATAAACTTATCCATAAAGATCATAATGTTCCATATGTTGCTGATTTAGCCCAAAGCAGATATGCATCCTTCCATAGTAAGCTCCATAACCACTCCAATCCACTAGTCTCCCAACTTGCTTCCCGCTCCATTCACGATAATCCTCCGAGGAGTCTGAAAAAAAGAAGAGACCTTTTAGTGCAGATTTTTATTGAAGTGCTACTACTGAGTAGTTCTTCACAAGTTATTTACATGACGTATCACTATCAACACATTTACTTGATGTATATGTTTTTGTACAGTTGTAAATATCAATGAGAGAAAAACAAAACAAAAAAAAACAACATAAAACGTATGCTCAGAAAATTAAATTATTGATTGAGAAGATATATATATATATATATATATCTATATATATATATATATATATATATATATATATATATATAGATAATGATCTATATATATATATATATATATATATATATATATATATATATATATATATAATATATATATATATATATAAATGATATTTTAATTTTTTTGTGGAAGAGAAATTCCGGACTTATGAACGGATGATAAAAGATTTTTTGAATGAAGCAGTTCTGTGTTAATGGTAAAAATTGGTTGGCTGGGTCCTTTTATTAAACAGATGAATAAAGGAACTCAAGGTAGATCATGGATATAGGATGGGTATTCGGTTCTTAGGATTTGGAATATATACGTTTCAAGACGTATTGCCATTGTTGATCAGAAAAAGCCACCCGAGGTCAGTGTACCAAAACGTCTGAGGACCGAGAAAATGAATCAATTTATGAAGCAATTCATTGGTCTCTTTAGTTCATTTCGATCTCAGCAGGCAGTTCTCCATGTAGCACACATCCGTTGCCCATGTGGGGTGGGATGAGGGAGGATACAAGGGAGTTGTATGTACTTCTTGTTGAAAATGAATTTTGGAATCCTTAAAGCTTTCTATGGATAGAGATCAATTTTCCATTGACTTGTGAAATATATTTATTCCAGGACAAAAATGAGTCGAGAGTTACTCAAAGATTTTTGATTTTTGATTAATAATAGGGGTACGATAGAGATGTTATTATTTTACTTGCTGTCGGACCCTTCTAGGAAAATCCGCACTCAGCACGGAAAATTAATTACACGAACGGTCCTTTGCTTTTAATTCCATTTTCTGCTTCGCGCTGTTCAATAGTTAATAGTTAAATCTACAAGATCTCTAATTATGCTTGGATTCCTCGTAAAGCATTCGGTTCCTTGTACTCGAACTGCGGTTTAGTTCATTGAATAACTTCATTTATTGTCCACTAACCTCAATTCTTGGTAATATAGAAATTAGGTTTTCTTTTCTCCAAACATATTATACAGAATTATTGGACACTTCTATTGGATTTTTTTTTTTTTTTTATTCGAAGATAAGTCTTGAATTTTAAACATTCATCGTCAATTCTAAAAACATTGTAAAATTCAAAACATTAGCAATCTGTGTATCAAAGATCATATATTATAATTTTAAACATGTAAGGAAAGAAATAAAACGTTTTGATACTTACCTAATCTTCTAGAATCTATAGGGGCACAGGGTAGACTGAATGCAAGCAGATGCTAGGGGAGTTGGGTTGTTAGGTTAATACATTTTGATACCTACATTTAATAGTTAGGCCCTTAGGTTTTCGCTGTGACTAGTCAATTTTTATATTAATGTGTATCTACTAACTTAGCAATTACATTAGATGTAAACATAACCAAATATATTTTTATTTTTCCCTAGAACTAACTTAAAATATCTGGACCGGAGACACCAAACATAAAGTTCAAGGTGGTTTTGAGGCAAGTTCTAAAAAAAAACACTTGCTTGATTTTTTATAACTTTTTACGTTGTTCATTCTCTTTCACTTGGTTTTTCACTTCTTTTCTGCGTTTTGTTTTTTAATTTTTTTTTCTACTTTTGAGGATCCTTAGTTTGTGATTCATTTCTGTGCCATGAGTGATGAAATTTCTTTTGCCTAATAATTGAGAAATCATAAATAATATAATTTTTTTTTGACAGAAACATGGCTGACCCGAATCATTTTGGTAGCTTTTTTAATCTTCTTAATGTTTCTTTTTTTGTTTTTTCTATCACATTTCGGTCAAACAAAAATGTTTACAATTCTATTGCTAGCATGGTAGCAACATTGTTTAGCAAATGAAAGATAAACAAATTTAAATAATGATTCTAAATATACAATCATTCGGTGTAATTTGATTAATGGGCAGGCTGATATGCGGAATGGTATAACAGATACGCCTGAAAGTATCATTATTAAAATATTTATGGGAACTAAGACCATTTCCAGCTGTACAATTTACACTCATGATCAAAATAACGCAACACTAGTTTATTTATTTTTTTTAAAAATTTTATCTATGACTTTTTTTTTTATGAATAAGTTTTCAATGAAAATCCTATTTTGTAATTCTGTTTTACTGAAAAATAATATTTAAAGGAAGGAATTATTTTCCTAGAAATAGAAGGTATTTAAAAAAACACGGTGAGAACTTGTTACTAACATAACAGTGGATTAAAAATATGGAAAAATAATTGGATCTGTAGTTTACAAGAGCAGATATAATTGTCTTTTTTGTCTGTTAAGTCTCTGAAAAAATTTAAGAACATAAAAAAAAAACCAATAGATACATATGAATTTGCTTTTTATAAAACAAGCTGTTGCGGAGAAATTAGCGTTCTATTTCTCTTTCTATCAAATTACTCGTTTTCATGTCCATCTTCATGAACTGGATATATATTAAATATATTGTTTCGTTTCAAAAGAATGTAATATGGTGCCAAACGTTTCAGAAATAAAAACTGGAAGTTGTGTACATATATAGAATACTCAGGAACTTTTTTTTTTTTTTTTCCAGCATAGAGATTGGTCATTATTTATTCCAGATCTTAAGTCATAATTATGATATAAGTAAATTTTTATTTAATAATTGGTTCTGCTATTGCTAAAAAATCAATGAAAATGGCTTGGTATTTAACTATTATTTAAACAAAAAAATGTAATATTTATTCTAGAAGACAAGTATGGAATACTTTTAATGAAATGTATAATGTTTTAAAGCACCGTCAAAAACTTCCATGTCGTTCTGAACTGCTGACTAACCCCTCCCTCTTTCCTCATCATTAGGAACAGTTTCTAGAGAGGTTTATTTTAACAGTACTTTAATGAGTAATGTAACAGTAGTTGATGGATGATCATCATTACCACGCTTCATCTTATAACCTAAATACTCTTCTCATCAAAATTACTAGCACTACAAGATGTAGTTCACAAAGATCAGTTTAGTTCTTTTAAGTTATTTCATTTAGTATTTTACGACTTTTAGTGGTACATTTTTAGCATCCCTCTATTTTCTATGGCTTTTAGATAAGCTTAATTCGGAAATTTTATTGGCAATTTCTTTTTGTTTACTACAATTTATCGTTAGGACTGTATTTTAATTATAATTATTGATAATTATGAAAAATATAAATTTCTCACTTAAGGTATACATGATGATACTGAAGGATCAATACAATTATAACTGATGATTTAATTGCCACTTTCGAATGTTCAGCATCGGTTCTAACAATTTACAAAAATTTAAAAAGGCTAGAACTTTTAAAAGTGTTTAATAAGAAATAAAATATATTCTTATACACCCGAGAAGGCAAAACGAAAATGGCATCTGAAAGATGTTAGGAACGGGTGATCTAGATAATGCGTTCAGAAATCACCGAAATGTGTTCAGACATTTTCTCTTCTGTTTATGGGTAAATCCTTTATAGACGCTGGGAGTGCCCCTGGAAGCCTCCATATCCCGAAGACAACCTATAGATGAAATAACAAAAATTAAATTCTTTGCCTGACTTGATTTCAGAGCCTATAGTTCATTGCCTTATACCCTCTTAGGTACTCGGTTACTTCAAATTTTAACTTTATGTTAAATTTAGTTTGAGAACAGCTAAAGTGCAAGTAAAAATGTTTCTAAAAAAACAGAAAATTCAATCCAGAAACTAATTAAAAGTATAATAAATGTTTGTGATTATTATTTGTAATAACGATTATAATGCTTAAATATTTAAAATAAAAAACCTATGTTGAAATACTTCAACGGTTGTAATTATTTTCTGTTGGAATGTTTTCGAAATTATGTTCTTGTTAACTTTGAAGTATTTTGTTTTATTTTTGATATTTACAACTGTAAACTATATATACACCAAGTAAATATCTGATAGCGTGTTAAGAACTACTGATAAGTAGGAGTTCAATAAAAGTTTAATATTAGACGCTCCCTAGGCCATCTTCTTTCAGCAAGTTGAGAGACTAGTGAAATTTGAAAAGTTATAGAGTTACTATTAGGATTGATGAATTAATTGCCACTTTAATTGGAATTATTTTATTAGAATACTAGTTTAGAGTGCTAAACATTCATCTTCAGTTCGAAACATACATTGATTGATATATATTGAAGTTTTAAAAAAACAATGTAAGACAAGAAATGATATATTGGAACTCACCTGAGGAGATCTAGCAGATATCTGAAGTATACTCATAGTAGGTTAGGGAAGGGCCAGTTAGGTTAGACGTTTTCAGTTTACCATGGGATTTCTCCCAAAATCTGCAATGGGATAATGGGATTCTCTACTAATTGGATTTTTCTGTTTCCTATTAGAA